>CM076572.1:446656334-447215433 GCA_034641835.2 Pinus albicaulis
TTTTTATCCCATTGAAAATACATAAAAAATTAAAAAAAACAAAATCACCAAAAAGTACATATATATATATATATATATATATATATATATATATGTCGTGTTCAGTACAATAGTTGCATCAAAAAATCTTCCAAAACGTGGGTGTTTTACAAAAATTTGGCTATACTAAGCCACGCTCTAACACTAATACATCCGCTACGCTAGCTAGGCCTAATGATCATGGTAGCATACAACTGCTCTAGCTATCCTCCTCAGAGGTACCAGGTATCTCTTCGGCACACCTACGGTATAACGTTGCAAACGAACTGGAACCTCCCGCAAAAGACAAAAAACAAAGTACTTCTTTGAAATACACTAATCATTTCCTCCTTACCATCGAGTCCCCACTGAGTACCAGGGGGCAGTACTAACTCTAGATTGCCTGTGAAGTTCATCCCTGCATAGGGATAATCCTCAATCATAATAATCTAGGATTTTAGCCAATCCAAAAATCCATCATCAAAACAGTGGCAGACGGGACCCTCTCCAATCCGCGGAAGCAAGGCTGCCCACTGAGCCTACCTCGGCTCGCGTGGGCCCAAAGGCGTTCTAACGATCCTAGGCCTCATTAATGGTACCCGCTCTAGTAAGAAAGAGACAATCAGTGTACCATACCTAAACTCTCTCCGGGTACGAGTCTTACATGCGGTAAGCTCTGCTCGGACTCAAAGGACAACTCCGTCACACCAGTAAAAAACCTAAGGCTGCATACAGTCCAAGGCTACAAGCACCTGGGCCTTCGTGGCCACATGCTGACTCTTGGCACCTGCCAAGCAAACAATCATCCATAATATAGACCTCAATGTTCTCAAAGCCACCTGTACGATCAGTACCCGGTTGTTCACAACCTGAGTGTCACGTATGCAATGCGCACAAATCGAATCAGCAGTGGAACATGGGTTAGCTCTAGACCCCATCAAGTTGTGCCTCATCCCACAACATGATAGGTCGGTCAAAAATTACACATCATCCTTTTCGATTGAGCGCTCATTGCACCCCATCCGAAAGACATGGTGTCATTCGTCCCATTGCTGGATTAGCCACCTCAGGAGGTCCTCTTGACCCCTCATCAGTTCTAAGTGGGCATATTTTAGCAATCTGCATCTGCAGAGAGCCATCAAGCTTGTAGCATCCGTCGCCATCTCTCGTTCTTCCCGTTCATGTTCTCTCTGTCACCAGATACTCATGATTAATAGCTAAATACCTGCAAATGCAACATTTTCAACCGATCAAAACTTGCTTGAACCACTTCAAAATAGTGAAAAAATAGTTGCTAAAAAACACGGTGTACCTAACGATGTCCCTAGTATAAAACAGAGCACGCTAATGCAGTATCCCTTCACGGGTTATGCATTTAACGCGGCTATAACACTACTGGACCGCGTTAGGCACAAGAATTTTTTAGGGCCTCACAATTTTCTCATTTTGAACTAGAAAAAAGTAACAAAATGACAATTAAATGATAGCAGGAGGTTCTAGCTCTTACTTGGATCTCGCGGGAAGGAAAACCATTGCCCGTATTTACTGTAATCGTCAGTTGAAGATTTCACCCCTTTTCACCCCAAAGCTCCTTCACAGCACTCAAAACAGTGAAAATGAAGGTCTTTCGACCTTCTTATAGCCAATTATAGGGCTTGACTCTCTTAAGCTAGTCGGAAAAACTCGTGAATTCTTGCTGCACATGTGTCACAACTACTGAGATTTGGTACTGATGTTCTGATGAGTGATCAAGATTCATATGTAGACATACTCATGTTTACTCGAGCATTCTTTTTACGATATTTTTCTTGCTCGTTAATCCAAAAAACCTCGAGTTTCCTTCTTCAGACTCATTAAAATTATACGAAATTGATTTCGAGCGTTCTTTTTATGGTCTTTTTCTTGCTCGTTAATCCAAAAAACCTAGATTTTTCTTCTTCAAACTCATTAAAACTATGAAGAATCAGTGAGCTTTCCTTTTTAGGAACCTTTTTCTCACTCATAAAACTGAAAAACCCCCGATTTGACTTTGTCGGGCTCGTTAAACTACCACAACAGAGAGTAAGGAGCCATTCTTTTCCTCTTTTTCAAAGCTCTTTAAACTGAAAAAGTAATCGAGTTTTCTCCGTGTGACTCATTAAAATTTCACGGAGGTAACCGAGTTTTCTCCACATGACTCGTTAAAATTTTACGGAGGTAATCAAGTTTTCTATGCGTGACTCGTTAAAATTTCATGGAGGTAACTGAGTTTTTCTTTGTTTGACTCGTTAAAATTTCACAAAGAGTACTGAGTTTACTTCGTATCCTCGTACTCATAACCAAATTAGGTAGACGTCCATCGAACATAGATTTCTCAATTTTTCGGCTTCGATGGACTAACTCACGGAAAATGAACTATTTCGAGCTTACTATTCTCCCTTTGTTGTGCCCGGTTATCAAGACATGACAAAGGTACCCCAATGGAGTCATCTTTTACAATATTTTTCAGACTCTCTAAACATGAAAAATTCACCTAGTATACTCGTCTAGACTCATTTAACCTAATCAGACGGGGCACGAAGTTGTCTTTTATGATAGTTTTCAGACTCTCTAAATATAAAAAATTCACCGAGTTTACTCGTCTGGACTCGTTAAAATTAATCAGACGAGGAAAAATTTGGAAAAAATGGATACTACCTCTGTTACATTTCAGAAAGGTCGATTTGGCAACAAAATTCTTGAACATGGCACTTACCAGAAAACTCTTTCGTAGTTAGCCGAACCCTACCATCTATGAGTACTAGCCTTCACCTCCCAGTGTCCCTGCACTAGTAAAATCCTAACACACTCTTTGGTGTTCATTAAGCCTCAGCTGCCTAGTATCCTGTTAGAGTGCCTTCTATTGTTCAAGAAGATCTCACTATCTACTGCTCCTGTTATCAACCAAACTGCTCATTATGCTAGAAATTATTTGTCGTCTAACATCCCCATTTACTCTTCATTATCTCAATCATAAAAAAAATCAGCTGGTTTTCGTTTCGTGTTGACTGATGTAGGACGCCTCCATTCCTACCTTTCAATAGATCTCTTCCTATCAACTTCAGCATATTATATAGGAAGTTGATCCAGAAACCCATCAGTACCCAGATACTTGCAGACATCAGTGATAGGTAGTCTTGTGTTTGATCAGGAGTCTTCATCATTGGCTCCTAGTCGAATTATTCTACGAGTGTTTGACTTCAACTCATTTTATTCACACTCGCTAGATTGTACTGTTCATCTTAAGGACCATCATCATTATCGGTGGCCACCTTTGCGTCTGTTAACAGTTTTCATTATCGACTAGTAATCAGATGATTTCTCACATGTTTGACGACAGCTCCTTCATTCACATGTTGAGAAATATGCAGTTTAAGTGAATCGGCGGTCAAGACCTTGGGGCAATGGTTACATCATCAAAGTTATGTTCCCTTCCCCAAGTTGTGATATTGTTTATGGAGATGGCTTCTTCAGCCTGATCCTGTTATGACAGAAACTCCCACATTGTGCTTATCGCTCGATAGATTCTTCATATCTCCATTCTAGAGAAATCATGTTGTTTAAGCTACTGAGCATGGGAATGCCCGACTCAAGGCAGATACTATATTTTTTGACATATGTTGTTGTTTTAGGTTTTCCTTAGTCTTTCAATCTCTTTATCTCTACACACATTGTAAAGTATTTCAGCCATCGTCTTCGTCTCTGACCTCACACTTTAGGGGGCATTTGTTACAGGTCAAAATACCTCCTCATCAGCTTAGAGGAGAAGACAAATATGGAAGGAATACAAATACCTAAATTAAACCTATTTCTGCCAATCTAACACCTCTCTATAACAACATAAGAGCGTTACAATGCAGCTGATCAGTGAATAGGCCACATTAGTGGCTAGGGAAATGCTCTCTTTACACTAGAGAGTAGCATTACTCGTGTTTTAAGTTTGAAACGATAAAAACCCGCGGAGAATGATTTGAATCTCCATATTTTTCTCACAAGAGAGTCAGTACAAAAAGGAAACTGCAAAGCACTAATCTCTTATTGGGCCTTGCCATAAACAACTTAACTCTCAAAGAAGGAAAAATCATAGAGATTGGAGAAACATATTGGTTTTTTCTATTCATAACTGGTGGAAAGAGAAGGGCAATGATTGCTCTCTCCATCTCCTATAAAATGGAGTTGAAGGCTCTTGGTTCAAGGTCGAAGGATTGTCAAAGTTTTTGAATACTTGTGAAGTAGAGATCATTGTTGTAGTGTGAAGGTCAAACGTCAAAGAGGTTCATTGAGAACTTATTGATCAAGACATCACCACTTTGAGAGATAGAGAGATTGGAAGGCTGAGGAAGGCTTGGTGCAATCGACGGTTGTATTCCTCCTTTTTATAAAGCAATAGAACTGTATCTGTTTTGTCCATTCTATGCATTGATATTGTCATTATTATCTAATCACTTATATAGCATGAGATGAATGTGCATAGTTTAAATATTTATTATATATTGGCTTAATTGATAGGAAATGTATGTTATTCTAGAAATTACATGGGTTCTTTAATTGATTGCAGGACCAAGATTTGGAGCTGGTGAAGGAGAACCTCTACTTCGCTACCTAGTGCTCTCCAAGGGACTCCAAGATAATTAAAGAGGTAATCTTATATCTTATTCTATAAAATGATTTTAAGTTAATATGAACATGTATATGCAATCTTTGTGAACTATACAGCTAATCTTATTGTCTACCTCAAGCACCGGAAAGCCTTGAGAGGGATATACAATAACCAACAACCCAAGAATTTTACCCTATAGCAGCCATTTAGAAGCTAATCCTATTAAGGTTCTCTGAAAAAGTCTAAGTTGAATAGAATCGTCAATTAATGAGTTGGATGCACACCATAGGTGGTAAGTCATAACATGATTAGAAGGATCCTCCCTTTGTTTTCCTTCAAACTTTGGGATATGACTGGGCAACTTATTTGGCATTAGTGGCCAATACAGATGATAATAGATGGGATCATTCGTAAGGTGTGATAAATTAGGTAAGTCAAAATTTTCTATGAATTGTAACCGACGGTTAGGGTCCTACTGATAACCTTGTGAAACTAAACTAGTTCCAGGAGGAGGATATCTAGGATACCCTAGAATAGCCTATGCATTTGGAATCGGAATGCCCCATGGGTAACCAGGAATATTTGGACCATACTGGGGTTGAACAGATGTCTGATATGTATACCCAGGATATGGTTGTTGCAGGTATACTAGATTTTGTGGAACAGGTCCATATGGATTTTTCCCTTGATATGGTTGATAAGTAAACTGAGGTTGACTTGTAATAACTATACTTGTACTAGGTTTCCCTATAGGCATCTCAACAGTAGTATGAATTGTAGGTCTATAATGAGGAATAGAAACTTGAGGAATCTATACCGATATTTGTGGGATAGAAGTAATAGGAACTGTAGACACTCTAGAAATAGGTGTGGTAGGTTGAACAGAAGTCTGAGAAATAGTTTGAGATGGAGTCGTAGGTGTACTCAGACCAGGCCACTGGACAGTTCTAGATGTGGGTACCTGAACAGTAGGTTGAACTATGAACAGTAGGTTGAACAGTAGGTTGGATATGAGTATAACCAATTGGTTGTCCAGGTTTATAATAAAGTACTTGTACATTTGGTTGCAAATTCTGTTGAACTTGGGGTGGATCCCACACCATATTTACTCTGGGATATGAAGTTCCCATTGAAGCTTGTGCATAAGAAGGACCATAAATAGGTTGAACATATGGCTGATAATTAGTTGGAAAATTTCCACCTCCTTGTAACATTTTTTGTTCCATGTAGAATTGAGGTCCTAAAGGTGGTTGAAAACTTTGAGCGGGTTACTGCCCTTGAGGTCGATATTGACCTGGATGCATGTAATGACCTAGAGGAATATACTGTCCCTGAGGTTGATATTTATCCTGAGGTATGTATTTCCCTTGGGGTTGATACTGAACCTGAGGTATGTACTATCCCTACAGTTGATATTCACCCTGAGGTATGTATTGTCCTTGGGGTTGCCCCCCAGGCTATATTTCACTACTTTGAGGTTGTCCCCCAAGCGGTGAATTACTACCTTGAGGTCTGGGGTTTGGAATATTTCCAGACATCATATAAATTTTCTCATTGTTCAATGTTCCAGTATTTGATTCATTCAAGCCGGATGATGATATTTGTTTTTTTGGAAAAGGAGATACCCCTAAAAAGGTACCAGAGAGAAACTGATAGCCTACAGGAACAAATGTACCACCATATAAAAAAAAATTCGGGAATTCAGAAAACATAGATGACTCACCTGACATGTTTAATGGAGGTCTATAACCTATTGGCATAGGGTAATAAGGAATTCGGGGTGGCGAATAATTTAGAAAAATGTTCTGTAGAAAGTCTGTCAATGAAGAATACCGAGCATCTTGTCTAAAAGAACTATAAAAAATCAATTCGCGTTCTCTAAGATTTAAATATTTATGAGCTTAAGGAAGAAAAAATTCCTCTTCAATGTCAGTAACTTCTTCAATACTAATGAGACTAGGAGGAAGATATTCTGTGATCCGATTTCTTACTCTGGGTGAATTAGGATGACCAGGAGTTGGAGTAGCGAACTCTAAAGTAGGTTTAGACGTATCAGACTCAGTTTCTGGTTCAGAAATTTCAGGTTCAGAAGGTAATAATTCACTTGTTATAGAAGCGAGTTCAACTAGTTCAGAAATAGAAATTTTCTTAGGAGTAACCTCTGCTGCTTGCGGTTGGTCTACTTCGTAATCAGGATGAATAATAATGGATGTTTCTTCCTGTTTGGTTGATCCAGTTCTTGATGTTTGTCCTTTTTCAATTTTATTTTTTTCTAATTGGCTCTGTGTATATTCAGGGGGTTTCCCCTGCATTATACATGATTGTCTCAGTAATTCAGCCACGGTTAAAAACTTTAACACACGCAATCAAAGAAAATTTCAATAAAAAACACTAAAGTCGCTAAGGAAACAATCAAATGAATCACAGGCCTATAAAAATATAATAGATCAATCCACACACAAACAATAGATTCCCACACTAAAAACACTAGTTGGTGATGAAATCCAACATCGTAGAATTCTAATGCAGAAATGGCAGTTGGAACGGTTATCCCAACAACCTACTTAATGAAATAAACCGGTGCAATTTTCTCCACTTAAACCATCCTGAGTGAAGATAACCATCCGCAGAGTCTAAGTGAGTCTAGTTGACATCTGATCTAGGTAAAATGGGACCTTCCCTCCACCCTAACCTTGGGAAAGAATCCTAATGTTTATGTCCACTAAGGTCACCAACGGGAATAAATATACCTGGGGGAACATTCTATGATCTGATATACACGCAAGGGAAGAGTAACAAGCTCAATCCCCTTGAAGGCTCCTTGACATAATCCAAGGTTTACCGACAAGTGACCCTAGGCTCCTCGACAATGGTCTATTCGAGGTTTACCATTTTTAATACGTGCACATCGTCTATCTTTCCAAATGAGATAGGTATGATTACTTCACTGGTTCGGATTTGATCTCGTGCTTGACTCCATTAGGAGGAGCTTCCTAGAGCATACATGCTACAATTGGATATTCCTATCGTAGGATTGACTACTTGTTTGTTTTTATTGCCTTGGAAAGTTAACTAAAACCTATTCCAAGACACTAGCCTAAGCTGTGTTGGTGGAAAAGAGCCCTAAAAAATATAAATTTCTAGATTGATTTTAATTAATCGTCACTTCCAATTGGCAGTTTCTTAGGACAAGAGGTACGGAAATGAAACTTTGGTGATTTTTAAAGACCTGACTCAAAATACACTATAATGCATCTATATGAGAAACAACTTATTTATTTTCAATGAAATCTGACTAGAGGAAAGAGTTAAGAGATTTCAATAATTTTCAAAATATCAATTATTTCTTTCCCACATGAGAAACTTTGAAAAGAAGAAAAATCGGAGAACTCAATTTCAACAAGATCTTTGCTCAAAATGAAATTCCCTATATCATTTAGTTTAGAAACAAAAATCAAACTTCTCCCAAAAGAAAACTAAAATCCTTAAAACTATAAAATTCAAAACTAAAAGAAAACTCTAATCTTGAACTCTATCTAAAAGTTGGAGGATGTCTTAGCTCAGTTTGTAATCTAACCAAGATCTATCTACTTATTTCAGCAAGAAACTAAAGCATCCAATATCAGTTTTAAAATTAAATTCAGACCTTATCAATCCAAAAGGCTTTCTAAGTTATCTAATGAAAACAAAATGAAATTTTCATAAGAGTAATAATTGCATCAAGTTCAATGGCTCAACAGAAAAATAATGACATACCAAGTAGCTGTGGTATACAAAAGTTTCTGATTCAGAGAAACAGGAGGACAAGGCAAACATTTACTCATAAAATAAAACTAACTGAAAAGATCACTTTAAAAAAAGAATTTCTAAAAAGAAACTTTTCACAGATGTCTTTGACAGCTAACACAAATTGGGATAACAACAAAGAATAAAGTAATTGGACTCCAATTAATAGAATTTCTATTTTTTCTAAAATTTTCCAAAATTCCGTAGTTTTTATTGGAACAAGGTGTGGTACCGCACTATATTGCACTAAAAGTTGCAAATTCTACCGCTCTGTTTTTAAACAAAAAGTGTGGAAGGTAGGAAAAGTAGAGAAAAAATAAAAATATATATTTACAGTCAGGGATCCAATTTAGTTTTCTACCCAATCCAGTTTTGAGCTAATATAAGTCAAAGAAATCTAAAAGAAATCTCAAAAATCAAACTAAAAATGAAAAAGAAAACTAAGTTCAGATTTTCACCACTCGAGTCGCCATTTTGTTAGATGGACAAATCCCTCTTGCAAACAAGAGCGATCTCCCTAGTATCCTAAGGATATCTAGAAACAAACAGATAGATGTAGACCATTTCCTCTAGAATATTTTGCTGAAGAATTATTAATTAACTATGGAGATATACTCCTACCTACAATCCAATGCTTGCTCAGTCTTCAATCTAGTCATTCCAGAAGGTATTGATCCATCATATAAGATCTGTAGTCAAAGACAAGAAAACAAGGTCAAAAGAATCTGCAAAATATGATAATTCAAAAGAAATAAACTATCTTAGTGATCAAGGAATCTAACAATTAAATCATTCAAAAGATAGATGAACAACTTAATGAGAAAATAGAACCCATTTGTATTAACCTTGAATAAAAAGAAGAAACCTTACAACCTTGATGCCTTGATGTTTGTACAGGTTCTTCCGGGGTCCCGAACAGTCATTTTCCTGAGTTTGAAAAGACTCCAACTCTCTTTATCCGCATAAGACTATGGCTATGAGTATGTAATCTCTCTCATGCCAATGATGTAAAATGTGGACAATATATTTATTCAAAAATTCACCTCAAAACTATCAAGTTCTAAGTACCCTTGAGACTAAAACATGGTCTCAATTTATAGCAGAAGGGAGGTATTTTCAGTTCCAAAAAAGAAGGGATAAAGCCCTCTCATCATGGGATTTCAGATCCAAAAACCAAGCATAGTTCCATCTATGAAGGGATAAAGTTTCATGAATGGAAGGGATGAAGCTCGACTAGATAGTGCTTCTAAAAGGCCCAAGCTGGGAGAATATTCAACCAGCTGGAATTATAGAACTTACTTTTATTTTTATTTTACCTTTTACGGGGGTCCACAGTTTTAATGAGAAGAACGTGCGAGATGTGCCACAGTTTTTATAACAATAACCTATTGTGCCGCCAGAAATGACTAGGAAAAGCTTAGAGTTAGGATTTTTAGAGTTTTAAAAGCTTTTCTGTAATTCTAAGACATTATTTAGGAACTTTATGTTTTTAGACCCCTAAGGGAGCAATAAATAGGTAATGATGAACCCATATAAATAGATAAATGTCATGGTGACAAATTTCAGTGTAACACTTTCATACTGTTATTACATGGACAAGTCATTATGATTCCGGTGTACCTTTGTTTTGTATGTGTAAATCTAAGTGAATTGTTTTCTTAGATCAACTAGTTTATATTTTCTAGTAGATACATTTTTTGCATTTTCTTTTTGGGCACCCAATAGCTATAGTTATTTCCTTTTCTTATATTAAAATTTATGTTCAACATGTTATGGATGAAAAATGGAAAATTCCAATCGATAGAAATATTTGTGTTGCATAGAATGAGGGAACTGGACACTCCTAAATTGATAGAAAAATTTCCAACTTTGCAGTAATATCTTTATCGTCTAATGGGGTGTCAAGTATTACATAGGAGCCACCACAATTAAATGAACAGTAGCACTGATTTTGTAGGTTGGCTACTTATTATATGTTCTTTATAATTTTTTATTTATATGTAATTTTAGTGTGATTTTGGATTGAAAGTAGTACATAATGTTGTGTATGGGTGAGCTCATGTAATTATCTAATTATGTGCAGATGGAAGAGGTAGCTATATCCAATCATGTGATACAATATTCACTCACAGCAGTTTGTAGAATCTTCACCCTTTCGTGGTTAAAATTTCTTTGTTGTCTTGCATGAAGAAAGACATTTCGCATGCTAAAGTTGACATTGTACTTTATGATGGGGATACTTATTTTCCTTTTGTACAATGTTGCAGGTTTCAAGGGAGAGCATTAAACTTTATATTGAAATTAATGATGCCACCATCAAACTTGTTGACAAGGTAGATAAGGTTATGTTTTATTATGTTCAATTAGCATCTTAATCATCCCTAATCTGTAGCTACCAATGATTGCAATTGTTTACTTGCAATTATTTTAAATGCAATACCATGATGCTATTAATTATATTAATATATATAGGCGAGCTAGTAAACAAGTATAGATGGAAATTTATTGTTCCAAAAGTGTTGTAATTGATGTCTTCAGTTTCAAATGATGTCAAAACAATGCATATACCTGTACTTTTTTATTTTTTAAGGATGATTGTGATCGAGCATTAATTTTTTCTGAAAAGAAATGCTTTAGTGGAATTCCATCTAAATATGTTTGAAGTTTTTATCATTATTTACTTCCTCTCATGATGCATATACATACCTTCTTGTTTAGTTCCAAATGTTTAGTTTAGAGAAACAAATTTTCTAACTTCATTTCTCTAAGTAGAATTTTCTGTTCCTTTTGAAACTATTTCTTCCACTTGTATGGTAGGTTGAAATATTATCAAAGTTTTATGAAGTTTGCAAAGGTCTTGACCTTGGACGTGGTTTTAAATTTCCTACACTTAAACAACTAAAGATAATTTGTGAGCTTTGTCATCATATTCAGTGCTATGTTCTTGTGAAATGTTATGTTGTTGGGAATTATAGACATGCGTTGTTATAATTAATTTGTTTGTTGTGAATCAAATTTCTAAATGAACATCCATCCACATTATTCATTTTTTCAATTGAAGAGTATAATAGAAATGCCCCAAGAGTATCATCAATCCGTAGGGAGTCGGTATGAGCATCTACCTTAGGAGACTATTCAATTTATTGAAGACGTCGAAGTTTCATTTTGTTTGTTATTTCTAAATATTTAGTGAAATTTTGTAATAATTATTCATTTTTAAATAAATATTCATTAATACGTTGTTTTTCTTGAATAGAAGACTCATTTTGCTGCAAAGGTTTTATCTCTGAAGTACAAGAAAAAATCAAAACCCCAAGATGATGCACCACTTGTTTCTTCCTTGGTCCCATTCGACCTCTGGTTTTCTTCTTGACAACTATTATCAAGAATCCTACTACACATATAACTTTTGTGGCAGTCCTGAGACCTGCAATAGAATGAATATTCTTGTTATCTAAACCCCTAGTACATAGAAAACACAGTTGTAGTGAAGCCAACATTTTTCATGTCTACTACCCCACAGAGATAATGGTGAGAAAAAACCTCTTAGTATTTACACTTCCTTCAGTGATTATAAACACAAGTATACATACTTTGAGAATATAAACCAACAAAAATACAAAACCAATAAATCTAATACAGAGATTGTTCTTTGCAGAAACCAATATATGAACATAGATTAACAATCACAATATCTGTGTGGATTTCCTCATGTCCAAGGGGTGTCAAAGCTTCCTTTTCTGGAACTACCATGCCTATAATCCCACACTTCATTGCAGTACTCCAAGTATGCACTCGATCACCATCTTTAATTCCAAAACACATACCAACCCCAGTGGATACCTAACTCAAATTATCACCATGTGGAATGCAAGGACCATGTCCATACAATGGGGTAGATGGCACATTATATACTCCAAGCACAAGATTTCGTACAACATGAGTCCACTGAAGAACATATCCATCACTAGTTAAAGAAATGAAGTCTTCTCGTGGGATTGAAAATATTAAAATGTTATAAGAATCATTGCACTCAACATAAATGATTATCCATCCTTTCTCTAGAATATTCTGCACAAATCCACGCTTTCATTTCTAAAATATTTTTTTTGGCAAACATGTACATGGACATGAATACACAGTGCAATGAGAAAGAGTGGTTTCATAAATTCATTAGAATATGTGATGTCTCATTGAGTCATTACATAGTAGGAGAAGAGGAGTACATTGCGACATCTTAACTTGCAAGTTCCCTTGGGACAAATGACAAGAACAAGAATAGATCTTTTATTATCTTGAAGGACTGGTGACTTCACTATCACCTCAATAGAACAAAACATAAATGCTAATATCACTATCTTCCTTTGTGATTGTAAATTGAAACATCTTCTTTGCACATTTCCCTGAATACCCATTTAACCATTTTCACTTTTTCATTTAGGCACATCCTCAAGTTCCAGCATTTCATTTCTCTGCATGGAATCACATTCCACCTCTATTACTTTTTCACATTCTTATTTCCATGTGCATTGAATCACATTCCGCCAAAATTTTGGTGAATTGGTGATCAAAGACATATATAACTGTTGTAAATTAGTCAACTTCAATATTCTTGATTTCCTACTTCCTTTACTACTTTCAAGTAGTTCCTGTATCTTTGAGCCATCTAATGTTCACAAATTTTGTTTCAATCTTCTTGGGCATTGATGATGTGCTCATTGATAGCATTCCATAATCTTCTTGGGATTTGACTATGTCCTCACTATTAACATTCCATAATCTTCTTAGGCTTTGGTGATGTCCTTAGTACTAGCTTTGTCATTATTGACTTCATTATCACTGGATTATTGATTTCTCCTTTGTTCCTGACTTGGATTTCTTTCTTCAGCTACCTTTTTACCTCTCTCTTCAATAGGCCATGGAACTTCAATTTCATATGAATTACCCTCTATATAGTCATCCTCAAATATAAAATCTCTGTTAATTATATATTTTTCCAAATAAAAAATAAGATATCCCATAGACTCTTCATTGTACCTTATCAAAAAATACTTCTAACCTTTATCCTCATGCTTATGCTCTTTTTTAAGAAACAAGTACACAAGCGTTGTAAAGAAATACTTTGGGATAACTCTCGCCTAGTTTCTCATCACTTCAAGCTTCTTTAGGTGTAACATTCCTTGCCATTTTCGTTGTACTTCTATTAAAAAATACACTGTTGTACTAATTGCTTCAACTTCAAAATTATTTGATAGATTTTACCTTTTATCATTCTCCTTGCCATCTCTACATATATCCTTACTTTGCAAAATTTCTTTCTCTGTGAATGCCATGAGACTTCCAATACCTATAAATTAGTCAAATTAAGGTGTAATATTCACTTGTGGCCTCATGACAACCTGACATGTAATCAAGGCTATAATTCTACACATGTGCAATCACAAAATTTTAGGTTTAGGCGTGGTTTCTTGTTTCAGGACAAAATAAACTTCCGTAGCACTCAGTTCAGTAGGGGTAAAATATATGGCAGCCAATTCTCCTAGTGTGAAGCCATATGGATTCACAAGTTGATAGAAAAATTAATATATGATATTTTAGATGATACTGTGATTTGTTGCGAAAATTAGAGTTGTACTAAACTCTCTAAATATCCATTGTTTCATAATTGACCCAAGCATAGTGAGATCAACTACGACTTTAAAGATAGTGTTCAGAAGAGAGTTGAGCTTTTGCAATAGATTCCAACATATCGAAAAATTTCTAATATCTTCACTAAGCAATTAAAAGGGAAATTTAGTATGTTTAGAGAGAAACTTGATGTGTTGGAGAACACTTTTTTAGGTTCATAGTTCTGTTTTTTGTTTAGTTTCTTGTAGTAATTGTATAATAATGCAAAATATGTCTACGATGAAAATTTCATCAACGAGCTTAATCATATTTGGTGATTATCGAGTACTGATGTTGATACTTATGGTATTATCAATTTCGTGTAGAATATCCCTCATTGAAACAAAGCAAGATAGGGGGAAGATACTCTCCTTGATGTATAGACAAAATCCCATAGGAGGGGGTGCAATAGGTATGGCACTATCCAAACTTTAGAATTCCCAGATTATGGTGGGACTGGGGTATCCTAGGATGGATAATTTACTTTTCGAATTCATATCATCGCCCCACTTCATGGAGGATCTTTCGAGAGGGGTAGCTATCACTGGCTAGCAGGACGTCAGTCCTGATTCAATAGAATAGTAATTTAATGATAGTATGATTTCTTATGAGTTGTCTTGTGCAATATAACACTTTATGGGAAAATGGCTATGGTAAAATCATGGAAAAATTATTCCTTTGATGTCTGTTGTATTTAATTGGTTATTAGTGTGGTTGTTACCATATAATAGTTGTAGAAGCTACCTTCTAACCTGTCGGTTACAAGAAGATCACAAGATAAGAAAGTTTGAGTGTTAGGAGATATGATCAGAACAATTAACATAATATATTGGCTTTCATGATGTGTGAAATAAAATTTCTTGTATGCATTCTTGTTGAACCAAGGGAGAGACAGAACACATCGTAGTCTCATATTCAAGGTGCATATGAGTGTTGAGAGTAGAGAAGGCATCTTTATGTATTATTGTGAATATCTTAGTTATGGCTGAGCCATTGTGTAGTCGATGTCTGTTGTCTCTTGTTTTTTAGTTACATTTTGCTTTGGTTTTTAGATGTCATCCTCTCTTCAAGACCTTTCTTATTATTTTTTTTGGGACTCAATTTTCCTCGGGCACAATAATCATTACTACTGCTTCTTTGGGGCTTGGGACGATTCTCCTCTAGGACCATCTTAACAAGCATTGAGACCTAATAAGTTTTACTGACTTTTATTTTTTAAGTGCTTACCATGAACCTTGTTTTCCCAGGCTTAGGAATACCTCAATTTTTGCATCAAAAGGTGGTTTTTGAAACTTACTCCATCCATATTAGTATCATTATGAAATGAAACCTTTTTTCATGCTAACTTTGCATTCAGTTGCTCATTATGACGCATTTTCAAGTGTCCACGCTTATTTTTTATTCATGTTAAAATCTAATCGATATTGAATTATCTAGGTCACAGCATTACAAGTTTATTCCAGTTTACTTATAATGTTGCAAAATTCATCTTTTCATTTTCAATTTTTTATCATTGATTTTAGAGTAAATAAGTTGAAAAGTCAAACTTATTTTCTTAGGAAATTTTGAAATTTAATTCTTTCCGTAGGCTTGAAAATCTAGATCTAATGACGAAACATGGATTCAATGCATGGAATGTCCATAATTAACATTTAGAAGCATTTTTAGCGATATTGGTGGAAAAAATAATTTTTATATTGTATTAAATTAAGTATTTTTCACTTGATATATGATGAAATGTAGGACAAGATGTTTTCCTTTGTGATTTTTATAATGAATTTGTAAATTTCACATTCATGGATAGTATGTGTGGGATCTGATAGAAATTTTTTACTTTGGAGGTATCCCTCTTTTGCTAGAGGAATATAGTTCCTCACTCGCCTACCTATTAGGTGTTTCGAGTGAGGATGCTGGTTCCTTTTCATTCCACCATGGATTTCCCCTCTCTTTCCTATGTTTTCAAATGGAATATGGTAGTAACTACCAACTAAAATCCCTGGCGGTAACCCCAAGGGAATCAAGGATATTTTATCTTGAGACCTATGAAATTTCACATAAGAGCATCAATCAATTGAGTTAATTGGGCTCACTACAAGTATATTTCTTTTCCCAAGAAAAAAATTGTGGGATCTCCCTCTTGTTAGTATATATGGATAGACGGTGGCTCATCCACTAGCCACAATAGTGGCTAGTAATCCTACTGGAATCAGCCAAACTTGAAACTTCAGTCGAATTAAAACTGGGGATCTCGTGGTGAACTTTACTATGAAACAGTCAATTTAAACCATTTGAACCAACCCACAAGGCTCATACTGGAGTTATCCTGTGTCTATGAGGGATAAAATTGTTTTACATATCAGTGATATTAAACTATGGAAATTTTATTTTCCATAAGAGTCTTTCACCACTTATATATATTCTTGTTCAAAGGAATAAAATTTTCTACGAAACTTAAACCAGGATAACTCTTCTGTAAGTAATATAATTCTCATTCAATATGCTTAATAAATGAGGAGGGAGTGTTTCAAAGTGTTTAGATTCAATAAGAAATAGGAAAAATAGGTTCCAATGTGGCATGACAAAAAAAATATGGCACCAATAATTTTTTATGTTTTTAGTTGCTATGAAGGTCTCTTTGCATGAAAAAATCAACCAATTTTTTTTGGGTCATGAAGAGGTTGAGTGTGGTACTGAGGCATGAGGAGAAAATGATGTTGATGCAAATGATGAGGTGGAAGAGAGTCCTCAATTATTGACTGGGGATAGTGAGAATGCTTCTAAAGCTAGTGATTTTCATGATGATAATGCCAAATCTAGCTCAGGTAGTAGCGATATAAGCTTTGAGATTCAAATTGTAGATGGGGATTCCAAATGTTCAAATCATAAGGGACAATGGTTGCATGGTGTTGAGGGGAGGGTTGCGAACAATGCTTGATTTAATCTTGATACTTAGAGAAATAAAAGTATGCTCTACATGCAAAAAAAAAATTCTTAAAGCTACTATGGTGGCTTCCAAAACATATACAGTTGATCCCTAACCAAGGACACGAACTGTACCATTATGAAAATCAAGCGCTTGTGTTCCATAACAATCCAACCGACTTCCTAGAGAAGTAATGACTGTAGGTCCCTTTGCCAAAGAGCTCCCAATCATCATTATTTTAACATGAAAACAATTTATTTCCCTTAAAGAGACGTGGGTGCCCCATACTCAAGGTAGGATCCCATACTAATGAATAAAACAAGGGAAATATTGACTAATAGCTTCACCTCTAAGCTTTCTGCTACCAAGAAAAATGCCCAGAATGGACCTTTACCTACTGCAACGAGTCTCTTTACAAACATCCATTCACTTCTTAGGGAAGAGCTACTCAAACATATTTAACAACCAAAAATAATGGTTTACTCTAGAATATGTGCAAGAAATTTAGAGATTTTCTAGAACAAGCTATTACAAAATTAATCTAGAGTGATGACAACTGACTATCATGAGTCATGGCTACTCAGAGATGGGGGTGTTGTTGCTCACTATTATTTTTAGAGTGCTCTATAAAATTGGGGAGGTTGAAAGTGTTAGTTTTACTTGTTGTTGCATATGTGTTCTCCCATAGAAGAGGTGCAATAGTGATGAGAAAATTTGCACCAACAGATTTGTAGCAGCCTCAGATTATGTGTAGCCTTGGGTTGTTGTGAGTTTGAGGTGGCACAATTAGAATTTTCTTTTCTAGTTTAGGAAGGTGCTCATTGTTTTGTATTTAGCAGGTGTTTTTTCACTATTTTTTAGGGCATAGTTTATAAGTTTAGACAGAGTGCATCAGCTATAGGATGTTCCAAATTTAGCTACTTGTTGGTCCTAGGAAAATTTATCATGTATTCATGGGCACACCTTTTTAGGTAGCCAATTGTAAGGATTTGTGTTCCTAATGTCGGCGCACCACAAGGATGGTATGTTTTTGTAATTCCTTAGCATTTTCTTCTTCTATAAAAGAAAGACAGGGTAGGGGTCTTTTTTATTTATTTTGATCTATTCATTTGTAATAATATTCTTCTTCCCATCAATTAATATATGAGCAATTGTGTGCAGCTAAGTCTATATGCTATTTGTAATTTCCAGAGCTCTAATTGTTCAAATTTATTACATTATATTATGCTATATTGAAGCCTTTTATTTGTGTTTTTTGGACTTACATGTTTATAGATACAGGACTATATTTTATGCTATGTGGATAGGAGGTTAAGTTCTCAATTTCCTAGTGGTAAGGGTTTCATTTTAGGAGTGCATATCTGCATACCATGCTCTGAAAATTTAATAGGGTATCAAAGTGTATTTTTTGATATTTTCCAATCTGTATATGGAATGGAATAATACCTGTGACAGGGAATTGTTGGACATTCTCAGTGTCTCTAATGCCCTAACTTCAACAATTGAAGATAAATTGTACTTGAGTTAGGTTTTGGTGCTTCTGAGAGGTTTTTGGGTGAGATGTCTATGAGATCCCAGTGAAATAAATATTTTTTATGACTAGGAGAGTTAATTTGAGCCCATGATGGGTTGCTGGTATGATTTTTCCCCCTCTTGGTTGATTGTTTTGGTTGAGGTGTGTTCCATGAGTTACATATATGACTAGTCACTAGTCTTGGTATCAAAGTGTGACTGTCTAGTGTGTGCATCCAAATTTACACGTTGGAAGTACATTCTACAGATGATATTACGGGAGGTTGATCTATGTTGTTTTGTGGAGGTTAAGGTTACAACTCCTAACAACCCTATGCAGTTGGGTTAATACACTGAGAAGAACACGAAACTTAATATTTCTTGATTTTTTGAAAGATCATTTTATCCTCACATTTTGAATAACTTAGTTCCATATGATGCCTTCATCACTTTATATGATAGTGTGAAATTGTATTGTTTCCTTGCAATTTCTTCCAAACTTGGATTTCTTTCCAAAAATCCCCAGGGTTATATTTTGATTTCATTGGAAACATTTACTGTTTTTTTTTTTTGAAAATTCACTCTCTTTTAGCTTTACTAACAACATTTCAAAGTTTTTAATGCTTTGGTCCTTTTTGTATTGTGCTCTTTCCTTGTTACAATTCTCATCAACCCATGGGTTCACTAGAATGATATTAGAGAAAATTCTATTAGAGAAATTATTGGAGTTAAAATCAACATCTACATAACTGATGGGTGGGCTGAATTCTTTTGCTGGTAACAAATCTAACCTAGTGAACAAGTCAATGGGTGGAGATATGGCTGGTGACTTGATGCTTTGCATCAACCATATTTGATATAGTTGATGACGTCAACTTTATCTCAAATTGTGATAGACTCAAAAGTTTATTTTTTTGTATGGTTAAAGAGGGTATTTGATGTACAAATAACACATTATGATGTGAGGTTGTGGACCAGTCTTACTAGAGTGTCAAGAAGGAGCCTCTAGAGCAACATTTCACAACGCTTTTCTGAGAAATGGTGCTCCAGGGGCACCTATTATACACTCTAGCAACATTGGTCCACAACCTCGCATCCTAATATATTATTTGTACATCAAATACCCGTTCAACCATACAAAAAAATAGTTTTCGAATATATGACAAATTTCAATATAAAGTTGATATTTACACATACACATTCAAAAAAACATGAAAAATGTCTACATAACAATGAATTTTTAGACATGTCATCTGAGTGGATTAATCATGGACTGTCAACTGTTAGTACTACACAGATAATATTGTTGATATTGCAGTTTCAAACTACACACTTAAACTAGAACCAGATAATAGGAAGAGTAAAAAATGATTTTATTAAATAAAGTAGGCCATCATGACCAAAACATTATCTTTACAAAATAGGTCATAATGCCCAAAGAGTCATGTTTATGAAATAGGCCATGTGTCCACTTTCCAAAATAGAGATATTATATTACAAAATAGAAACTAAAAGTCTCAAAATTGAAATATTTAATATCATGATAAAGGAAATGAAAACATATAATTATTGCAATAAGATAAGATAATTTTCTTAATGTCCAACAAATGATCAATATAGTATCTAATTTTACTTCATGTTAGCACTACCATGAGCATAAACATGGACGCAGATGTGGAGGTAATTGCAAAGATGATTTTTTACATGAAGCTCATAATGTTGTAGTCCTAGTGGGGCTGAACTTGGCAGTAGGTCAGGATAGAATTTCAATGTGATGATCATCATCAAAAGGTGCAATATCCAAGTTCTCCAAGTCCAATTCTCAAGGTTTCAAATTTTCTTCCTACGAATAACTATCTCAATTGTGATATATGTTTAATCAATCTTTGTCTCTTATAGTGTTAAAACTACAAGTTCTAATGCACATAGACCAAGCTCTCTTTCGGGTTTAGATTCAAGGTGTATTTTTTTGACATTGTATGAAAATGTAGGTGGTCAAACACTTATTTTTGGAAGAAGTGTTCACAACCCATAGAAGCACCCCATTTTTCCAAATGTCGCACCTTTGGAATAGAAAAATCATACATGTTCCGCCACTAGAGTGAATTCATCATCTTCCATTATAGATAAATGTATATGCATAACCAAATAATCCTTTGGCATTGATGTAGGTACTCAATTTATGTTGTAGGATATCACACTCATTAGTGAAAAGCTTGTTTAATGCTTTAATTTGACCACTCTGAACCTATGGATCCATTTGTAGTTTTCTCTTCACCCTACAAATAGGCACTGATGCTTTCATTAACCATGATGTAGATTATTTTTTGGTGTAAAATTGTATGTTAAAGCATGGACTGAAGTATTTCTCCTTTTTAATTGTTTTTCGACTTCTACTCAAATACAGTCATAGAAGTTCACATTTCTAGTCTCAGAAATGTCCTTAATTTGTCCTAGTATGGTGTCCTCTTTCTCATGCAATTCTCTAGTGACTGATTGATCTCAATCTACAAATCGATTCATGTTAGATTTGATGAATTTGGAAAACATATTAATCTGTGACCAAAAACTAGGATAAAAAATGATATCTTGCACTACAGAACCATTATCTCTATTTTTTGTATTATGTATACTTAAGCTCTCCCATAAATAATTCACCATCATATTGGCCAATGCTCACCTTATCTTCAATATGCACTTTAAGGTGAGCTAATGGCTACCAAACCTAGTCCTTGCGAGCTTAAGTAATTGTAACTTAGAGTGACTCTGGAAAATGTAGTGGACAACAATATTCCTTGTGATGAATTTGATGATGGACTTACATTCCTTCTACAAGGCATTGATCTGGTCATGCTCTATGTGCTTAATAATATTATGTATTAAAATATTCAACATGTGCAACAAACAATCAGAGTGAAAATGTGAGGATGTACATGCTCAATGGTTTTCTTGATACTTTAGAATTTGCTACATTATATTTAATGACTTGTGTCATATTGGATGGATGTATATCATTATTACTTTTCGATAAGAGGTATGAAATGCTACCAAAAGATGCTACAAATGATGAGGAGCCTTGGGGTACAAGGAAGATTGCATCACTAGCCAACTCACCAAGAACATTTATCAAATGTTGGTTTTTAACATTTGTTGAGACGTGAGAGACAATGGAAACCCCAATATTCGGTCACTCATCTGTAAACTGTCCTAGAGAGCTCTAGACATTATATGTTTTCATGTCTAGCAATACAGTTCCATATTTTTCATATGTAGGTATTTTGGATCCATTAGGGGAAATTATTGATGGACTGAACTATAACAACCACCTTCCTAGGAACTGACAGCCAGGGTATTCATGAGAATGAATGGAAATTTCAACATATTTTTTGGGGTAAGTTATAGCAGTTATTTGAATGTAGTTTTGGAATAAAAGTGGATAGTGAATATGTAATTATGTGAAATTTATTTTGATACTCTTATATCATTCCAATGCATTTTGAAATGTATACATGTATTGCATATATCATTTTTTTCCACATTTGAGATCATGCATGGCAGATTCATTTTAAAATCTTGTTAATGGTGTTACTAGCTACTAATACACTCTTAAAAGTATCTAATATAGATAGTCCCTAGCTTCTTTACCTTTGAATGTGGAGCCATGTTTAGTTTTTCTTTGGATACAATTTGTTGGCTTCTGGGAATTGGATTCCTTTTCCCCTATAATAGTACACTGAGAATTGAATATTTTTATATTGAAGCTATATTCCTGGTTAGTATCACAACTTACAAAGTCTCGTCTTATTCTTTTTTAGTTCTTTGTTGTAATCTTGTCTCAGCAATACTTTGCTCCACCATTAGATTTCAACTGACAAGTTTTATTGTTGAAGTCTCACTCTTTCTTTAAGATAACTAGATGAAATGATACAACTACAAAGTGGAGCATGAGATATTCTTAGTAGAAATTTCTAACTGTGTTGTGTTTGATTATGTTGGATAGAATCAAAATTGTAATGTACCATAAACATAGGAATTCAAAATATTGGGATAGAAATGTGTGCTTCTATTTTCATTTATTACTTTTGTTGAAGATAAAATTTCATCAACATATGTTGTACACTGAGAACATGGTAGGTACAAAATTTATTCTATGGTGATGTTTTATTTTCTTTGTTTATACAACTCATTTTTCTAGTTAGTGGCCACTATTGCCCAATTGAAGAAATCTTGTTCGAATTTCTTGCTTTTATGTCAAAAACAGACATTAACAATATTTCTTATGTTGAGGTATATATCATATAAATAATTTATAGTCTACTTTAGTTTATATTTCCTTGTTCATCGACTTTCATGTCCTATACTCTACATTGTATCTTTTTATTTTGCAAAAATGGAACTCAGTATTGATGGTAAGAAGCAGGAATTGAAGAAAGAGAACAATAACAATAGAACAACAAAATGCAAATTAAAGAGAGAGAGAAGATAACTAGTTTAGTGGTACTTGACACACACACATAGAGACTGATGGTCAAGTCTTCAGAATTGGTGAATTCACCTGCAATGTGTTAGAAACACAATGATAATGTTTTGAAGTGATGAAACAATATTTCATGTGTAAATTGTACTCCAACAAATATTAAGTTGGAAAATCATATTCTAATACTTGACATTTTATATAATATAATTTATGTGGTTGGAATTATTTATACTTGTACTTGATATTACTTAGTATTTTAATTAGCATGTGTACCTTTGACTTTTCATATTAGATGAACATGTATATTTTAGGTTTTTTTTACTGTTTTTAGCTTCAAAATCATACTAATTAATTTATGTAGATTAATAATAAACACATAAAATCAATTTAAATTGGTAGTTTATGTTTATTAATGATGAACAAAAATAAAATGAATATAGGACTAAATTAGTTTTTTATGACGATTGCTAATGAAAGTAAATGAAATGAATATAAACTAATAAAGTAGTCATTTATATAATGAATATGAAACTACCAAAAAAATATAAATGACTACATCAAACGATAAACTTGTGATTACAAATGACAACTAAATTTTGCATATATAGAATATTAGTAGCTAATTTAAAGTATATTATAGCATGACTAAAATTTATTCATATTTCTTTGGTAACTAATTAGTTTCAAATGATGACTAAAATTTGCATATATACAACTATTGGTAGCTAATTTATAGTATCTTATAACATGACTAAAATTTAGTCATATTTATATGGTCATTAATTGGTTTCAAACGATGACTGAAATTTGCATATATATGACTATTATTAGCTAATTTACATTATTTTATAGCACGACCAACATTTTGGTCATATTTCTTTGGTAAATAATTGGTTTTCTCATGTGATCATTTAGTAATATATTTTTTTGTATATGTGGTCATTGATTGTGACAATTAATGACCAAATCAATGATTAAATCAATAACCAAATCAATGACTAAATTAATGACAAAATCAATGACTAAATTAATGACCAGATATACTACTAGACAACACAATTGAGATAACCAAATAATGACTAAGCTAAAAATGACTAAAAGTTGGTCGCATTATAAGATACTGTAAATTAGATACTATTGGTCACTGACCAAAAAATAGTATTTATATGCAAATTTTAATCATTTTTTTAGTAACTAAGTAGCCATTGTGCACTAGTGATTGTAGTAGTAGGAAATGATGTGCCTTGTTTGTAGTTCATATTTCTAGTGACAAAGGGAAGTATGTTGAGTATGTTGAAGTCTTGAAGAGGTATCTGGTTTTGAAAAAATTTCAGGACGTGTTTCCATCAAATATTTCAGAGTTACTGCCTCGTAGGGAAGTCGACTTTTCTATTCATTTTATGTTTAGAGCAACACAAACATCTAAGGAATTGTACACGATGAGCACTCGAAATTTGGTGGAACTAATGTTGCAGCTTAAGGTAATACTTGATAAGGGATACATTAGGCCAAGTGTGTTCCCTTGGGGTGCCCCAATATTGTTTGTGAAAAATAATGATGGTACTATCAGGTTGAGCACTTATCATAAGCAGTTGAATAGTGTGACGGTCAAGAACAACTACCCTTTTCCATAGATTGATGACTCATTTGATAAGTTGAAGAGAGCAGCAATGTTCTCGCAGATTTATTTTCGAACATGATATCATCAGTTATCCATCAAAGAAGAGGACATCTATAAAACCACATTTCGAACCAGGTATGGGAATTATGAGATTGTTAAGGTTCTTTTTGGTTTGACTAATACTCTAGCTAATTTCATGTGTTTGATAAATAATGTGTTGCATCCTTATCTAGAAAACTTTATGATAGTATTATTTGATGAAATATTGATATATTCTAAGAATGAGTAAGAGCATGCAAAGCACATGGCAACAATATTGAGATAGTTGACAGAGAATTAGTCATCTGGCAATATTAGAAAGTGCATGATCCATGTGAATATTGGTCGTCACCTGCCCATTCCACTTGAACCCCCACCATTGTTTCTTTCAATTTTTCATTTTCCTTAATTGTAACACAATTTACTATTTTTGGTAGTTTTTTAGGTCCTAAACTTTCGCAGTCATTTTGAGGGACTAAAATACATTTTTAGGAAAAAAGGAGAGACCTCAAAAGTCCCATACTAGTTCACCAACATATTTTTAGCATCATCTTTGAGATATTTGAAACGAGGTATTATGATAGCCAAACAAGGATTGTATGCCAAAGTTACGACCCCGGGAAGTTGGCGTTCCAACTTACCCTGACAAGGTCCACAAGCTTTTGGCGCTTCATCTCCTAGGGTTATTTTTTTGGATGTTTAGGGTTTCTCATTGCTTCTAAAAGATAAAATGGCCACCAAGCCTCATTGTAACATAGTTAAGAGGCATGTAACTGCAAAAACTCTTCTTAGATATAATCTACCATCGTCAGAGCTAGCTTATTTCCATTTTGTATGTAAGCATATTTTAGTTCTTTGATATTAATGAAATGAATTTTTATTTTTGCTGCACTTTTTTTTAATGTTTATATATGTATTTTACTATGTTCCTGCATAATTTTAGATTAGTGGTATCAGAGCAGGCTACTCTTTCTCAGTTTTTCTTTGCATGTCTCCAATAAGGTCAGGGTATAAGGAGTTAGGGATCGATCTTCTTAAGCCTTTGAAAGATCCACCTCGAAAACCCTGATGGTCTGCCATGGTAAAAGAAAAGAAAGATGAGGTATTATGAGATCCTTTCAAAATATTTCTCGAGGAGGCCCTCGAGAAACATAGGAACACGATGATGGATAAATTTTCCCAAATCCTTCGACAATTACCCATAGCAAACACTTCTTCATCTGAAAACCACTCTAGAGGCGCCATGCCTTTTAAGGTACAAGTTAATTTTGAAATTCCCATATTTGAAGTCTAGATATATGTGAATGTCATATATAAATGGTTAAATATGTTGGAATGATATTTTTTCAGTTCATGACATTATCCAACAAGGAAAATGTTACTTTTGCACTCCTAAAGGATGCCCCCCATGTCAAACATTGATGGGAAACCTACTATGAGAAAAATGATCAGGGGGAACCCTCATTGTTCTTAGCTGCACCACTTGGAATTCTTTCTGAGATGCCATCAAGGAGCAATATTAATATGTCCGCAGCTATGAAGAAAAATACATAAAGTGGACCAAAATGCAGTAAGGAAGGGACCAAGATGTGTCAGAGTTCACAAATGGTTTTCATACCCTTCGCACAAAGTTGGGTATCAATTATTCCAAGCGGAATGTGGTACTGAAGTACTGAACATGTTTTCATAAGTACATACAAGATGAAATGGAGTTTTGGACATATCCTCGCTCAGTGCTTCCTATCGATATGCTTTCAAGATTGAGCATAATTTTAAACAGAAGAATAAGGACTTTGGATCTGCGAATTTGAAGTAAGGGAAAGGGCCCCCCAAACCATGGAACAAAGGGAAAATACAAAGTTGCGTAGCCTAGGATAACCCATCAAAGTCGCAATAAAATAATAACACCACAAATAAAAATAAGGACACGAGAAAGTGGTGTGAGTTGCATAAGATCTCGACTCAAAACATGAGTGAGTGTCGATCAAAAAACTCACTAGTTTTCAATTTTAAGGCTTTTGAATCAGATGCATGCCCCAAATTTGGGTCAGAACTTGATAAGGGGAATAAAAAGGGAAGCATATTATTGATGTGGAGCCTGGTGCCACTATTTCCACAAGCAAGATCCAAAATAATGAGCCTGAAGATCTATGGGAGGGGGGACACCTCTTCCATTCACATATTTGGGTGAAGAGTTCTCTGTTGTAGTTCATTAGCGACAGTGGAAGCCAAAAAAACCTCATTTCAGCAAATGTTTTGAAGTGGCTAGGCCTATCTACCACATCACACTCACAATCATACATCATCAGGTGGATTCGCCAAGGACGATATCTTCGCGTCAACGAGTAGTGATGCCTTCCCTACAACATTAATCCCTTCATGGATGAGGTATTGTGTGATGTTTCTCCTCTCAAAGTTTGTTATGTATTATTAGGCCCACCATAATTGTGGAAGTGAAATGTTGTGTATGAATTTAGGCCTCACACTATTATTATTAATTTGGGAAATAAGTTTTACATGACACTGGAGGTAGCACATCCTACCACCATCTCTCTAATAAGTGCGAAGAAATTTAGTAAGATCATCTCCCGGATGGGGATTTTTTTTTCACTTATGTTTCACCCTCAAGGCAAGAATAAGATTGTGGCCATGACCTAGAGACAGGACTCCTCCTCACCGAAGCACCAAATGTACATGGTTGTGGAGGAGTACAAAGACATCTTCACCTCTTCTGCAGGGGTACCTCTACATGGTTACGTTAAGCACTCCATTGATATTACACTGGGTACACCACTACTCAATGGGTCGATCTATCAATTTTTTTTTCTCGAGAACGATGAGATCAAGAGGAAGATTCAAGAGCTACTAAATAAAGGGAACATTAGGCCAAGTCCCTTTCCCTATGGGAGCGTGATCGTGTTGGTACAGAAGAAGAACGAGACTTGGAGACTTTGTATTTACTATCGAGAGTTGAAGAATATCACTATCCAAAATAGGTATTTGATACCATGAATTGATGACTTGCTAGACGAACTCAAGGGGACGAAATATGTTAGCAATATTGACTTGAATTTTGGTTATCACCAGGTACTAATCAAACCCTTCGATGTGTGTAAGACTTCCTTCAAATACAAGGAGGGCATTTTTGAATGGCTATCCATGCCTTTTGGGTTGATGAATGCCACACAACCACAATGAAGCTGATGGAAAACATTTTGTGACCTTTCACCAACTCATTCCTTGTGGTGTGTTTGGATGACATCCTGATATTAAGCCAAAGTTGGGAAGAGCACCTCCATGACATTCAACAAGTCCTCCAAACATTGTGGTAACACAAGTTGTGTGATAATTTAGATAAAAAACCTTTGGCATGACTTGAATTCAATATATTGGGTACATCATCGATGAGCATATTTTTCATGTGGACCGAGCCAAGGTACAGGTAATTCGGGATTGAACAGCCCCAACCACTCTAACATAGATCCACATCTTCCTAGGTCTTGCCAACTTCAACCCAAGGTTTGTGTTGGGCTTCTCTCATATCACTTTTCATTTCATTCAAGTCACTAAGGGAGGAACAACAACAAAGTTCTTTTGGTTTGAATCCCAACAGAAGGTGTTCCTTGAGTTGAAGCATCGACAATAGTTTGCATTAGTGCTCACATTAGCAGACCTGCAACAACCATTTGAGATCGAGACATATTCCCTCGACTATGCTATTAGTGCAGTTCTTACTCAACATGGGCATCCAGTGGCATATCACAATGAGACACTTTCAGACACTGTCCGAAAGTATCCCACCTATGACAAAGAGATGTATTCCATTATGCAGACATGCCAATAATAGAAGAAGCACTACATTTTGGAAAGGAAACGGTCATCCACATAGACCACGAGCCCTTGCAGTTCATACAGACACAAGGGAAGTTGCAGAATGAACGCAATCATAAATAGTCCACATACTTCCAATAGTTCCATATGAACATTAAGTACAATAAGGGAAGCACCAAAAATGTGGCAGACTGCCTTAGTCGACCATCTATGATGGCATTGACCACTGTGCTTGACTCTTGTAGGCATGAGACTTCGAGGTGGCTGAATCTTTACAAGAGTGATCCAAAATTTGACAACACATACCAGACACTCCTGGAAGGAAAGAAATTTCCAAATTATCATCTACACGGTTCACTATTATGCCACATAGGACACCTATGTGTTCTTTTAATTGAGTGTGCCAAGATGATTTTGGAAGTGCACTACAGTCGTGTCACTTGAAAATTAGGGGTAGAGAAAATAGTGGCAATAGTGCAAAATTATTTTTATTGGCTGAAGCTTCGACAATATGTTGGGAAGTAGATCAAATTCTACACTACCTGCACCATTTCCAAACTGACGATCAACAAGAAAGGCTTATATACTCATATGCCTACTCCTAGTCCACCCTGGGAATCCATCTCTATGGACTACATGTGGGTCCTTCCTTCTACTAATCATGGAAGTGATTTTGTTTTTGTGGTCGTTGACAGATTATCTAAGATTTCGATTCTTATGCCCTGCAAGAAGATTGTCACAATAGAATACACTACTAAACTCTTCTTTGAACAAGAGTGGTGCACTTTGGATCCCACAACCCATTATCTCATATTGCAAAAACAGGTTCCTAAGAAAATTTTAGTCAATTCTCTGGTCATTTTTGGATACTAATCCCACTAAGTCCACGAATTTACACCCCCAAAGTGATGGCCAAATAGAGGCTCTCAACAGGATGATCGTGCACATTATGTGCATCGACAACTCGAAGCATCTTCATACATGGGATGAAAGCATTCCGTATATCTAGCATAGTTACAACCGAGCACTCCATAGCTCAACTAGCAACAACCCCTTTCAAGTGGGATTGGGATTCCAACCACTATGCCCCATTAATGTGTTCATACCATTTGCATCTACTCAGGAAGATTCTGCTCATGTCCAGTCCGAAGCTGACAGGGAAAACATCTTCATTGACCACATTCAACACATTCGCTAGTAGTTCCATGAAATATTAGATAGATCCAATGCTAAGTACAAGAAACGACATGTTCAACATCGGGTGCCACACAAGTTCGAGGTGGGCGACAAAGTTTCTTTACATTTGCAAAACGAGTGCCTCGTTGGACCCCACTACAAGATTTTCCCATTCCGATATGGGCCATACACCATCACCAAGATAGTAGGAGACAATTCCTTTGAGCTCAGCATTCCACCATTTCTCGGCCTGCATGAAATTTTCAATTTGGAACACCTTCGACCATACTTTCCACCATTATTGGACACATCTCACATTGTAGAACAACTCACACCAATAGATTTAAACCTCGACAGCATGGAATAGACCACAACTGACTGGATCATGGACACAAATATCAAGAACACCCTCTAGCATAAAATCCAACTATATCAAGTTGTCAAAGCTGGCCAATTCCTTCACCAAGGCAAGTGGCTCATTAGGGATTAAGTTCAACAAACATTTCCCCATCTCATGGAGGCACTCAATGAAATGGGGAACATTACTTTGTAAGGGGGGAGGAATGATCCATGTGGATATTGGTCGCCAGTCGCCTATTCCAGTTAGACCCCTACCATTATTTATTTCAGTTTTTAAGTTTTCTTAACTGTAGAAAATTTTATTATGTTTGGAAATTTCCTAGGTCCTAAACTTCCAAAGATGTTTTAAGGGACTAAAATAAGTTTTAGGAAAAATAGAGAGATCGAAAAATTCCCAAACTATTTTACCAAATAATTTTCAGCCTCCTCTTAGATATCTTAGAAACTAGTTATTATGATAACCAAACAGAGATTGTATGCCGAAGTTACAACTGTGGGAAGTTGACATTCCAACTTACCCCAACGAGGCCCACAAGCTTTTGGCGCTTCATCTCCTAGGGTTAGTTTTTTTGATGTTTAGGGTTTATTATTGTTTCTCAAAGACAAAAATTCCACCGAGCCTCATTGTAACACAATTCAGAGGAATGTAGCCACCACATCACTTCTTAGAGATAAGGTACCATCGCCCGAGATAGTTTATTTCCATTATGGATGTAAGAATATTTCAGTTCTTTGATATTAACGAAATGAAGTTTTATTTATATTTCACTTATGTGTTTATGTTTATATATGTATTCTATTTTTTTCTTGCATAATTTTGTATAAGTGAAGTTTCTTTCATAAATAAGTTCATTACTTCAAACATGTTGTTTCCAGGGAAGGCATCACATTAGACCCGAAAAATATCGTAGCTATCATGGAATGGGAAACTTCTAGGAATGTGGACGAGGTCAGATGATTTATGGGACTAGTATTTTATTACAAGCGGTTCACCAAGAATTCCTCACATATTTCCTATCCTATTACATCATTATGATGAAAATAAAAAAAAAATTAAATGGACAGAGGAATGTGCAACTAGTTTTGAGTATTTGAAGAAATTGTTTACAATTGTTCCGTTCTTGAGGATTGTAGATCTAGATAAAGAGCTTGTGGTTTGTATGGATTCTTACAAGAGGGGACATGATGTAGTTCTGATGCGGGAAGGATAGGTAGTATGCTATGAGTCAAGGAATTGAATGAGCACGAGAAGAACTATGTGACTCATAATATTGAGTTGGCAGCTATCATTCACGCATTGAAGATGTGGAGACATTATATTTTTGGTAGGATGTTCATTTTGATGATTTATCATAGTGGCCTAAGGTACTTATTTGATCAACCTAATATGAATACCAGGAAGGCTAGATGGTTAGCTACTCTAAGTGAGTTTGATTTTGAGATTAGGCACATTAAGGGAAAGGAGAACAATGTTACAAATTCTCTTAGTGGAAGAGTGCAAGTGAATCATATTGCAACAGTGAGCTCTTATGGGACATAATTGCAAGATCGGATCTTGCAGGTATGATAGCAACATGACATGTACTAGAAGCTTAAGCAGACATTATAACATGAGGGTACAGGTAATATTGATGAGGAGTATCATCTCATAGCAAATGGCTTTGTCAGATTTAGGAACAAGATTTATGTGCCATATGACAGTGAGCTCAAGGAGCTTATCTTCAGGGAATTCCATGTTAAGCCATATTCAAGTCACCTGGGATATCAAAAGACATTGACAATAGTTCATAAATTCTATCATTGTCCAAACTTTAAGAAAGAGGTGGCCCAATTTGTTGTGATATATTTGTATTATCAGTAGGTAAAAGAAGAGTAAGCATCCATGTGATTTATTTCAACCAATTATGATTCTAGAGTGGAAATGGGAGGTCATTTCCATGGACTCCATTAAAAGTTTTTAGAGGAAATCAAAGCAACATGAATCCATTATGGTTATAGTTGACAGGTTGGCCAAGGTTTATAACTTCATTGTGGTTAATTATATGAATTCAACAAGTGAGTTAGCTCAGATTTTCATCAAGGAAATAGTGATATTACATGGCATTCCTAAGAAGATTATATACGACAGAGATTCCAAGTTAACTTCTAGGTTTTGGAAAGATTTGTTTGCATTTTTGGGGAAATAGTTGGCCTTTAGTACAACTTATCATATGCAAATAGATGGATAAACAGAAAGGGTTAATAGGATTCTTAAGTACATGTTGAGGATGCATGTCATGCATCAGCAACACAAGTGGAAAGATTATCTTCTACTGGTTTAGTTTACATATAACAACCAGTATAAGGAGTCCTTGAAGATGAGTCCATTTGAGGAACTTTGTGGGTGGATTTGTAATACTATTATGAGTTAGAGTGATCAAGTGTAGAGGGTACTAATTGGACCGGATATGTTGGCGTGTTATTGAAAGGAATTTAAAGGAAGCATAAGTCAGAAAGAAGAGTTACGCATATCAACACAGCTTCTTTAAGGATTTTTAGGTTGGGGAAAATGTTTACTTTTGCATCAATCCCAAGAAGATCTCCTTGAGGATTGGGTCATGTTCCAAGCTGGCACCTCGATGTTGCGGGCCTTCTGAGATTCTTGAAAGGATTGCGCCAATTTCCTACATACTTTCATTGTCACCAACAATGAAATTCCATGATGTTCTCCATGTTTTATTGCTTGATAATTATGCAAAGGGTATTGATGATGTGATTGATTGTATTGTAGGTGGAACCATAGGGACAATTCCAGCCAAAACCACAATGCATATTACAACAGAAATGACTCATTCTCGAAATAGAGCAATCAGGCAAGATAAATTACATTGGAAGCTCTTTAGGCCTGATGAAGCTACAAGGGATATGGTTTATCAAATGTGGGCTATGTGTCCTTCTCTATTCAAGGGTTCAAAAGATGTATTCTGGTATATTTGTTTGATGTTGTGATGGTTATATGTATATGCATATGGGTGTTTTAAATACTACATCAAGCTATGTTATAAAGCTCCAATAAGAGGTATGGTGTTCATGTTATGATGGTCATGGTCTTAGCCGTATGATATGATACAAAAAATTCATTGAGCTATGTTATAAAGCTCCATGGGAAGCATGTGTTTTGTTGGTGTATAAATCTCATTGAACACTAAGGATGGTATTACCCCAAGGGGGATGGATTTCTAATAGCCCCTGGTTAATTTCAATGTAAATAAAATATAAGACCAAGTATACATGACATGTATTGTAAGATGAATTTTGGGAAAAAGGTAGTGATGGTTATCACTGGTGAATAATTTATTGCTATGGAAATTGGCAAAGGAATTTGAAAAGGAAAAGTGGAAATAAATGGAATTTTATTTATGAAATAAAGGAAAATATTAGAAAACGAATGTGAAGGGACATCGATTTTCATGAGAGTTAAATAGAATGAAAATTGAAGTAAAATTAAAAAAATAAAGGCCTCAATGTAAAAAGGCTTTTGAGGATTAGTTGCTACCATTTTTTATATTTTTTTGGTGGGTCTCTCTTCTATTCTCTCATTCTCTCATACTCTTGCACACTTAGATAATTCTCAGATCATGCTTGGAGCATTCTAGTTTAACTTGGATTGGAGAAATAAGGAAAGCACAAGGGAATAGGTGGAACAAGAGCTATAGCTAGATTTCTTTGCATGTAACAGTTTGCATGTATAATCTCCTTGTTGGTTTTTGGATGCATGGTATATAAATTTGATTTTCTACTTATCTGTTGTCATTAGCATAGAGGATTTCCTATATTGATAGTGGTTTTAGCCTTTCCTTTCCATTTCATGGATAACCATGGTGTTGTTAGTTTTCCACTTGATTTTTATTATTATTTCTCATAATTCCATGTAGCTATGGGTTGGAAAAAATGCTCTGGAAGCCTTGGAACAACTTCGATTGAGTTACTAGCCTTGGAGCCTAGTTTGGGACAAACACTCTACATCCCTTGCTGCGTTTAGTTACTAGTCCCTGGAGCAAGGTTGGACAAACACTTTGGATCCTTGGAAGGTTTTGGGTTGAGATACTAATTCTTGTAGCCCTAGAAAACTTGGGTAGAGACTGATATAGTTGGTGTTAGTGATTTCTAAATGTGTAGGTGGAATCATTGTAGATGGGGGTTGAGGTGGTTTGTCCTCTAGAAGCCATTGTTTGATTTTGTCTTGATTTATTCTATGATATCCCACATTCATGCTTAGAATATGGTTCAGGGGTGATTGACTGAAAGGGATATTTGGTTCAACCCAATCTACGGTCGGGTGGTACATGGAAGTCCATGACTTGGTTGGTATTTTCATATGTTAATATGAGAGAGTTTCATATTATAATATATGAGTATTTGTAGAAATTATGTTGGTGATGTTATAGTGGATTTTACATGGTTTCTATGTTGGTTATTTTCTAGTTATATGTTGGTTATATGATGTGTATTATCTATGGTTCATGTTATGAATTGTCTAGTTATTGATTTGTTGATGAATGCATTGACTAATAAATGTTGGCATAGCTAGGTGGAGAAGGAATGATGCCTTCTTGTTCATTCTTAGATGAATCCCATAATCTTATGACCAGATATGGATTCTCGAACTATACCTTACATGTTTTCCATGTTTTTATGAAATGTTTATTATGGATTATTCAATATTGGGTCTAGTCCTTATTCAAATTTTGTATGATTAGCTTTTTATTACGTTATTTATGATTCCATAAAGTCTCATACATTTATGGGAAGTGGTATGGAGGTTGGCCTAGAATTATGGCTCAGATGTTGTGACCACACCCTTTGAACTGGATATTTTGGGCTATAATTGCATGGAAGCAATGTCATATGTGTGGTTGGAGCCCTATGTCCACACCCTTTCCTTGTTGTATAGGCAGTTAGGGATTAACATGTGATAAAAGAAGCCTCAGCTCTGGGTCTGGTCAACTGGGGTGGTCAACCCCTGAGTGTTATGTATCCTTGAGTGATTTTTGTGAGAAGTCAGTTGTCAGCACCATTTTCATACCTGAATCTTGGACATCAAGTCATTTCATAGTAACTCTTTGTCTCATGTTTACCTTAGTAGCTACTGAAATTGGGTAATTGTGGGAGGGGGTTGTTACACTTCCAAATAAAATATATCGTCCACTATAGGGACATTCTAAATGTTGTCTATGGAATTACATGACTTATAGATCTTTTCAAGGTAAATATTCCAATTTTTCAAGGGAATCAAAAACATTTCATTAGTCTTATGGATAAAAATTTTCCTTCGAAACTTTTCAAGGTTAGACTTAGAGATGTGTAATAATTTCTAATGCTTTCTACTTTTTTTTTTTTGGTAAATTCAGTGGGACCTTGCCATTTCTATTTATATTTTAAGATAGGTTACAAAAAATATAAAGTCATTCTTGGCCTCAACCTGCCCAAGAGGGAAACCAGGTTTATTGACCTTCTAAAAACATGGTTTGCATCCCAAAATTGGAATTGTCTCTTGCGTCTATGATTTTCTTGCACTAACTGCTCCTCTACTTTAATATATACAAACATACAGAAATTTTAAAAGTTCAAAATTAACAAGTTTTCATCAAATCTTGACATCATCTACCCCTCAGATGAGGACACTGGGGCAGGGTCTTTGACATTAGACCCTGGAATTTCTGCCTGGTTCAGTTGTTGCAGAATCTTCTGGAGGGTCTTCTCCATGCGACCCACTTTTTCGTCTAGTCTGCTAACCCTGTCTGCAGTCTGGTATTGAGTGATCTTCAGATGCTGCTGATTGTCCTGAATCTCCAAGAGTTGAGCATGGGTACGTAGGTCTGGTTGCATTGTTTCTGTCTTTACCTGAACTGTATGGGCACTCTAGATTGCCTTTGCTATCAGACATTTTAATATCCAATATGTATGAACTGTTTGATTAAATAGGGTAAACCTGCCCCTTGTATGACCTGGATCTGTTAGAAAATTGAGGATCTCTGCCTCTGTCTCCAAATCCTCTGGTTCTTGCTGAATTTCTTGTTCCCATCCACGGATATCAGTTCTGACTACCGAAGGATTGCTCATAACATAATTTACTGCCAGTGTTTCTAGGTGTTCCAAATATGTTTTCCGCCCCCTTTTCTTCGGAGCGAGTTCCGTCTGAGCTTGCTGCTTTCCCTTATCCATGGTTGTTCTATGGTGTCGCTTTCCCATGGCTGAGTGGAAATTATTAACTAACACTGGCATACAGAAGTAAACCAAATGAGAAAAGGTTTTAAGACACTGCATGCACCTTACGGTGCCCTTGGATATTTGTTTGACATAGTTGGCTAAACCCCTCTGTTTCTTATCATTTTTATACTTCTGGGACATCAGATGAGGCGGAGGTTCAGCCAACCTCTTACGACTGGGATTACGACTACTAAGAGAGATGGTAGGACTCTGGTAATTATCTTCAGTATAAAACGAGCTTTGGTTAGACAGGCACAGGCCCTGTTTGGGCTCTGACCTTACCGACTCTGTCATCCCCTTCAAATAATAAACTATAACATTCATATAATTTGGATTTACTTTGCCCAGACAAGAAGTTAACATAGGATGGCTGAGGTTCTCTACAGTTAAATAGGTTAGGCCTTGGTTCTGACTGAGGGAGTAAAAACTACTGTTACTGCTTTGACTCCTCGTATTGCCATTACTATTCCCCGAAATGGATAGGAGGAGGTTTCTATTTGAGACGTAATGCCCTATAAGGACCTGGCTATCTCGGTGGTTAGACATAGAACTGAGGGTTTTAGTCCCATACCCTCGCACAGAGTATGCATCAGGTATTTGAGAGTAACAAGGATCGCGAAAATAAGGAGGGACCGGGTTCAATTCTGGTTCGAGACGGTTAATAAACAACAGAAATGACAGCATTTCTAAACTATCTTCTTCACTGTATACCATAGCTGCTACAAATAACATCATAAGCGCAGAGGTTATTGTAAAGACATACCCGTACAGAATCTCGCTATAACCAAGTTGCAGGGCTGTAGCTCTCCTTCGCTGCTTCCGCCAATCTTTCGCATGCAAGAGATAATGCATGCAAGACGGAGAAGGCGAGGTTAAAAGACTTACCGCTTTCTGACCTGCTTTTCCGCTGGTCTGACAAACAGCCTGGCCATCATGTGCCAACGATCCTTTTCCGGCGCTCACACACTCCACTTCGCTGGTCTGACAGACCATGTTTAAATGATCGTAATTATATATGACGGGAGCGCTTGCCAGGTTGCCTACTCCCCTTGTCATGATGGCATGTGTACACCCCGATCGGGGGGTTGGAGATCTTTTGCCACTATCAACTGGAGCGATTGAAATTCCACAGTCCATATGAGGTCATTTGGGCGTCCCTCTATGTGTCTCCCAGCATTCTGACATCCCCAGTTTGCTAAATAATCTGCTGCTGAGTTTCCTTTCCTTTTGATATGGTGAGGGATAAGATATTGTATGCGCTTTACCAATTGGCTCAATTCTTCTATAAGAGCTGCTGTTCACCAACTTTGGGAAATTTTCTCCCATTGGGTTCCTTGTTGGAGTTTTCGAAGGATCCCTATAACCATAGCTGAATCGCCTTCAACGATGATCCTCTGATATTGTTCACGGATTGCTATCTGCAGGCCTTGTTTGACCGCCATTAATTCAGCTTCATTTTTTGTTGCATGTCCTAAATCTAGAGCATAGAATCTGCAGACATTCCCTTGTGAGTTTTTGAAGATCCCTCCTGATCCTGCTTGGCCCAGATTCCCTTTGGAAGCCCCATCATAATTAAGTTTCAAAAAACCGGGTTGGGGTGGGCGCCATTGTTCCTCTATTGCTTGACTAGGAGGTCGGAATTTCCAAAGCCCTTGGCTAAGCATCTGAGGTTTTAGATTCAGCTGTTCCAATATAATGGCTTCAATCCCAACTGCTTTCCAATCTTCATCCATCCATTTTTCCGTTAAGATGGTTTCCCAGATGTTTTCTATGGAACGCTGCCATATATTAATCATTGGTTGTTCCAAATTCTGAAAGACCCTCTGATTTATTTCCTTCCAGATGTTCCACAGTAGGAATCCTAGTGCCAAGGTCCATGCTCTATTGATGACTTGACAGTTGAATTTTCCTTTTCCCCAGTTTTCTATAATTTCAGTCACAGTTTCATTGTTGATTATCTGTTGCCTAAATAGATGTGTTAGTGTCTCCCACAGAGACTGGACTTTGGTACAGTAACCTAGCAAATGATCTATGGTTTCTTCTTCTTTTCGAAAAAAGGGACAGCATGATGGCCCTATCATACCTCGTTTTTGAAGATTTTCCCAGGTTAATATTCTCTGATGGGTTACCAACCAAATGAAATATGTGATCTTTGGCCAATGCCTCATTTCCCAAATCCTTTTCCAAATTGGTCTCCCATTTCCTGTACCTTGTTGAGTGTGGATATAATATCCCTCCTTGATAGTGAATAGGCCTCTTGTTTGATTTCCCCATCTCAGAATGTCCGGACCTGAGGTAATTCTGATTTTGCGAGTATTTAGCTCTTTTGCCAAATTATTCCACTGTTCCGTTTCAGGCGCTGCCGGCCACCCATGTTTGTCTTTCCACTTCCTCCACATACCATCACTAGTATTGCACCAATATTGCTTCACTAATCTGTTATTTGGTGTATTGGTAAATAAGAAAATTTCGCCTAATTCAAGTCAACTGAATAATTTGTCCCTTTGTTGCCAAGAATCTTCCCAGAAAAGCACTATATTTCCTTCCCTAACTTCCCAGAAACTATGATTCCGAATTAAAAATCTGTTCATCGCTGCTAGATTCCATATAGATGACCCTTTTGGAGTTCTATCGACTTTCATTCGACCTGCTACTGTTTCTGGCATGTCATACTTAACTAGCCATATTCTTTTCCAAAATTCCTATACTCCTATAAGCCAGCGCCACCAAAGTTTTGCCCCCAGTACATTATTTAGGCTAAAAGGGTCTCTCAAGCCCAAACCTCCTGCTGCCTTAGATTTAATCAGTTTCTCCCAAGATAGTAGGGCCCACTTCCTATTTGCTTGACTCCCCTGCCATAAAAACCTTTTGAATATGTTAACCAACTGTTCACATATTCCTTTTGGACAAGCTTTTCCGGATAGATGGTAAATAGGTAGTGCTTGCAGCACCAATTTTAAGAGAATAAGACGGCCTGGCGCATTCAGTGTTCTAAACGCCCAATTTTGAATTCTTTTCTCCACTTTGACTACAATATCCTTCCAATCAGCTATCCGCGTAGGGCCAGGGTTTAGGAACATACCAAGATATTTAAGCGGAAAGGATCCTTGCTGGAAGCCTAATGCCCTGGTCAGATGATGCTGCATCATAACCGGGCAATTGAAGAAATACACATTCGACTTGTCCTTATTGATTTCTGTGCCCGAGGCTTGCATGAACATCTCCAGAATTGTTAGGATGCTCTTACACTCTTTCAGTGAGGCCATGCAAAATAGTAAAATATCATCTACAAATTGTTGGTGTGTCAAGGACAGATGAGGTCCCCATAATTTCAAGCCTTCAATCTTGCGTTCTGCTACATGAGCTTTGATTAATCGGCCCAGACCCTCGGCTGCTATAATGAAGAGGAATGGTGATAGGGGATCTCCTTGTCTAAGCCCTCGCGAGCTGTTGAACGGTGTTGAAGGGCTTCCATTCAAGAGTATGGAGAAGGTCGGTGAAGATATAAATGAATGCACCCAATGGATCCATCGTTCATCAAACCCGAACGCTTTCAGCACCTCTGTCAAGTATTTCCAGCTTATGCGATCATACGCTTTGGAAAGATCCAATTTTATTAGTAGTCCTCGCTTTTTGTCTTTCTTGAGTGTATGTATTGCTTCCTGTGCAACCACTATTCCATCCAGGATTTGTCTTCCTGTAACAAATCCTGTTTGTTCTGGGGAAATGATCTTCGTCAGCAAAGGTTTTAAACGGTTTACCATAATAGTAGAGAGGATTTTATAAATGACATTGCAGAGCGCTATCGGGCGGAAGCCTTCAGGGGTATCAGCATGCTGTTGTTTGGGGATAAGAGTCAAGAACGTAGCATTCAGCACTGGAGACATTTTTTTTTGAATTCGGGATTCTTCCACCACCTCTAAAATATCTTGTCCAATGAATGACCATGCTGCTTTGAAGAATTCACTGGTAAATCCATCAGGGCCCGGGGCTTTATTTATGGGTAATTGCAAGACCACCTCTTCTACCTCTTTTAGCGTTACTGCTCGTAATAAAGCCAGGTTTTGTTCTCTGGTGATCATTTGGGGAATATGATTAGTAATCTTCTGAATGGCTTCTTGACGGTTGGGACTAGGCTCTGTCAGAAGATTCTGAAAATGGCTGCTCATTTCCTTTTCAATATCGTCATGTTTAATTAGCCGCTCTCCATTTGCTGCTTTAATGGAGAAAATTCTGTTTAATTGACGCCTTTGTATCATTGCTCTATGAAAGAATTTTGTGTTATGGTCCCCTTCTTTAAGCCATTGTACTCGAGATTTCTGTTTCCATAAAATCTCCTCATGTTTTCTTCGTTCCTCCTGTTGGCTAAGAGTTTGACCTTCTTCCATCACCAGCTCTTCTGTGCGCCCATGTAGGATTATTCTCTGCTGGATTTCCTTCATTTTTTCTTTCAGCCTTATTTGATCCTGATGAATATTTCCGAATTCTATTCGATTCCAGCGTTTGATTTCCTTTTTTAGTTGCTTCAGTCGCAACTGAAAAGAATGCATTTTATTATGGCCGCGGATTGGGTTTGCATACCACCAATTTTCCACTTTTTCCATAAAACCTGGGTCTCTAAGCCAAAAGAGTTCGAATCTGAAAGGCTGGTTTTTTCTGCTCGCTTTCACATCTATCTCCATCCTGATTGGCCAATGGTCGGAGCCCAGAGTAGGAAGGATTGCCGCCTCATAATGAATGTCTAGGCTCACCAGTGCCTCTGTTACTAAAAATCGGTCAAGCCTGGATGCAATCTGGTGCCGTTCTCCTCTTCGATTATTCCACGTATATCTTCCATTGACTGTTGGTACATCTACTAGGCTCAGATCCTATATAACCTCTTGGAATAGAGCCATTTCTGGTTCCTCCCTTCTTATTCCACCTTTCTTTTCAGATAGGTTTAAAATCATGTTAAAATCTCCTCCTAAAATCCAATATTTTTCATTATGTTGAGTACTCACCTTTCTTATATCCTGCAGGAATGCCGCTCGCTCGCCTGGAATTGAAGGCCCGTAAACAGCCGAAATAAGGATTCTGTCCTCTGCTCCCATCTGTCTGAATGTCGCTGTTAAGATTCTGGGGACTCCCATCCATCCTTCTGCTATAACCTCCGCTTCATTCCAAATTATGGCCAGTCCTCCCGAAGCGCCCACTGAGTCTATCGCCATCACTGCATATGACATCTTAAAATATTGTATTATTGTTTGGAGCTTTTTCCCTGTAACTTTGGTTTGTTTTACTAACATAATCTGTGGTTTTTCCATCTGCAGTTTGTCTTTCAAATGACGCTGTTTGCCTTTGCTATTCAGGCCCCTTATATTCCAGGAGAGCACCTTCATTAAAAAATTTTGGGTAATTGTTGAAATACCGTTGTTAACGGTATAATATTTCCGGTGTTGATCAGCATTTCGCCTACTAACTGTACGGAGTCTTTGATAGTCGGTCTTCTTCTCTTCTTCGCTGGTTTAGATGAGGTCAATACTTTCTTGCCTCCGGTCTGGTCCTGTTCTAGGGCCTCTTGATGGGCCTGAGCTGTTAGGTAATGTTCAAAGGTATCTTTGTACAATTTCTTCTGATCCGTCGAGATAAAGCGGTCATCGAGGTTCCTCCACTCAAATAGAAATCTTTTTAGTAATTTCTCCTCTGCGCTTAAGTCCTCTTTAGAATGTTCCACCTCCATTGGGGTATTTTCCTGTTGTTGATGATTATCTTCCATTTCCTTCCCTGCTTTCCTTTTTGACGATTGATGTTTTGAGCCTGCCTCAACATTACCTTCCACCGGGATCTCCACTATTATCTCAGGCCCTGACGGTTCTCCTTCCTCTTGTAAAGCTTCATAGCGATTTCCTGTTGCAGTCAATCTAGAAGGTTGTTGTTTTATTATAGGCCCAGACACTGTTTGTCCTGTGCGTCTTCTTCTCGACGACACCTGCACAAAACCCTCATCTTACTGTCGGGGTGGTTTTTCTGGATCTTTGGTACTTATTTTCTGTTGCTCAGCCACATTTAAAGGGCAAGACTTATATAGATGCCCATACTCATGGCATCGGCGGCATCTAAAGGGTATGTGTTCATAATCCAGTAGCTGCATCCAAACTTTACCCTCATACTCCAGTTCTATCATCTCTGGTAGGGGCTCTGAAATATTCATATACACACAAATTCTCGCAAAGGATGTATAACGGCCTCTAGTTGTAGCATCTGCTATTTTAACAAAAGAGCCCAAAGAATTTCCTATTCCCTCCAAAATTTCTGGGTCCCAAAAATCCATGGGAAGCCCAAACAGCCGTACCCAAACAGGAGCAGCGAGGAATTGCTCTTGGTCGGGGTTGTAGCATTCCTCCCATTGTCTAAGAAATAGCCCTGCATTACTATAAAAATAGGGTCCTCCCTCAAAAATGCGTTCTTTATCCAGTAAATTTGAAAAAATTACTGTAAAAAAACCTTTAGCTCCTAGTTTCAAATCAATATGCCCTTTGGGCTGCCATTTTATCTGTATCCATTTCATTAGTTCCTTTTCAGAAGGCCATACACCTATAAACTTACATATTAAGGCATGATTTTTCATATAACCTCGATACTCCGTCAATTTCGCCGCTGGAATGACAAATCTTGGCTTTTTCACCGATCTTGGCAAGCATTGGCCTTTCTGTTTTGCTTGCCATTCGGCTCCTAAGACAGGTCCCGAATTTTGTTGTGTTGAACCCGCTTGCGATGTCCGCTACACTGTATCCCCAGTAGTTATGTTACGGTAGGAGGGCTGCGACCCTCCTCCTGAGGGCGCAGACATATACCTTGTATCAGACTTGGCGGCTGATGGGTGCCCGCCTCTGGATCTCTGCAATCCTGTTTTGTTTCCTTCAAACCCTCAAAACCCTCATTCGCTCCTCGAAACCCTCATTCGCTCCCTAGCATTATCATTCCATTACATACAGGCATCTAATGCTTTCTACTTAAATGGTGTTTTTTCTTTATTATAAAAAGAAAATTTTATGTATTTATCTTATCAAGTTTTAATGTTTCCTTAGGAACATCCTTAATCACATTTCCAACAATTTTACAGTGTACAGTCATTTTCATACCAAGGGTTACTATATTTATTACTATTTATATGAAACTTTGGTAGAAAAATGCTAATGGTAGGAACGAGTATTGTAGTAAAAATATGATATATATTTGAATTTTCTCCTTATAACTTAACACATGTAAATCCATATTTAAATCCTTTAAAAAGAGATCCATTTTACTCTTGTAAAAAATTAGGTGGCTTTGAATGTCACAATTCTCATGCATGTCCTTATCGTGCATGGAAAAATTTAGTGCTAAGGTTAAAGGTCTCTAATCAGAGTTAGGATCATGGTGATTCAATAAGTAAAAGTTAACAATTTGGTTGGAAACATGGATATCCAATATCGCATAATCCATAACGTTAATACCAAACCCATCAATACAAGTCATTTAGTTGGATTTTCACAACTCTCATGGTGATTCAAGAAGTAAAAGTTAAAAATTTGGTTGGAAACATAGATATCCAATATCGCATAATCCATAACACTACTACCAAACCCACCAATACAAGTCATTTAGTTGGAGTTTCACAACTTGATTATGTCACTGCGTGTAGCCCAATAGGATAAGGTTAATATATATATATATATATATATATATATATATATATATATATATATATATATATATATATATATATATATATATATATATATATATATATATATATAAACACACTAACTAGAAAAAGCACAACTAGGCCAGTTTCATGGTCACGTGACAAAAGGTTGATTCTGACCACTACCACTATAATATCTAGTTGCCTCTAAATGCCTCTTATGCAAACAAAAACACTACCATTATAACTTGTAGATGCCTATATATACCTTTAATAAACACTCATTAATGAAAGAAATTTGAACTTTAAATCTGATAATTTATGTAACACTTCATGACAAGCTTTTGCCATAAACATATTATTTAAAACCTTCGTAAAATTAAAAAAAAAAAAAAAACATATGATTTCTTTATTTAAATATTTTTTAATATTTACTATATTTATAAAAATACAAAAATCCTAATTTTTATAATTTATAATTATATAGAGATAAAAATATACAAATAATTAAAATTTGATCAATTACAAGTTTTCATATTTTTAAAATTATGCGAATTTTTAATAATTTATTAATTATTATAGAGCTAGAATTATATTACTTAGAAATTATGATTAAAAATATTAATCTTCAATTTTCATATTATTTTCAAAAATATAAAATATTTATTAAAGTATAGATATTTTAATATTTATAATCGAATTACTTTATCAACCTATGAATCTCTTTTATAAATTCTAAATAGTGTTGCTTTGCTACTTGGACGTTGGCTGCATAAGAAATGATAAATTTATGATATTGTCATTATTTTTATAATGATGGAACACAATTTATATACAAAATAAGGTGTTAATAGTATGATAAAAGAATATTATATATATATAAATAAATAAATAAAGTGGTATGAGTTTACAAAAATAAAAAGTTTAAATTTTATAAATAAGGAAGTTTTATATATTAATTTGGTCTCTCGTTTAGTTGTGACTTTCAAATTGGATAATAATAATAATAATGATAAGATATACCAAATAAGGAAAAATAAAATAAAGTATTAAAGTGGAAAAAAATATATATATAGAAATTTTTATTTATTTATTTATTTATTTTCTGAATTTGACTAATCTATTAATATAACAAAAAATTTACAAAGAGACGCCAGCCTCAGCGGAACTTGCCCAAAATAGTGGCATTCTTACACTGCAAAATTGTTGGAAGGTTGTTTAACAGACATCATGGACAAACTAGACCATTAACCCATGCTAGACAAACTAGAACATGTCGCCCACGCAGGGAAAACCAGCCTTGGACCATTAACACAGTATCATGACCAAAAAACTGAAACCATAGATGAGATAGCATGAAGAGCACGGAGTAACATCACTCCGCCGAAAGACTGTGAAGAGAAAAACTGCTAATTCTAACCAGATTATGTATCATGAGAAGTGGATGGGGGTTCTTAAACAATACGATAGCCATAAGCATACAAATCATCTACCTCAGCCTGCCTGTCTTCAATGTCATTGGAGCCACCTCGCTTGTAGCCGTCCTGGTTGTTGGAGTAGCCTCGCTTGAAGTCGCCTAAGTCCTGGTGTTCACTGCAACTGGGTGGTTCCTCCTTGAGCTCGATGGTGATGGTGGCAATGACTGTAGGCCTGTTCAGAGAGCAAGGGAAACAAATTTGGGCAGTTTGGGAATGCGCAGGGAAGATCGTCTAAGAGGCAGGGATTTGGGGAGAGCACATCTCGAATTGAGATTGCCCATGGCGCCCATGCCCGCGAACACTTCTAGTTTCAGGATTGCGACCGATGAAATTATCAGAGGAGGGGGAAGAGGAGTCGGTAATGGACGTGGAGGGCTGGTGAGGGGATTGTCCATGACTGCTGTCTCTCCTGCAGCGTATACGATGGCGAAGGCACAGCATTATCCTCCGAGTAGAGTGGAACTTTCGAACAGCAGAATGGCTGGAGATGAATTAGGCAAGAGCAATGGAAGTATGAGAGAGAGGGGAGTCCAAAGGGTGTGCAGAGGGCATTCTCTCAAAGCAAGGGAATTCGCATTGAGAAAATTGAGCCTCAAAGTGCAGAGAGGGCTCTGCGAAATGTGAAGACTGGGCGCAATTTCAATACAACAGACAATGGAACAGTGTCTCCCCGTGCTGGTTCGAGGGCTAGGCTCTGCAACAATAGGGGAGCAGTGTGAGCGCAAGGGAGGTAGAGCAGGAATGAAGTTTCCATAGAACGCCATAGCTATTATGGGAGCGAGTTGGTCTTGGCGACTGTGCTACATTAATATAGTGTAACAAAGGACGGTGGGTATATTTAAATGCAACCTCGCGTGATTTTAGGTGGCAGTGTAATAAATCCACGTGCCAACCCAAAACCATATCAACTTACACCTGTGGTTGATCACCCGCATCCGGGGTATATATAAATTTTGTTATTGTTTGTATATATTTTTTATTTCAAACCATCAATAAAATTTAAAAAAGAAACAAAGGAAGCGTTTACATTAAAGCTACAAAAGAATAATAATTTAAAATGAAAAGAAAAAAACGAAGGAATGGGTGGAGAATCTCAAAGAGATTTTCCAAATTACAATTTCTCAAGCTTATAGTAAGTTTTCGAACCTCCATTTATTCATTCTCAATGTTATAATTGTAATTGAACTTATAATGGAAGTTGGTTATTAAATATTTATATGAAGGAAAATCCCCCGAGGAGAATTTTTCATAAATGAAAGTATCATAAATGATATTTTTAGATTTAATTATCATGACTTTAGTTTTTCTCTACTAATAGTCATACTCATCTTCGAGGGTTCCAGTTTCTTTCCAATATCATAATGGCTCATTGCCAAAAGAACATTATCGTCAATATAAAGGAGAAAATTTATGACCATATTAGTGAGAATGGACCCAAAAACATGCATCATTCAAACACTCATCTAGCTTATCAATGTATATGCAAAAAAATGTAGGAGATCAGGGACACCCTTTCGTGACTTCAGTATTGCATTTAATTTATGTTGATGAGTAGTCAATGACCCTAAGATTGGTAATAACATTTTCATAAACACTTTTCCAAATAACGCTAAACTCAAGATAAACAATGTCTCTTCTAACCTCTTCCATAGCTTTGTTATTGGAATATTGTCAAAATATTTTCTAAAGTTAAAAGAAAAAGACAATAAATCAATTTTTTGTTGTAGTGTTCCTCTGCATTCATCTTAAGAGTAACAATATGGTCCATGCTTGAATGATATCTCCCAAATCCCACATTTATTTTAGCTCTTTTACCATAACTGTCAACCCAAAGACTAATCTTCTTTTCCAAAATAAACCCATATAGTTTGGCTAAAATGTGGCTAATTATAATGGTCTTGTAATTACAGTGAATGCTCTTATCCCCACTCTTAAAACTAGGGATAATAAAGTTATGTGTCCAAGGATCAAGAACGTCTTACTTCATCGCCAAATTAAAGAGCTTATGTATGTGGGGGATGATAATAGGTTCTCCAATTTTGAAAATTTCAACTTGGTAGCTTTAAATGTCCTTAGCTTTCCCATTAACAAGCTACTTAACCCTAAACTCAATGTCTTCCAAAAAAAAATATTTCATCCTCTTTATGGCCACTCTAAATGGTGTCCATGACATTACATGATTCATATATATTTTTAGGATAAATAATTCAGTTCTGCAAAGGAATCAAATATGTTTCTAACTTGTCTTATGGATAAACAAAAATCTTTGAAACTTTCTAGAGTGGGACTTAGAGAGGTGTAATAACTTATAACTCTTTCTACTTATATGGTATTTTTCCTTTCTTTTAATAAGAATTTTGTATGCATTTATCTTATCAAATTTTAAATTTTCCTTAGGAGCATTTTTAGTCACTTTTCCAACAATTTTATAGTCAATTTTTGGTAGATTTATTAGTCTTTTTATATGACACCTTGGTAGAGAGCTTGCTAATAGTAGCAGAGAGGATTGTACTAAAATTATGATAGATATTTCAATTTTAACCTTATAAGTGTAAATCTCTATTTAATCTTTTAAGAAGAGATCTATTTTACTCTTATCAAGAAGTTGGTGGCTTTGAGTCTCATAATTCTAGTGCCTATACATATCTCTTGTGTAAACAAAAGCACTACCATTATATCTTATCAGTGCCTAAATATATCTTTTGAGTAATCATTTATTAATGAAAGAAATTTAAACTTTAAATATTATAATTTACATAACACTTCATGACAAAGCTTTCCTATAAAATTTTATCGTTTAAAAGGTAGTTAATATTACAAATTAAAAAAAAAAAAACAATGATGTTATTATTACAATACTTTTTAAATATTTACTATATTTATGAAAATATGGAAATCTTGATTTATAATTTATAATTATGAATATAAATAAAAACTTATAAATAATTAAAATTATATCTATGAAAAGATGGAAATCTTGATTTTATAGTTTATAATTATGGATATAAATAATGAAATATAAATAATTTAAATTTTATCTATTACAAGTTTTTATATTATTTTTAAATATGAGATTTTTTTAATAATTTATGATAAAAGTAAAATTATATTGTTTAGAAATTATTATTAAAATTATTAATCATCAATTTTCATATTATTTTTAAAAATATAAAAATATTTATTAAAATATAAAGATTTTAGTATTTATAATCTAATTACTTTATCACCCATGAATATCTTTTATAAATTTTAGAGTGATACTTTGCTCAATCTGCATTATTGTACGTGGACGTTGGTTGTGTCAGAAATGATAAATGAATGATATTGTCACTATTTTTGTAATGTTGTTTGTAATGTTGTTGACACAATCTATATACAAAACATGGTGTTAAAACCATGATAAAATATCGCATTCAATTTCAAAATATATTAATCAATATAAAAGTACAAAAATTAGATGATAAAAATGAGGTAAAAATTTAAAAAATCTAACAAATAAAGAAAAATAAAAGAAATTATTAGAGTGCATAAAAAAATAAAACAAAGGAATAATGTGATAGTTTATATTTTGTTTTTCCATTTCAAACTATCAATAAAATTTAAAAGAAAAAAACAAAGAGGTCACATTAAAGTTGCAAAAGCAGAACAATTTAAAATGAAAAGAAAAACAGAAACAAAGGAATGTGTGATATTAAAGCCTTAAAATTAGCGATATTGGAATCGATATATCTGGGGGTTGGTATCGGTGAATTGGGTGGTTCATTAACTTCTTCATTTATCAAATCATTTTCTAAGTGAGGTGGTCTTTGGAGTCACAAGGGGAGGTTTGCTCCAGGTCTCCTACTAATATCTGGTGTCGGTATCCGAATTGTGGTGTTTATTCTCTGTTTCTTGATTCTCTTTGTGATGCTTTAATCCATTATTGCAGTTCTAAATAAAACAGTTGGAATGCCTTGGTCCATTATTGCAGTTCTAAATAAATCAGTGGCATCCATTGCATGTGATCTCTACAAGTATATTTTCTGGACTCTTTGCTCTACTCTGGCTACTTGTTTCTTAGTTGGGAGAATTTTAATTTGATTTTGAAACAACCATGTACTATAATTATAAAATAATTAGTTTTTTATTTCTCCATAATTAAATTGTTTAAATAATAAGATTTAGTTTAAGAGTTGTTTTTAATGTGGCTTTTTGGAATTTTTGGTGGGTTTTCTAGCCAGATTTGTGTAGATTTCACCCCAAATTTGTGTAGAGTTCACTCATCAAACTCGTGATGTCAATGAGTTATGCTAAATTTTAGACAAATTAGATAGAGAAAAGATGTATCAGTTTTTTTTTTTAAATCTCATTAAAAACAACTTGTTTTAATTTAATTACTTAATTCTAAATATATTATAAAAAATGTATATTAACATATCTCATATGAATATATGTGTCATGTCAATATGAAAATCAATCAAGCTTATTCTAAACAATTGACATATCAATTAAGATTATTCTAAATAGTTGACATTTCCCCCAAGAAAATGTTGGTTTTCCTCATATATATTTTGTCAAATTTAAAAAATAAAAAAAGGTTATTGTGGAATTAGGAGTGTTCAAAAACTTTTTTTATGATGCTGAATCTATTTTTAGTGTTAAAATCATGATTAAAACATTAAAATTTAAAAAAATTACTACTCAAAAACCTAAAAAATATATTTCAAACGAAATTGTCATCTCTTAAACAAATGTTGGTTTTCGTGATAAATATTTTGTCAAATTTTATAAAAAAAACAGATTATTGTGGAATTAGAGATGCTCAAAACTTTTTTGAGAATGCTAAATCTATTTCTTGTATTAAAATCATGATTAAAACACTCAAATTTAAAAAATTTGCAATTCAAAATGCTAAAAAATATCTCTTAAACAATACTTACTGATTTTTTCGCCGTAAAAAATTCTAACCACCCAATTCACCTATACCAACCCCCTTAATTTTATTAAATAATTAAGAAAAATTTTAAATTTAAATAAAAATAAAATAAAATAGAACATGAAAATAAGAATAAATACATTTAAAGTTATGAAACAGAAAGAAGGATTTTAAAGAAAATTTATAAAATGAAACTTTTTATTAAATCAGGTTTATATTCAAATGCTCATGCAAAATAATTGAGTAAAAGTTATTATATAATATAATAGATTTTACTCAATTACAATTGATTTATATTGAAAATAATGAGATTTATATAATTTTAATATTTTATTATTTAGAGTTTTATATAATCTAGAAAATTCATTTCTATATTAATTCTAAGTCTCTCTCTTAGAGAATTGAATTATTTATCACACCCAAATTGTCTCTACATAATATAAATTTATATTTTTCTAGACCCACACTTTGAATTATTTATTATCCTACCAAAGTGTTGTTTTTCTTTTCTTGTCTCACCATAAGCCTTCTAATATAGTTTTTCCTAAACACTTTCTGTAGATAATAGTCTAGGGAGTCCAAGATTTTTATCACTACTTCTAGTGTCAAGAATCTGAGCATAAGATTCTTTCCACCTAGACAAGATTTTATCTACTTCAATGTGCTCCTTTTGAGTGACCCATGAGAGCTCGTTATCCTTATTATTAAGAATATATAATATGGTGTGCTCCATAAGTTAATTTGGAGGTTTGAGATGATGACTTCCTTGGATAGGAATTTTTAGTTCTTTTGAACAAACTCTCGTTTCCTTTCTATATTTGTTGTGCTCTCAATATTTTTTTTCCTTGGTCATCATCTAGATTTTCAACATTAGTTTTCTAACTCAACGAGTTACACCTTTCCTGATGAAAAATTGGTAGCTCTTCAATCATAGGATCCTATAAAATAGAATGTGGCTCTGGATACTCCTAGTCATCAATAAAACCACATTGTTTGTCGAAGAATTATTCTAAATCTAAAATACTACCTGACCTAAGAATGTTTCCAACAAGACTTATGAAAAAAGGATCATCGAAATGTTCAATGTCTAAGAAGCTAGAAAAATGTGCCATACACCCCATCGAGCTTTATTTTCAAACCTCCTTTACTGGCTTAGTCCTGTGCAACACTATACAATGTTGATACACCTCAGATTTACACTTCCTCTAGTGCTCAAAATACAACTAGATCTTCTCGTGCTCAACAGACAATGGGATATATGGCTCCTCTACACATCACAGAGTCTATGCCTCCACAAGTGCTAACACATAACAAGAAACAGGACATTAAATTTACCCAACCCAATTTATCTCACCACACTTCCACTTCTATAATTTCCCTCTTGTAGCTTTCCAAACCAAGAACAGGAGTCGAAAATTTTTCTACCTGGGTTCATTCACAAAAATAAAAATAATTTTAATCTGTTATCAATTCCATGTGAAATTTCAAAACTCAATGACGTATAATGGTATTTCACATAACACATAGAGTTTACATCACATAGTAATTTCTCTAATGTCTTTTAAACTCCGTTAATAGTCACCAAACAAGTAGATCGTAGTGCCTCACAGGTCCAACACTGAACACATGATGAATAGAGGGCTCACAGTACCCCCCAGCTCACATGCATGCAACAACTTCACATAGTGTTGGCCCTCAATTTTTGTCATTTTTGCCTATTATAAACCCACCTATTTATCACCATATTCCATCTTATATCATCAATATATGCCTCATTTTAGCCTTATTATACATATTCAGGTAACTAAATCAAGTTTTTCAATTTTTGGATTCTTTTGTAAAAATTGAGTTACAAGAGTATCTTTGGATTGCACTAAAATTTCCCATAATAGCTTCATTGAAGTAATATGTGCAAGACACCTGGGCGAGAGATGAGCATATATTTCGAAAGCTTGGGAACCACGTATGGAATAATACCTATTGGTTAGGTCACATTGAGCTAAAACATTCCCGATCAATGCTGGTCAAACTTGACCTCTCATTCAGAAATCCCTAGGAAAAAGGGCAGAATTAGTATTTTTTGGGATTTTCTTGATTTTGTGAAATAGAAGGAATGAGGTCAAACTAAATGGATGGGATTAGGATGCATAGGACTATTAGTGACATTATAGCTAATTTTTTTTATTATTTTTCTATTTAAACCAAGTTTATGGACCATTCAAGCATGTAGAATTTGTGTAATTTTGTTTTGAGAATTTTGAAGACATTGAGATAATTTGAAGAGCTAGTTCCATTGTTCTATTTGTTTTTTATGTTGTAGATGACTGATTAATTTTGTTGTAGCTCAGAAGTCCTTCAAGTGTGTAAGGCAAGGGAGGAGGGCCCCCACACCAAGCTAAGTACACTTTGGTTAAATTAGCATAGTTGTAATGCAATAGTTCTTGCTTTAGATTTCTTATTCGGTGATTTAGATGTGTGAATATTTCTTATGATTGTTGGATGATTATTGGTTTAATTCTAATTTTCATACGAAGGGACGAACAAGAATTTAAGTTAAATTATCTTTCTCTCAAAACATGAACAACAACTAAAATTCATCCTCTTTAGTTTCATTTCTTGAATTATTTCTTGAATTTCTAGTTTTAATGCATTGGTAATAATGTTGGAATAGAACTATAAAGAAGGAAAACTTGGACCTCCTAATTTAGGAGCCTCTTCTCTTACTTTCTATACATCATAAAATATTTTTCCTCATTCTTTCTTCTTGAAGATAGTACTATGGAGAATGACTACCAGGATGTCCTAAGATAAGAGCCTCTTCATTCACTTACTACATATTGAATCAACAAATTTTTAGTTAGATTTTATATTTGTAATATGCATTTCCATGAATCTTAGAATTTAGAATATATTTGTAATGTGCATTTCTTTCAACTTCTAAACTTTGTCTTCTAAAATTGACTTCACTTGAAATCCATATATTTTGTACATGCTTCCAAGTACACAAACTCAGATTGAAAAGTAAAATACATGTGTTAGTTTACTTAATAAATTGACCCAACATTTTTGGCATCATTTTCGGGGAACGAACTTGGGTAACCTGCATGACAAGAGGGAATAATCACCCCTATACTCAATTACTAGCTCAGCCAGTAGCAAATCCAAGTGACAAAGTGGAAAGACCAACATATTATGTGGAAGAAGCTACATATTTTCCTACATATTATATTCTTCATATTCAAGACATCCACATAAGTTCTAGAAAATTATTACACAAACATTTTCCACCAACCATAGAAGAACAAACTGAAGAAGGAGAACAATCTGAAAAAGCTAATCCAGAAAATAAAATTTAGAAATGAAAAACTATTATGACTCAAACACTACCTTTTCCAGAAAGGTTAGTAGAGCAAAAACTTCAATTTATCTTCCTGAATTTGGTATTTTTGATGAATTAAAAAACTATTATGTCAAATTTCCTTTGTTTCAAGCTATCAAAGACATTACAGTCTATGCAAAAACAATAAAATAATTATGTATTAAGAAAAATGGTAGAAAGAAAAGAGATCCACCCACAATCCAAGTCATTGGTAAATTATCTAGTCTCATGTCTACAAAAACAACAATTGAAAACTATATTGATCGTGGGATACCTATGGTTACCATTTCAATCCATAATTTTTCAGTTCCTAACACTTTAATTGATATTGGAGCTGTTATAATTTCATGACAACAAAGACTATGAAATATTCAAAATTGTCAAATATTCGACCTACTACTACAATTTTAGAGCTAGCGGATAGATATAAAGTTGTACAAGAGGTAATATTAGAAGTTTTCATCGTTTCTTTGTATTCATGGGAATAACATTTATACTTTATAATCTTGCATCAAAAAACAAATCTAGGAGGTCATCCTTTAATTCTAGGCAAGTTGTGGTTAGCCACAGCAGATGCCTTCATTGGATGCAGATCAGGAAGCATGATCATAGCACATGGAGATGAAAGGAAACATGTTACACTCTATCCTCCAGCTCAATATCCTTCTTTGTTATCATGGCTTGATCACCAACAACAACAAGAAACTCAATCTTTTCTAAGCATTAATAAAGTCTTTAATTTCAAATAAGAGGAAGAAAATTAAGATTCAGTAGACCTTTTTATCTTAGAGCCTGATATTTCTGAGCAGTTAAGAATAACACAATATGAAGGCGCAAATCATCTTTTGAATCAATGTTTTCAGAAAAATTGTATTATTCAATCATTGCAAAATCCATTTCAAATCATTTTTCCTGTTAACCCAATTACCAATTCACAAAGAAAAATCATTGAAATCAATATTGGAATGTGTCTAAATATTGGTAATAATCTAGAATCATTACAAGAACAATAGCTAATTGCATTATGACAAAAATATTCAAAATATTTTGCATGGGACGATACATACATGCAAGGAATTCATCCAAAGACATGTATTCACCATATCTATACTTGTGATCATATCAAATCTATTAGACAACCACAAAGAAGAATGAATCCTATGATGAAAGAAATAGTCAAATAAGAACTACAAAAATTGATATAGGTGGGATTCATCTACCCTATTTCAAATAGTGAATGGGTTTCTATCTTAGTTGTGTTACCAAAGAAAAATGGAAAATGGAGAATATCTGTAGACTATAGGGAACTAAATAAAGCCACATTGAAAGATCATTTCTCATTACCATTCGTTGACCAACTACTATATTCACTAGTAGGAATGAAATTATTTTCTTTTCTTGATCGATTTAGCGGATACAATCACATTAAGATAGCATTGGAGGATCATCATAAAACTACATTTACTTGTGCTTGGGGAACATATGCATATAATGTTTTTCTTTTTGGATTATGTTATGCACCTGCTACTTTTCAAAGAGCAATCCTAGAAATATTTGTTGATTTAATTCATGAATGTGTAGAGGTCTGCATAGATGATTTTACTATCTATTGAGGTACATCAGATGGTTGTTTGAACAACCTTGAAAATGTTCTAAAGATATTCATAGAGACAAACTTATCCCTCAGTAATGAGAAATTTTTTATGATGTTAACTGAAGGGATAGTGTTGGGACACCACATTTCTTGTTCAGGAATAAAGGTAGGCCCAACAAAGATACAAGTCATTGTAAAATTAATGCCACCAACAATACAGAAGGAAGTAAGAAGTTTTTTGGGATATGCTAGCTATTATAGAAGATTCATTGAAAAATTTAGTAACATAGCTCTACCCCTATTAAAATTACTTTCAAAAGACACTGAGTTTCAATGGACAACAAATTGTCAAAATGGATTTGAAAAACTAAAAGAAAAATTGTCAATATCACCCATTCTTAGAGGGCCAAACTGGTCATTTCTATTTCACATATCTACTAATGCATCTAATACAGTTATAGTAGCATCACTTGAACAAAAATAAAATCAGTTTAATTATGCCAATTATTTCATAAGAAAAAATTGAACTTCAGAAAAATTGAACTATACAGTAATTAAAAAATAAATGATAGTTGCTATGCATGCAGTCAATAAATCTAGGAATTATATAACATGTTATCAAATTTTTATTCATATAGACCATTCATACATTAAATATTTAATGAATAAATAAATTATCAGTGGCAAAATTACTAGATGGTTGTTATTAATGCAGGAATTCAATCTCACTATTCTAGATCGACCACGTAAAGACAATCAAGTAGTAGATTTTCTTTCAATACTTCATTCACCTGGTGATCTTATTCTTGTTTCAGACAAATATATCGATGAAAATTTATTTTCTATAATAGCTAAAACCCCATGGTTTGCATATATAGCTAATTGTTTATCATCTAGAATATTACCATCTCATTTCACTAGCAAGCAAAAAAGAAAAATAATCAGAGAAAGTGCGAGATATAGTTGGGTCAATGGTGACCGCTTTTATATTAGTTCTGATCTTTTGATAAGAAAGTGTGTTAGAGAAGATGAAATTATTGATATTTTAAAATCTTTTCAAGACGAGCCATGTGGTGGCCATTTTGCAGACAAGTGAACAACATACAAGGTGCTCAAATTTGGCTACTACTAGCCAACAATCTTCAAGGACTCAAAAGCCTATGTCAAAAGATGTGATAGCTGCCAAATAACTGGAAGACCTGTAATATCAAATAAAATTCCATTGAAACAATAAGTACTTATAAAGCCATTTAAGCAATGGGCTCTTGACTTTGTGGGACCTATTAACTCGCCTTCAAATGGAAAGAAGTACATTCTAGTGTGTACATACTATGTTACAAAATGGATAGAATAAAAAGCAATGGCAAGAGAACCAGAAGAAACGGTGGTTTCATTCCTCTTTGAATAAATACTTGTAAGATTTGGAGTTCTAAGAAAAATTGTTATAGACAAGGGAGCATAGTTAACTTCTAAATTGTCTGTGATCTTATGGAAAAGTATAAAGTCAAACACTGAAAGTCTACTCCATACCATCCTCAAGCAATTTCATAAGTAGAATATACTAATAAGGTCCTCAAAAACATCATAACAGATATGGTGCAAATGAACAAAAAGGATTGGAAAAGTTAAGAGATGCATTATGGGCATAAATAATTACATGGAATAATACAATTGGATACCGCCCATATCATTTGGTATATGGTAAGGAAGTTTTGTTACCAATTGAATTTCAAATTCATACTTTTAAACATTCAACGTAATTAGGATTGGACCTATTAGAAACACAACAACAGAGAGTTATGTAACTAAATGAACTAGATGAAATCAAATAATAAGTAGTTAAGCATACATCACTAGTGCAAAAACAAAGAATCAAATCTCATGGTAGATTTATCAAAACCAAAAAATTTCATAAAAGATACTAGGCACTTATTTTTTACTCCAAGTACAAAGACTTCAAAGCAAAATTTACAACTAATTGGCTTGTGTCATATGAGATAAAAGAAATATTTGACAATGGAGTAGTTAAAATAAATACAATTGATGAAACGACAATTTAATATCTAGTTAATGGACATAGACTCAAAGTCTACAATAAGCCTATTAATAAAATATACTTTCTGAAAGAATCTAAACAAAAAATAATATGGAAACAATGGAACAACATAGTGATATGCATTCCTTACCTCCACAATATAAATATAAATATAAATAATAAAAGAGTTTGGTTGTGAAAATCCAGGAAATTAGCACAATACAAACTCGAATTCATATCGAAAAACCAACTTGTTTGGCCAATATGAATTGACTATTTTGTTTTATTTTTTCTTCAATTTTATTTTATAGAAATAATCCTCCATAATTCAAATGGTTGAGGACAAGTCTCAAAATAAGCAAGGGGAAGATTTATAAATAAAACTATGCAAATAGTTAAGAAAAAAAACAGTTGTATTGCATAAAGGACCTGAGACATCAATTAAATATCATTGCAGAAGGGACATAAACAAAATCAAATATCATATGATTGTAAAACGGACCTAAGACATCAATAGTCATCAATAAAGGACCTGAATAAAATCAATATCAGATGCAGAAAGAACCTGGAACATCGTAATCTACATCAAGGGAATCAGATAAGCAGCGACAAGCCCCTACAACCCATAAAAGTTCATCTTTGAAGTCAAAATAACTATCATCATTAAAAGAAGATTCAAGTGTTGACAAACTAGCAAAGGTCATCATCAACAAAACAAGCATTGCCAATGAGCTACTAAGCAGAAGGAAAGTATTGAAAGTGTAAAAAGTGTTCTTAAAACTTTTGATTTTGAAATTTTTTCTAGGATTGTTAAATTAATTTAAAAAAAACTTGAATATGCAATACTCATGAATTCATTATCCTACATCCTATGACATTATCACCCTACATTAAAAACATCCCATTCATTTACCAACTTCATCATAACCCTACATTCACTCATCATAATCCTACATTCATCCTCCTATATGAGCATTTTTGACCAAAAGTTTAGCCCAATGTTTTTGCCTCATAAAAAATTTCCTGCAAAAGCATAAAAGATTAGTTTGCCCACAGAATCAAAACAAAACAAATGAGTTAATATCATTACAAAATAAATTTGATATTTGAAATGACCTATGGATATAGTCATTTCAAAGCAAATTAATATATAAGAATATAAAAAATAACACACAAAAGAATCAAAAGGCAAACATACAATATGCAACATGAAATAAGAATGAAATGAAATAGGGATCCGAGAAATAAATTGAAGACCTTAATAAGTGCAAGAGCCATGATATGACTATACAAAAGACATAGCTGAATAAACAAACATTATGGTGACATGACCGAGCATGAAAACTCGTGGCAAAAAGGATAACCATATAACGGAGAAGGTAGTCAAACCATGACACATCAAAATCATGAGTGGCATTCGCGAGTACAAAGATAGAGCATGGATTGAGAATGCAAAAATAAATGATCAAAAGGCTAAAAAAAAATTCACCTATGAATATTTTAGTATTTAAAAAAAAAAATTTAATATTTAGAATCTAATTACTTTATCACCTATTAATATATTTTATAAATTTTAGAATGCTATTTTTTCAATTTGCAATTATTGTACGTGGACGTTGGTTGCATCCGAAATGATAAATTGATGATACTGTCACTATTTTTGTAATGTTGTTGACACAATCTATATACAAAAATTAGAAGATAAAAATAATAAAAAAGTATTAAAAAATGTAACAAATAAGGAAAAATAAAAGAAAGTAGTAGAGTGCACAAAAAGAATAAAACAAAGGAATGATGTGAACGTTTATGTTTTGTTTTGCCATTTCAAACCATCAATAAAGTTTAAAAAGAAAACAAAGGGGTCACATTAAAGTTGCAAAAGCAGAACAATTTAAAATGAAAAGATAAAAAGAAACAAAGGAATGTGTGACGTTAAAGCCGTAAAATTAGAGATATTGGAATCGGTACATCCACGTTAAGGGGCTGGTACAGGTGAATAAGAATCAGCAATAATTCCATCATAAATAAATTAAAGATTTTGTCAAAGTCCTTTATTGACTAATTCCCTGCATCTTCATGACTCATTAATACACAAACAAAACAGCATTAAAAAATTTCACAAAACTCATGGCTGATTAGCTCAGTGCACCTCTCCCTCTTCTTAAATAATGGCGTACCCCACCTAATCCATTGCATGTGATCTCTACATGTATATTCTCTGCACTCTTTGGTCCACTCCAGCTACTCGTTTCTATGTGGCAGACACAAGTATTTGACATTGACCCCCGCCATCGTTTCTGTAATGAATAATATAATATGCTTACACTATAATTTTCAGTCACCTTACGCTACTCATGCATCCTTAAGATTATAAAATGTTGGTGCCCCGCCCATTCTTAAACATTAAGATTTTACAGTTGTATTTAAGAATTAAGATTTGACAGTGTTTATTCTGAAATACGGTTGTGAGAATTTTAATTTGATTTTGAAACAGCCATGTGGTGTAATTTTAAAATAATTAGTTTTTGGTGTAAAATTTATTTATCAAATTTATGATTGCAATAAATTATTGTAGGATTTTAGAGAAATTAGATAGGAAAAACAGATCAATTTTTTTTCAAAAAATTCATTAAAAACCATTTGTTTTAATTTAATTATCCAATTCCAACTATAATATAAGAAAATGTATGTTAGAAAGAAGATTTTTATGATCGATAAAGTAGATAAATGTTTTTAGGATTAATCATATCATTATGGTCGACTTTTGGAACCAACTAATGTGGTTCATCCTAAGACAAGGTGAAAAAGTCCATGAATATGATTGAATAAATAGTGTGGATGCATCATCCCCATATATTAACATATTTCAAATAAATATGCATATGTGTCATGTCAATATGAATATCAATCAAGCTTATTCTAAACAATTGACATATCAATCAAGCTTATTCTAGACATTTGACATTTTCCCGAGAAAATATTGGTTTTCTTGATAGAAATTTTGTTAAATTTAAAAAAAACCAGGTTATTGTGGAATTAGGGGTATTCAAAAACTTTTTTGATTATACTGAATCTATTTTAGTGTTAAAAACATGATTAAAACACTATAATTTTAAAAAAAATTGCAATTCATAAACCTAAAAAATATATTTCAAACCAAATTGTCACCTCCTAAACAAATCTTGGTATTTTGTCAGTTTTTAAAAAAAATCAGGTTATTGTGGAATTAGGGATGCTCAAAAACTTTTTAGATGATGCAGAATCTATTTCTAGTTTTAAAATCTTAATTAAAACACTAAAATTAAAAAAAAAAAAAATTGCAATTCAAAAACCTAAAAAATATATTTCAAACAAAATTGTCACGTCTTAAACAAATGTTGGTTTTACTAATAGATATTTTTTCAAATTTTAAAAAAATCAAATTATTATGAAATTAGAGATACTCAAAAACGTTTTTGATGATGCTAAATCTATTTCTAATGTTAAAATTATAATTAAAACACTAAAATTTAAAAAAATTACAATTCAAAAACCTGAAAAATATATTTCAAAAGAAATTATCACCTCTTAAACCATAAATATGAATTAAGGTTTTTTTTAACCATGTGATATCGATAAACAATTCATCTTATTATTACCACAAAACTTATTTACAAGTTATTAAATAGTAAAGTGAAATGAATCTATCTTTGTTATATAAATTCAAATTTCAGTTTGGTAGCTCTACTTCATTGGTTGCCCTAGTCATGGCAGTGGACTGGTGGTGGTGATACTGATGAGCATGGATGGTGCTGCGGCGAGTTGCAACAGCGAATACAAGCAGTCTGGCATGGACGTGCAACACGAAGAAATACCAAGTGCGAATCCTTTCTTCAACAATCTGAGCAACGCTCGCACATTTGAAGCAAAATACTGCCTTCAACGGATACCAACGGCGGAGCACCAACTGCATACGGGCACACAATTTCAGAAGCTCACGCTGAAGATATGTGTCTTAATTTCATAACTCCATATTAATTTCATAACCTCACGCTGGAGGATATGTTTCTTAATTTCATAACTCCATATTAATTTCATAGCTAAATATGTTTTTGATCCGTCCCTGTTGTTTTTCTATTGTATTGAGTGCGAAATAGTGAACCGGTTTAGTAAGCATAAATTTATCTATTTATAAATAGAACAAAGTTATAGGTTTATAGTGAAGGATGTGTTTTTTATATTCCATATATTATTGCACCAAGCATTATAATCTCTAAGATTATTATGGGATTACGAAAAATATCAGTATGGGATTACGAAAAATATCAGTATCTTAATTTATAGTAGTAGAATCTATATATATATATATAAAATATGAAAAGAAAATTATTTTATTGTGTTTTTTTAACATAACAAAGAAAAAATTTAAATTTAAAGAAAACAAAGACATGAGAATAAGAATAAAGACATTTAAAGTTGTAAAATATTAAATCAGGTTTATGTTCAAATGCTTATGCAAAATATATGACAATGATTTATTATATAACATAATAACTTGTACTCAACTACAATTGACTCATATTGAAAATAACTAGTTCTACACAGTCTTAATATTTTATTATTTAGAGTTTTATACAATTTAGAATATTCATTTATCTATTAATTCTAAGTCTCTCTTAATGAATAATTGAATTATTCATCACACTAAACTTGTCTCTACATAATATAAATTTATATATTCCTACACCCACTAGTGAGACACTCCTCACTTTGAATTATGTATCATTCAACCAAAGTCTTGTTTTTCTTTTCTTGGCTTACCATAAGCCTCCTAATATGGTTTTCCCTGATCACTTGCAGTAGATAACAGTCTAGGGAGTCCAAGCTTTCTTTCACTACTTCCAATGTCAAGCATGTGAGCATAAGATTTGATGCAGGGGCATCCAGCTCAGAGGAGGCAAAAGATGGTTGACTGTCTCGACAGGAAAGAAGACTTTTGCACGTGTTGGTAGGCAGGTTATCGAACCTGTGTTTTAATTTTTTTTTATTGTTACTCAGAAATTAGGCAGAGACAGTAGGATCAGGATTATTAACTGTTTTTGTTAATTAGGAGTCTGTCTGTTTTCTTTTAAAGTTATTTAGAAGTTCGTTGGTCTTCTTTTAAAGAAAAGAGAAACTGATTAGACAGTTAGAGCAATTCCGGTTGTCAGTTTCAACCGAAGACAAGAAAATGTTACACGTTTTTTTTGCAAGTATTTAAACAAGAAAGAAAATCATATGTAGGTTCAGAATTTCCAGGAAGAAAAGGATAATAAGAACCAGAGTTATTTTAATAAAAGAACCATCTGCCAGATATACAGTTACAGCCAATCTTTCATGTATCATTCTACTGCATTAGATTGTCAACTTTAATGTGTATAGTAAACAGAGTATAAGAAATTAAAAATCATTGCAGACAGGAGAAGGTGACAGCGCAAAGAGCAGCTAGTATCCGACAGAGCACGAGAAGGAATTAGCGCACAGGCGAGGAACGAAGAATTACAACAAACAATAACCAATTTTTCCAGCAAGAAGATTCGTTGAACAACCAGTTACCCTATTGGTGATACACCAGCGAATTCCAGGTAATGCATAAAGAGTTATTTCAAATTAACTGAGAAAAGGAAGTCCTAGAAATATACAGGAATTGTTCATTATACATTTTGTAAAAACCCCATTGTTTGTAACGATAAACGCAAAGAAGGGTTTCAATGAACGAGCGAACAACGCTCAAGCTACGACTGTTAAGACTTCCAAACTGAGACGTATAGAACCCTACATCCTTTTGACACAGTTTTCCAAGGGAGGGTTTATTAAAACAACCCACGAGACCAAGATTGCAGAAGAGTGGGAACCAGAAAAGACACAGGTAAATCACAAATTAACCAGTCTCAAAGCAGAACCACCCTACCCATTCCTTGTTTGGGGTCGTTTTCTTCAGACCGGTCGAACCCACGGAAGACACCAAGGTTGGTTGACCTGTAAGTTGAAGAAAGTGAACGAGAGTTAGAACCTGGAGAGCGCCCAGTTTTGGCGACAAAACGAAAAAGAATTTCAAAACAAAGAACAGGATACAAACCCTATAGCATTTTACCTGTGTATAGGAGAGAAACAGTGGATGGGAAGACGAAGTTGGATGCAAGAAACTTGCTCGCCAGGAGCAGAATACATCAGTAACTGATTTAGGTGAGGGACAGAGTAAAGCATAGAACCTCGACTTACCTTGGTGAGAAAACGAGCCGAGTTGGGAAAGATTGTTGGCGCAAATCCGAAAATTTTCAACCTGCAACATGGACAGGATAGTTAAACGGACAATTTGATAAAGTCTACAACCATATCACAAAGAATACCAACCAGATCATTATAGTTTCAATCCAAACCTTTTTCCATATAGAAAACGAAGGTGGATTGACAGCGTTAACACAAACGCGACGAGAAAATACATCGAACCAGAGGCATAGCAACGGAACCATCGAAACAGGCCAGTGCAGAGAAACCTCAAGGCGCCAAAGGAAGAATGAAGTGAAGGAATACATCGAACCAGAGGCATAAGCAACAGAACCCTCGAAGAATAAACCAGAGCAGAGGAACCTCAAGGCGCCGAAAGAGAAATGAAGTGAAACCATGTCGAAACTGGGGTTTGTCACAAGGCGGGAGGAGCAAGAACCAAGGTGATACAGGTCTCAGCAAGGACCAATCAACGAGGACGGGAAATAAATTGTAAATTGATGACAGAGCAGATCCAATCTTACGGATCACGGTACCCACAAAAATCATATCCGCATATAATGTAAACAGAGTTAATACCATTTAATAACCCACACCTCGTAAGTATAACGGGACCTTAGTTTAAGGTTACCAAAGTTTGTTTTAAATTCCAGTTTGATCACAGACCGAGGGCTAGGGCCTTCAATTTTTTGTATCAGAGCCAGGTTGCAGGAGACAGAAAAAAAAATGGAGGTTGGCAGAAGAGGAAGAGGAAGAGGGAGAGCAGTTCGAAGAATAGCAGAAGAGGGACTACGAGAAGAGATCTGAATTTTAAATCAAAGATTGGCAGCAGTAGAAGCTGGGGGAAGGAGAGACCCAGCGGATGACAGTGATGAAGATGTGGCAGAACCAGAAGATGAGTTTGAAGGGGTGAGACCGAAACTCGGATTGTTGAAATCAGTTCTGTTGTCCAGTCATAAGCCAAAGCATGAGCTTTCCACTTATGACGGAAGTTTGTCGGCAGATGTGTTATTGGATTGGCTGAGTGAAGTCAACAAATATTTTGAGTTTGAGGAAACTAGTGAGGACAAGCAAGTGAAGTTCGCTGCCACCAAGTTGAAAGGACATGCGTCCTTTTGGTGGGATAGCATCCAGGCAGAAAGGAAAAGGATACATAAACAGCCTATAAATAAGTGGACCAGAATGGAGGCAAAACTGAAAGAGAAGTTTCTGCCTAAAGATTATCAAATAATGTTGTACAGGCAAGTACAAAACTTGAGGAAAAGGGGAATGACGGTCAAAGAATATACAGAAGAATTTTATAAGTTAAATTTGAGGGCAGGGTATATGGAAGATACCCCAGAAAAAACAGCAAGGTTCGTGAATGGGCTGAGAGGAGAGATACTGGATGAAATTGGTATTCTCTCACCCAGAACCCCAGATGAGGCATACCAGTTTGCCTTGAAGGCAGAGGAGAAGATAAACAAGAAGCAGAATGCCAGAAGAGGAGGTGGATCTGGCCGAGGAAAGGGGAAGGCCTTTGGTAGAGGCAGAGGTACAGGTTCAACTAAAGAGGGAAGCAATTCTAAATCTGCAGGAACAGCAAAAAAGGACAACAGCACTAGAGGAGGACGACCAGCCCAGCGAGGGAGAGGAAATGGTTGGGGCAGAGGAACTGTCCAGTGCTATCAGTGCCACAAGTGGGGGCACAAATCGTATGAATGTCCTGAAGGTGAACCAACAGGTGGGAGAGGAGCTTATGTTGCCCAACCAGAAGAAGCGGAGGCACCACCTCAGGAAGTGGAAAATGCACCAGAAACAGGTGAAGCCTTGGTGCTGAATAAGGTACTGTTAAAACCAGCAAAGGAAGTGGTAGACCCAGATCAACGAAAGGCTTTGTTCCGGACAGTTTGCAAGTCACAGGGTAAGTGCTGCAAACTGATCATTGATAGCGAAAGCACGGATAATTTGGTGGCCACAGAAATGGTGGAGAAGCTGGGACTGAAAAAGCTGAAACATCCCACTCCTTACTAGGTGTCATGGCTACAGAAAGGACATCAACTATTAGTTGATGAACAGTGTGAGGTGGAGTTCCAGATAGGCATATATAAGGAAAAAATTATCTACGATGTTATGCCAATGGATGTCTATCATATACTGTTGGGAAGACCCTGGCAGTTTGACAGATAAGTAGTTCATGACGGAAAAATGAACTGCTATAAGTTTGTCAAAGATGGGATCAAGCACACGCTTGTACCCATTAAGGAGGAAGGTACAACAGAAACCAATGGGGTAAAAGCACTACTGATAGGTGGAAAAGAGTTTTTAAAACAGATTGAAAACATCGATGTGAATTTTTCTATTGTGAGAAGGCCAAAGACAGTGATACTGCACACTACGATTACAGATTTACCCGAGGAGGTCCAGAACATGTTACAAGATTTTGGAGATATCATAGTGGACGATCTCCCAGACGAACTGCCCCCCGAGAGAGGTATCAGCCACTGTATTGATTTATACCAGGAGCTAGCTTGCCAAACAAGGCATCTTATCGTATGAGCCCGAAAGATCATGAAGAAATTTGGAAACAGGTGCAGGAATTTCTTGATAAAGGACTGATCAGAGAGAGTATGAGTCCCTGTGCAGTTCCAACAGTGTTAGCTCCTAAGAAAGGTGGCGAATGGCGAATATGTACAGATTCGAGAGCTATTAACAAGATTACAATTCGGTAAAGGTTTCCACTACCGAGAATGGATGACATGATGGACTGTTTGAGTGGGGCAGCATATTTTTCGAAGATTGACTTGAAGAGTGGCTACCACCAGATCCGAATTCCAGAAGGGGATGAGTGGAAGACAGCTTTCAAGATGAATGAAGGACTGTACGAATGGCTGGTGATGTCATTTGGTTTGAGCAACGCTCCCAGTACTTTCATGCGCCTAATGAATGAAGTACTGAAGGATTTTATTGGGAAATTTGTGATTGTGTATTTGGATGATATTTTAATATTTAGCAGAACAAAGGAGGAACACTTCCGACATGTTCAAAGTGTACTGAGGAGATTACAGGAGAATAAACTGCTGATAAATTTGAAAAAGTGTACTTTTTTCCAAAAAGAATTAGTTTATCTGGGTTTTGTGATTGTAGAAAACGAGCTGAAGATGGATCCGGAAAAGATTGCAGCAATAGTTAGCTGGCCATCCCTAAAGAAATTGTTCGAGGTTCGAAGTTTTCATGGCTTGGCAAGCTTTTATAGGAAGTTTATCAAAAATTTTAGCGGGATCTGTGCACCCATGTTGGACACAATTAAGAAGGCGAATCAGCCTTTTTGCTGGACTGAAGCAGCAGAAAACAGTTTTCAGACTCTGAAGAAAAAGATCACTAAGAGGCCGATCTTAAGATTACCAGATTTCAACAAAATTTTTCAAGTTCGTTGTGATGCCAGCGGTACAGCCATTGGGGCAATACTTAGCCAGGAGGACAGACCGATTGCGTATTTCAGTGAGAAATTGAATGAAAGCAGGCAGAAGTATTCGTCTTACGACAAAGAATTTTATGCGGTCGTTCAAGCCTTGAAGCACTGGAGGCACTATCTGTTATGTAATGAGTTTGTGTTATTTTCTGACAATTCTGCTTTACAGTATGTTATGCAGCAACACAAGTTGAATCACAAGCATGCAGAGTGGGTGGAATATCTGCAAAGATTTACATTTGTATTGAAACATATCAGCAGGAAATCCAACAAGGTGGCAGATGCATTAAGCAGAAGAGTTTTGCTCTTGCAGGAGAGTACGGTGCAGGTGTTGGGTTTTGATCACCTAAGGGATCTGTACCAGATAGATGCAGATTTTAAGGAAGCCTATGAGGCCTGCCAAAACCCTCTGTTAAGAAATAATAGTCCGTGGTTGGACTATAATCTGCAGGAAGGGTTATTGTTCAGGGGAGGACAGTTATGCGTTCCCGAATGTTCGATGAGGGAGAACATCATTCGGGAAAAGCACATCGGAGGTCTAGCCGGACATTTCGGTATAGACAAAACATTTTCACAAGTTGAGCATTTTTACTTTTGGACAAGGTTGCGACGAGACGTGCAGAGGTATGTGAGCAGGTGCAAAACGTGTCAATTAGCGAAGGGCCACAGCCAAAATGCAGGTCTTTATATGCCGCTACCCATTCCGAGCAGACCATGGGACTCAGTCAGCTTGGACTTTGTGTTGGGTTTGCCTAAGACGCAGCGGGGTTTTGATTCAGTAATGGTGGTAGTGGATCGATTTTCAAAAATGGCACATTTTATACCTTGCAGCAAAACCAGTGATGCTACTCATGTAGCACACCTGTTTTTCACAGAGATTGTTAGACTGCATGGTCTACCGAGATCCATAATTTCCGACAGGGATGTGAAGTTCACCGGACATTTTTGGCGAACCTTGTGGAAAAAGTTGGACACTCAGTTACAGTTCAGCTCCGCTTACCACCCATAGACTGATGGGCAGACTGAAGTGGTGAACAGGAGTCCGGGAAATCTACTGCAGAGTTTAATAGGCGAAAATTCGTGAATGTGGGACCGTGTACTTGCTCAGGCAGAGTTCGCATATAACGATTCACCGAATCACAACTCAGGTTACAGTCCCTTCCAAATTTTGTATGGCATGCATCCTCGCGGAGTGCATGAACTGCGAGACTTGGGGAAACTTGAAAAACAGAGTGCAGATGGGGAAGATTCCGCCCAAGCGATGAGCGACTTACATGAACAAGTGAAACTGAAATTGTAGGACAACAGTCAGAAGTATAAGCAGCGGGCTGATTTGAAAAGACGGGAAGTTCAGTTTAATGTGGGGGACGAAGTCCTCGCGCACCTGCGCAAGGAACGATTTCCAAGGAGGGAATATAATAAGCTGAAATTTAAGAAGATTGGCCCCTGCAAGATCATTCGCAAGTTTTCTGCCAACGCTTATGAGTTGCACTTGCCGCCAGGGATAGGTATTTCACCCATCTTTAATGTGGCAGATTTATTTCCTTATATTGTTGGTACTGAGAATGACGCAACAAAGAGGCCAGAACGGGACACCAATTTTGAGGAGGGTTCTTGGATGAGACAGATGCCCACGACACAGCCCCTTGAGATCGAGAATATTCTCAACACACAGGTAGCCAAGCGCACCCGAAGGAAAGAATATCTGCAGTATTTAGTCAAGTGGAAGAACCGGCCAATAGAGGACAGTTCGTGGCTTGACGCGACACAGATACAGAAAGCAGGTTACTCTGTCGACGATCTCATGGAACAGAGCCATGACTTTTTGCCACCCCGGAAGCCTGATGCAGGGGCATCCAGCTCAGAGGAGGCAAAAGATGGTTGACTGTCTCGACAGGAAAGAAGACTTTTGCACGTGTTGGTAGGCAGGTTATCGAACCTGTGTTTTAATTTTTTTATTATTGTTATTCAGAAATTAGGCAGAGACAGTAGGATCAGGATTATTAACTGTTTTTGTTAATTAGGAGTCTGTCTGTTTTCTTTTAAAGTTGTTTAGAAGTTCGTTGGTATTCTTTTAAAGAAAAGAGAAACTGATTAGACAGTTAGAGTTATTCTGGTTGTTAGTTGCAACCGAAGACAAGAAACTGTTACACGTTTTGTTTGCAAGTATTTAAACAAGAAAATAAATCATATGTAAGGTTCAGAAGAAAAGCATAATAAGAACCAGAGTTATTTTAATAAAAGAACCATCTGCCAGATATACAGTTACAGCTAATCTTTCATGTATTATTCTACTACATAAGATTGTCGACTTTGATGTGCATAGTAAACAAAGTATAGGAAATTAAAAATCATTGCAGACAGGAGAGGTGACAACGCAAAGAGCAGCTAGTATCCGACAGAGCACGAGAAGGAATTAGCGCACGGGCGAGGAACGAAGAATTACAACAAACAACAACCAGTTTTTCCAGCAAGAAGATTCGTGGAACAACCAGTTAACCCATCGGTGATACACCAGTGAACTCCAGGTAATGCATAAAGAGTTATTTCAAATTAACTGAGCAAAAGAAGTCCTAGAAATATACAGGAATTGTTCATTATACATTTTGTAAAAACCCCATTGTTTGTAGCGATAAGCGCGAGGTATAAATGAGCGAACAATGCTCAACTCTGGACATTAAGACTTCAAGCGAGGCATTATAGAAACCCTCTGACCTTTTGACACGAGTTTTTCCAAGGAGGGTTTGTTAAAGCAGCCTGAGACCAAGGCGAAGTAGAAGAGCGGGAATCGAGAAAATACACGGGTAAATACAAAATTAACCGGTCTCGGAGCGGAGACGACCCTACCCATTGCCCAGTGGAGACCGTTTTCTGAGCCCGGTCGAACCCACGGAAGACACCAAGGTTGGTTGACACAGCAAGTTGGAAAGAGTGAACCGAGTTAGAATCGGAGCGCCCGAGTTTGGCGACAAAACGACAAAGAATTTCAAAACAAAGAACAAGATACAAACCCTGTAGCATTTTACCTGTGTATTGGAGAGAAACAGTGAATGGGAAGACGAAGTTGGACGCAAGAAACCTGCTCGCCAGGATCAGAATACATCAGTAACTGATTAAGGTGAGTGACAGAGTAAAGCATAGAACCTCGACTTACCTTGGTGAGAAAACGAGCTGAGTTGGGAAAGATTGTTGGCGTAAATCCGGAAGTTTCAACCTGCAACATGGACAGGATAGTTAAACGGACAATTTGATAAAGTCTGCAACCATATCACAAGGAAGACAAACCAGATCATTATAGTTTCAATCCAAACCTTTTTCCATATAGCAAACGAAGATGGATTGACAGCGTTATCACAAACGCAACGAGAAAATACATCGAACCAGAGGCATAGCAACGGAACCATCGAAACAGACCAGTGCAGTGAAACCTCAAGGCGCCGAAGGAAGAATGGAGTAAAAGAGTACATCGAACCAGAGGCATAAGCAACAGAACCCTCGAAGAATAAACCAGAGCAGAGGAACCTCAAGGCGCCGAAAGAGAAATGAAGTGAAACCGTGTCGAAACTGGGGTTTGTCGAAAGGCGGGAGGAGCAAGAACCAAGGTGGTACAGGTGTCAGCAAGTACCAATCAACGAGGACGGGAAATAAATTGTAAATTGATGACAGAGCAGATCCAATCTTACGGATCAAGGTACCCACAAAAATCATATCCGCAAATAATGTAAACAGAGTTAATACCATTTAATAACCCACACCTCGTAATTATAATGGGACCTTAGTTTAAGGTTACCAAATTTTTGTTTTAAAGTTCCATTTTGATCACGGACCGAGGGCTAGGGCCTTCAGCATAGATAAGAATATATATAAAAAATTTAATTTAAGACTAGACCTATCAAATATAATATTGCAAAAATGTGCATCATCCATCAAATACATATTGATCTAGTGTCTCTGCGAGCAATGTCCTGCCTCGTGCTATCCTGTGAAGAATGGGGAACCTATACACAATGTGTACAAACATTAAAATTTAATGTTTTAAAATTGCATGAGAATATAGAACTTCGTGTAAAAAAATAAAATGAAAGAAAAAACATGCAATACCTCATGTGGTTCCCTCTCCATATATATATATATATATATATTCAAATGAAAATGCATATAAACTAATTTTCAATAATATTAAAAAAAAAATTAGACAACTTGTTCAAATGGTGTGGATGTTCCTATCTCCATCATATACTCCATCGCTAGAGTCCATGGAGAACTGAAATCAGCTCCAAAAACATAAAATTCAAAAATTTTAAAAGTATAAGATAACTAAAGATCAAGATCTCATTTTATAATAAAACTTTTGAGCTTCAATTTATAACTTAAACTTATAAGTGAAAAATTGAATACTTGTGATGGTGGATTGAGCCCATCTTCTAAGGGTGGCTTTGAAAGAAAATCTCTAGAAACCTAAAATTCAAAAAATTTAAAACTGTAAAATAACTTAAGATCTAGATCTCATTTTTTAATGGAACTTTTGAGCTGCAATATATAACTTAAAAACATATTTAAGTGAAAATTTGTTCATACTTGTGATGGTGGATTTGTCACATCTCCCAAGGAAGAGGAAGTTACCTCCATCCCAAAAACATCGGGTTGAATCATAATTTGTTAACATTTAATTATATACATGTACATGTGTGCACAATTATTTATTTTGAAAATATGTCATGATGTTTCGATATATATAATAGTAGATAAAAAATTATTGTACATCATCATGTTCACTTAAAAAACACTAACATGTGCCAACATATCATCTTGATGGTGAGAACCATCTTGATTGTGTGAACCGGAGGCTTTGACTGTGATATCAACATCTTCATTCGTAAGGTGTGAGAACTGCCAATGGCGTTAACATATATGATACATTTTTGTTAGATTAATGTATACAAATAAACGTATGTATATATGTATTTATTACAAATTGTACATGTGTTAAAATAATCACCCTAGCCATTAACACATATCGATCCCATGCCCTCTTGCTCATGAATAATTAGGTCCTGTGAACCATTGCAACAATTATTTGCATATGTTCTAAGATATTCAACGCTCATGTTGTATATCTCATCATCTGTATGATACACAAAATTAGCACGTGAATTCTCTCATTCTCTTTGTTGATTTATACAAACATCAACTCCACCCAATCCACTTTGAACATTGTCAATGATGTCATCCCTTGCTTCTAAACTAATTTGAGAAGTGGCATCCATATCTGACTGCAAAGTTTCGACATGAAGAGGTTGGCTAACCAATGGTGGCTCAGAGCGAGAAAACTAAAAATCACGCTTAGTGCCCCTATGGTCACATAATCAACCTTTCCCAGGACCAAAAAATTCAGAGGGAAGGTCATTATAATTGAGTTTCATTCCCAAAAATAATTTTGCATAAAATAATTTTTCAAAATAAAGCGGAACCTCATCATTCCATGGGAGTCTTCCATAGGCAGCAAGGTGCCTATCATACAAATAACCAGCTATATCAGGGTTCTTGAAATATTGAACCTTTATCATCTTTCTTTTCAACCCTTCTTTGACATTAAACATAGACTTGGTCATTTTTGTTGTAACTCTTTGTTTAAAAACATCTCATGTATCAAGACCCATCACTGTTTCATTTATTTTTCTCATCACTTCTACAAAGGTATCGGTGGCTGGTCCAACCCTTAGGTACCATTCCACTAGTTTTTTTAAAGAGTGAGTAACTATTTCTAAGGTTTCTCGACTCTCAGCAGGGAGTTTCAAAGACACAAGATCTTTCTTCAATTTTGAATGAATATTTTGATACCTTTGTAACGTGCATTATTGCATGTTTGTTTCCCAAGTTATATTAGAAATGTGAGACAGATAAGTCATGGTTGGTGTACAACCTTCTTCTTCAATAACGCATTCTCTCCTATGTCTTTTTTGAGCAACATTTGGAGCAACATTTTCACCCTCTGCATCAATATATAAAATTTTATATAAATAAAAATACATGTAAACAAATTTGTACAAATTGAATGAAAATAATATTCAGATTGATGGCAACCTCAATATTCTTGGCCAACGTCATGTCCACCCTCAGACTGTTGAGAACCAGAATGACCACCGATTAGTTGAGAACCAACACGATCATCCATTGATTTTCCTTCGATGGAATTCATATCACCACCCTCACGTAATTGGACACCACCTATTCATGGGCCTCTAGGGGAATGTGTACCATCACCAACCTCGCGCGATGAGGGAGAAGTTTCATAAAAAAATGAATTTATAATCAATTCAAAAATACATGCATACATATAAATACATGTGCATATGATTGATTAAATTGTGTGAACCATACCATGATTGCATGAACCATGGCCATGCTCCATTGATGGAGTAGACACCCTTATCCTCCTAACTCCTAAAACATAAAAAATAAAAACTTATTAAAAACTAATTTAATTCACAAAATTGATAAAAAAATCAATTCCATATGTATAAATGTATGTACATGGGGATAAAATTATATATATAGTCAATAAAAAAATTAATTTGACATGTATACACACATGTATGTATGGAGATAAGATTATATAAATACCATGAACATCCATGGATCCATGATCCCCCTCTCTCATAGAGGCATGGGATTCTATTGATATTCGCATTTCATCCTCCTTGATATATATGGGTATATCTACAGTGGACATTTACAATTATTTTTGAATTAATGTTTAAAATAAATTCAAAAATTTTCAAAAAATTACTGTAATTTAGTACACAAATTATGTAAAACACAACTTTCAAAGAACTAATTGATGTGTGAAACTCAATTTAAACAAAAAATTGTTGAAGTCCTCACTTTTTAATTTTATTAAAATGTAAATTTCACCAAGTTGGGCTTTACATGGTGGGAGCACACTTGTTATATAATTCGAAAAAACACATGGTCATTAAAAATGACACGTTTATAAGTAAAAAGAACACACATATCAAAGATATGTTACAATATACATCAATAAATTTTGAAGGAGAGTGTCTCAACACTAATTCATCTTTGAGAAATGAATCTTGAATTGTCATTGCCCTTTATAATACTAATTCATCTATTAATTCATTTTTGAAAAATGAATCTTGAATTGCAATTTCCCCACACAATAGATCACCAAACATCTTATTATCATTTGCACAATGTCTTATACTAAAAATTTGAAATTGTTTAACAATATTGTTTTCTTTTCCATGCAGTTGTTTTAGCCTCTCCTTCTTAACATGGTACACGCCTTTCATATGGTTGCACACAAGTTTAGAATTGGCAAAAACTATAATTCCTTTTGATACATACTCCCTATCTATTCACAAGCCTTCTATCAGTGCAATATAATATGCCTCATTGTTTTTTGTTCTTCTCGGTATATTTATTTTCCTTTGGAGGACCTTATTAGTCGCAATATTGTAAAGCAGATATGTTATCATTGCTTTCCCTAGATTGGGATAGCAAGAAACATCTATGCATAATGTCCATTTCTCAACCATATTTAGTGGGTTTTCTAATCCATGAAAAAAACAAATTCAATAAAATATATTAAATTAACATTTATTGCAAATGAATGGGAGAAATGACATGTACATGGTTTCCCTTAAATTTTATGGGAGAAATGAGATAGAAATGATAGAGAAATGACATATAAATGACATGCCTTAGACTTTTCCTTAAATTTTGTGGGAAAATTGACACATTTATGGGAGAAATGACACATGCACATGGTTTGCTATAAATTTTTCCTTAAATTTTATGAGAGAAATGACATAGAAATGACATATAAATGGTTCCAAAAACACTAGAAAATTCCTTAAATTTTATGGGAGAAATGGCATGTACAGAAATGGATATTAAAATGAAGAACTTCTAATTAGATCTGTTCCAGAGATTGACTGTAGGGGAATTTACTAGATATGTCTCCTTTGCGAAAGGATGAGATCGAGAGGCTACAAGTTCATTTACAAACTCTACCTTTATAACTTGTAGAAGTTAACACTCAATAGACAGACTAAATTCCTATGGAAGTTCAACCACTTTAGGTTCTCACCAAGGTTTTTAGGCCTTAAAGTTTCCCTTGAGTTTATGGGATAAAGCCTTGAGTTTGTGGGAAAAGTGAAATGTGCATAGTTTGCCTTGAATTTTGCCTTAAAGTTTATGGGAGGAATCACATCTAGAAATGACATGCCTTGAATTTTTCCTTGCCTAGAGTTTAAGGGAGAAATGACATGTACATGGTCTGCATTAAAGTTTGCCTTATATTTTATCGGAGAAATTACATAGAAATTAAATGCCTTAGTGTTTGCCTTAAATTTTATGGGAGAAATGACATAGAAATGACATGTGCATGGTTTCAAAAACACTAGAAAATTCTAGAAATGACATGTACATGGTTATTCTTGAAGTTTTCCTTGATTTTATGGGAGAAATGAGATGTATGTACATGGTTTTCCTTAAAGTTTGTCTTAAAGTTTATGGGATAAATGACATAGGAATGACATTTATATGGTTCCAAAAACACTAGAAAATGCCTTAAATTTTATGGGAGAAATGGAATGTACAGAAATGAATATTACAATGAAGAACTTCTATTTAAATCTGTTCCAGAGATTGATTGTAGAGGCATTTACTAGATATGTCACCTTTGAGAAAGGATGAGATTCAGAGGATACCTGGTCCTTTACAGACTCTGCCTTTAGAACTTGTATAAGTTAACACTCAACAGATAGACTCAAATCACATGGAAGTTCAACCAGTTTAGGTTCTTACTAAGGTTTTTAGGCCTTAAAGTTTTCCTTGAGTTTATGGGAGAAAGCCTTGAGTTTGTGGGATAAATGAAATGTGCATGGTTTGCCTTAAATTTTGCCTTAAATTTTATGGGAGAAACCGCATCTAGAAATGACATGCCTTAAAGTTTTCCTTGCCTAGAGTTTAAGGGAGAAATGACATGTACATGGTTTTCCTTATAGTTTATGGGAGAAATGACAGAGAAATGACATGCCTTAAATTTTTCCTTAAAGTTTATGGGAGAAATGACACATGTACATGGTTTGACTTAAATTTTATGGGATAAATGACATAGAAATGATGTGTACATTGTTCCAAAAACACTAGAAAATGCTATAAATAACATGTACATGGTTATCCTTAATGTTTTCCTTGAGTTTATGGGAGAAATGGGAGAAATGATATGTATGTACATGGTTTTCCTTAAATTTTGCCTTAAATTTTATGGGAGAAATGACATATACATGGTTCCAAAAACACTATAAAATGCCTTAAAGTTTATCGGAGAAATGGCATGTAGAGAAATGGATATTACAATGAAGAAATTCTATTTAGATCTATTCCAGAGATTCATTGTAGGGGCATTTACTTGATATGTCACCTTTGAGAAAGGATGAGATCCAAAGGCTACCTGTACCTTTACAAACTCTACCTTTAGAAGTTGTAGAAGCTAACACTCAATAGAGTGACTCAAATCCTATGGAAGTTCAGCCACTGTAGGTTCTCACCAAGGTTTTTCGGCCTTAAATTTTGCTTTGAGTTTATTGGAGAAGGCCTTCATTTTGTGGGATAAATGACATGTGCATGGTTTTCCTTAAAGTTTTTCTTAAATTTTATGGAAGAAATCACATCCAGAAATGACATGCCTTAAATTTTTCCTTGCCTAGAGTTTAAGGGAGAAATGGCATGTACATGGTTGGCCTTAAAGTTTTCCTTATAGTTTATGGGAGAAATTACATAGAAATGACAAAGAAATGACATAGAAATGACATGCCTTAAGGTTTTACTTAAATTTTATGGGAGAATTGACACATATATGGGAGAAATGACACATGTGCATGGTTTTCCTTAAATTTTATGGGAGAAATTACATAGAAATGACATGTACATGGTTCCAAAAACACTAGAAAATGCCTTAAATTTTATCAGAGAAATGACATGTACATGTGTATCCTTAAAGTTTTTCGTGAGTTTATGGGAAAAATGGGAGAAAGGACATGTATGTACATGTTTATCCTTAAATTTTGTGGTAGAAATGTCATAGAAATTACATGTACATGGTTATCCTTAAATTTTTCCTTGAGTTTATGGGTGAAATGGTAGAAATGACATGTATGTACATGATTATCCTTAAATTTTTCCTTAATGTTTATGGGAGAAAGGACATAGAAATGACATGTACATAGTTGCATTAAAGTTTGCAAAATTATTTTATGCACTCACTAAAACAACTAGTGGTAGTGGTAGTGGTTGATGAAGTTATGTCAAAAGTCACACCTTGATGAGTTTGTGGGAGAAATGACATGTACATAGTTTGCAAAATTATTTTATGCACTTACTAAAACATCTAGTGGTAGTGATTGATGAAGCTATGTCAAAATTCACACCTTGATGAGTTTGTGGGAGAAATTACATGTACATGGTTTTCCTTAAAGTTTAGTTTTCCTTAAATTTTATGGGAGAAATCACATCTAGAAACCTTTACTTTGACATCCACAAATAGGCTAAGAACATTAAAAAAAAAATATTTCAACTTGCATTAGTTATGTCCTTAATAAGAAGTATGATTTAACACCTAACTGATTGTCTAATAATATAATAATGTCAATTTTTGCTAATACTATCATTCATCCTTGATATGTACAAGAATTTTACAACTTGAACATCAACCTCCAAACTATCAACATATCATTGTACATAATCTATATTAGTAATATCCATTACATCATAAAACACTCCACTTTTAACATTTTACAAGATTAGAAAAGTAAATCTACATAATCTAGATTAGTGGTATCCATTACATCATAAAACACTCCACTTTTAACATTTTACAAGATTAGAAAAGTAAATGACAACACTAGGAGAGAAAGCATCATGGAAGGTGTAAATTTAGGTACATCAATAAAAAATAGTTAGCATCAACATAAATATGAATACAAATGAAAACCTGTATTAGAATTATGGTAAGAAGCCAAGGGTCTCCATTACTTGAATAAACCATTTCTATCAATCATTCCTATTAACATCATGCCTCCAAACGCATAAAATGATAAACTATAGTCAACATTCATTTCACCTTTTTTCATAGAATACCATTCAATTTCACTTCATATTTATTTCGAGTATTCATTTTTCCAAACACTATCAAAGGTATCCAATGTAATTATATCAACTCATAAGTAATCAATCTTTTTTCACTTCTATAAAAAGGTAGAAGAAAATTAGTGAGCATCTACTATAGGAAATAGACAATAAGGAAGCTATAAGAATCCATCCTATAACACATTGTTTTGAATTATTTGAGGAAAAGTGATATCTAAGAATCAAGAAAGATCTTATGTACACATGAATCAACCATATTTGGCCATCTCAATATATTGTACAAAATTATGTACACATGAATCAACCATATTTATCCATTTCAATCCATTGTACACAAGGAAATCAATTCCTATAAGATTTTGTAAGTCAGAGAAATTTGTGTGCATCTACTATAGGAAATAGACAATAAGGAAGCTATAAGAATCCATCCTATAACACATTTTTTTCAATTCTTTGAGGAAATGTGATATCTAAGAATAAAAAAAGCTCTTATGTACACATGAATCAACCATATTTAGCCATTTCATTCCATTGTACACCGGGAAATCAATTTCCAATTGCTATAAGATTTTGCAAGTCCTTTCAAAAGGGACAATATCTTATGAAATTCCATGTTTTCACCTAAAATACATAACTCTAAGACATAGAAACGTTTTTTGATTGAAAAACACTTCATAAAAACCACGAAGAAACCAATTTAAATGCGTAAGAGTGAAAAAAAATGAAAAGTATCACTAATTCAATGTTTGGTTATTTTTTTTTAAATAGCCAACCTCAATACCAGTAATTTAATCATCTAAATTACAATAAAACCACCACATCATATAGAGAGGTGGACCTAAAATATACACATAGAAACTTATGATTGAAGTAATAAGTGGAAAGGGGTGAAAAATTATTTTATACACTTACTTAAACAACTAGTAGTAGTGGTTTATGAAGTCATGTCAAAAGTCACAGATATAGCTCTACTCTTTGAGGCATGGAAAGCTAGCTAGATTAGGAAGCTTCAGTTCAAGAATAATAAATAAAATCTTAGGTTTTAGCTTAGCAAGGAGTATTCAGGAAGGTAGGCACTATAACTACAAACAAACACTCTATTGAAAGACAAAGACAATCTAAGAAAGGTCCGAGGAAGCAAAAAAACACAAATAAAAGCTACAAGCTTAAAAAAGAATAGAGTTGTGATTTGGTGCTCATAAGTAGAACACATAGATATTATATTTGCAGAGGTTGAAGGAAAGAACAATGCTATCAATGAAGGAAAGAGCAGAGCTATCAGCCATCATGAAAACACATACATCTCTACTCTTTGAGGCATTATGAAGATAGCTAGATTAGGAAGCTTCATTTTAGGAATAAGAAATAAAATCTTATGTTTTAGCTTAGAAAGGAGTATTCAGGAAGATAGGCACTATAACCACAAACAAACACTCTGCTGAAAGAAAAAGACAATCTAACGAGGGTCTGAGGAAGTAATAGAACACAAACAAAACCTACAAGCTTAAGAAATAAGGAAGTTGTGAGTTGGTTCTCATAAGAAGAATATGGAGATATTAGATATGCAGAGGTTGAAGGAAATAACGGAACTATAAACCATCAGGAAAACACATACAACTCTACTCTTTGAACCATTATAAAGCTAGCTATATTAGGGAGCTTCAGTTCAGGAATAAGAAAGAAAAGCTTAGGTTTCAGCTTAGCAAGGAGTATTCACGAAGATAAGCACAGTAACCAAAAACAAACACTCTGCTAAAAGATAAATACAATATAACAAAGGTCCGAGGAAGCAACAAAACACAAATACAACCTACAAGCTTAAGAAATAACATAGTTGTGAGTTGGTGCTCATAAGAAGAACATAGAGATATTAGATCTATAGAGGTTGAAGGAAAGAATGGAGCTATCAGCCATCAACAAAACACATACAACTCTACTTTGAGGCATTACAAAGCTAGCTAGATTAGGAAGCTTTAGTTCAGTAATAAGAAAGAAAGCAAACAAACCTGCCTACTTGAACTGATTCTAAATCAACCAATCGAGGTAATAATCTAACATAGCTAACTTTACTAGCCATAAAACTAGCTAGTTAACCCCTAAGCCCATCAATCCAAACCCCATGAATATGAATACTATAATATGCTACCATAATTGTGTCACAACCTTACTATGATTGAGTTGATGATATATACCCATATATAATAAGGTAAAGCATAGATGGATAATACACAATGTAATACCTATTAGTACTATTCAACAAGGTCATGATTATTCCATAAGATTAAGTCCATACATTGGTATCATTACAAATGTTAACACATAGTCTATATGCATAAGCTCTTATACACATCTCGGGCCTAATCAAATTGTATTGAGCAATAAAAAAAATTTCGCTCCACAATTCAACAATAATAATAATTAAACAATTCATGTGATGTATAGTTATGATATTTTTATATAATCATAATCATGAGGGTGATTTATTTTTCTTTTGAAAAACATTAATACTTAATTGTTTAGGTGAATCTTGCTTTCTATTAAATGCATAGTTGTTACGCTATACCTGGAAACTAGTGGTATTCTTTTCATGAGAACGAGGATTTGCATGTTGTTCGTATCCGAGCTCGACGCAATAATGACAAAAGGAATGATTCATGACTTTCAGTAGAGTTTGAATAATTGGGCATCAAGATGCATTATATAGGGGGAAAAATCCTCTTCTACTAAATATGATTTTCAGTGGTATGTCTCGTGTGGAGAAAGAGATATGAGGTAAGAGAGGTGGTCGATGAGGTGTTTGGATGGTCACGATTTTTAGATAGGCCTTTTAGAGATAGTTATTAGGTATATTATCATGTTCACTCACGACTAGTCATATGATGAATCTGATCTCAGGGAATAAGAAAGAAAGGAGTTTTTTCTTCTAAAAGAGAAAGACAATCTAAAAACCTAATAAGAAGATGACAATCTAACAAACAATATAACAAACTAATTAGAAGAAAGAAAAGGATTTTTTTTTGTTTACTCGGAGATGACGAGATTAAAACAAACGAAAACAAATGACGAGGAAGACTACAACAATAGCAACCGACAAAAAACAGACGAGGGAGGTCGCAATGACAACAAACGATAGAAAACGATGAGGCATGCCAAAACAAGGAAGGATATCGACTTGAAGACGTAGGTTATTTGCACCTACAAACAAAAAAATAGAGAAAAAATTAAAACCAAATAAAAAAAATACACAAAAAAATAAATACAAACACGAAGCTTCTCACCTCCTACGCCCCGGCAACACCAAGCCCCCGCAACAAGTAAACATCGCCACCCAACAACCAAACAAGGAGATAGAGATCGTAGAATGGTAACAAGCCCAAAAAAATCTTCTCGGGTTTGTAGGCCGGTATATTTATAAAAAATAGTTTGGCCGCATTTCTCTTTTTGAAATTTTGGTCGAGACTAATAATCTGCGAACTAATAGTTCGATCGAACTTCAGTTGCCGATTTTCCCATCTCCAACCAAAAAATCTGTTTACACACGCCATCAATATTCCAGTCAATGTAAATGGCATAATCAGTTCAGCCAAAACATGGATTTACAAAACTTTAGCCGAACCATTGAAAAAAATGAATTTTTCCACTCCATTCTTCTCATGAAAGTGTAACCCACCTTCTACGTTTTTACCTAGTAGTATTATTGGTATATGTCTATTCGTGACTTTATCAACCACATTTAATGATATGAATGTGAATATGTTTGATATATGTTTATCAACATATATAAAACACATATATTCATGTGGTTGTGATATATGTAAGCCATTCAAGCATAGGTTAAGGAGAATTTTGAATGGCATCATGTAAACTACCTGACTGGGAATAACTCAAATCAAGATGTTGAGCACATACAATGGCTTTGTCCTTAGTAACCACCTTGACCATGTAAATATCCTCATATATATGTTTAAATAATTATTGGGTAAAAAAATATTTAAGAAAGTCATCATGAACCTTGGTCCTAATATATTTTGTCTCCTCCACTCATGAATATAATAAAAAATGTGAGTAGAGTTATCATGTTTAAATATGGATAGGAGGTCAATCCTGAGATCCTACTATGAAAGTAATTAAAATAAGTTCAAAATATGTATACTAGAATATTCCCTATCAAGTTCAAAGAGGTGACCGTGGGGAAATCGATCGTAACTCTCTCTACGACCATTGTATTGGAATTATGTAAAAAGTGGCCGAAATCATACGGACTAGAGTTTCCTTTTTATTAATTTTCATATCAAAAGGAGGAAACACTAACACATGGAATGCCATACAAGTTCGATTTGTACTTCGAACCATTCCATAATTAGGTCATTGTGGGAGATTGGGCATAACTTTTTTCTTGAAGTATACATAGAAGAGTCAAACCTATGGCATTGGAAAGAAGATTGAGAGGTACTACAGACGATTGTAGATAGTTGAAGATATGAAATCACGAGAGATAATTCAATTTCAATATCGAGCTCCTCAAAATAAAGAAAACAAATGTGTATTTGTTTAATATAAAAGTAGACATGTAAGGTTTGACAAAGTTGATACTAAAGAATTGTTTTCAGAATGGCAAAAATATAGTAGAGGAAGCTCATGATGAGAACAAAAATAAATTTTAATCATGATTTCATAAAAAATCTAATGTTGGATTGAAGACCCATCATATTCCAAAGGATCGATATGAGGGAAGTTTGATGGAAAGGATCCCGTAACATGGATACTACAGGATGGAGAAATATTTTGATCTCAATAATGTGCAAACCGCACAAAAGGTACGCATTGTGACTTTCTATTTAGAAGCAAAATAAATTTTTCATGGTATCGATGGCTTTTGCTCCCCCGTGAAATCACTTGTTCAATTTTTTACGGTGGAAATGATAGAAAAAACTATGAGGATACAAAGATAAACACATTCTTTAGCCAATCGATAAATCTCAAAAACAATGGTTTAGTGGTAGAGTACATTGAGGACTTCCAAAAATTGAATATAAGGGTAAATGATATTCCGTAGAGGAACACAGATTGATGTCTTCATAGAGGAATTTAAAGGATAACATCCATACAGGAGGTTCACATTTGGGAACCTAATTCATTGGAGAAGGCATTCGGTTGGAAAGAAAAAATTGAATGTAAAATTATGGCGACAAGGAATCCTAACACTCACATCTATAAATATTTAAGTGTCAGCTTCTCCTAGAATTCCACAACCTACAAGGTGGAAACCACAGCCAATTGGAAGAAAAAAAAGAAAAAGGGCTTTTCTAAGACCATGATAGCAAATACACTAAAGGTCATAGAGTGTGTTGAGAATAAATTATCTTACATAGATTGTGAAGAGGAGGAATAAAATGAAGAAAAAAACTTCAAAAAGAAAAAGGATATACACCAGGGAACCAACCCCTAGAAGAAGAATAAATGAGTCCAACCATATCATGTAATGGGCCATTGTGAGATTACCACTCCTAAAACTCTCAATATAGAGAAGGAAATATCAAGAGAAAAAAGTTAATAGTGTTTATTTATTTGCGTAGGGGTACCGTAATTTTATTCATTGCTAAGGTAGCCAAGGAATTGAATTGTTTCCTATACCCAACACCAAAATGTCGAAGTGATGGGTTGCAAATGGAGGAACTATAAATTGCTTTGGAAAATGCCATAATATGAAGATAACCATGGGGGAATATGTCAATGAATAGTTCAATGCTTTCCATTCCGAAATGGTGGAGTGATGATGTTGTACTAGGAGTACAATGGTTACAATCTTTGGGGATAGTAGCTTTTAATTTCTCAGTAACTTTTCTTGAATTTTTTTTTCTGAGGGAAAGGAAGCCAAATTATGAGGTATCGCAGTGGGTGCCGGGAAAGATACATAAAGCTCCATTTCATAGAAGTAAAGCTTAGGAAGAAAAGAAAAACTAGGCATAATTTCACAATTATGCTCACTAGAGCGTTCCAACTTATCGAAACCATCTATTTCTCAAAGAGATCTCCAAAAAAGTCTTGGAAAATCATTCCAAGGTGTTTTAAACTACCAAAGGACTCCCACATTTTTGTGATCATGATCATGTTATTGATTTGATTCCGTGAAGTGTTCCTTCAAACATCGAGGCCTTACGAATATCCTTATGTCCAAAATAGCAAAATTGAACATATGATTTACATAAATGATTAGAGGTTGGTATAATTCAACCTAGTCAAAGTTTCTTTCTCTGCTCAAGTAGTATTGGTGCATAAGATGGATGGATCATGGCTGCATGTGTCTAGATTATAGGGAGCTCCATCGGCTCACTATTAAAGATAGAATCTCCCATTCCTTTGATTGATGAATTATTAGATGAATAACATGGAGCAATTTATTTTACCAAGTTGGATCTTCGCTCAAGGTATCATCAAATTAGAATGAACACTGAAGATATTCTGAAAACACCATTTCAAACCCATGAGGGTCATTATGAATTTTTGGTCATGCGTTTTGGCCTTACCAATGCACCTTATACATTTCAAGGGTTCATGAATTCCATTTTCAAACCCTTCCATAGAAAATTTGTGGTAGTATTTTTTGATGATATACTAATCTACAATGGGTCTTGGAAGGATCATGTTCAACATGTTGATAGGGTGCTCAAACTATTGGAGGAGAAACAATTATATGCAAAAACATACTAATGTTTCTTTGGAGTACAAGAGGTATAATATCTGGGTCATATTGTATCTCATGAGGGTGTTAAGGTCGACCCTAAAAAATTTAAGCCTGTTAAAGAATGGAAAGTCCCCACAACCAAGAAGAAATGTCAAGGATTTCTCGGGTTGACAGGAGGGTTGATGAGTGGAATAGCAACACTCTGATAACATTATTGAAAAAATATGCATTTTCATGGACTCTTTGAAGCTAAACTAAGGCCTTTGAACATCTTAAATATACAATGTGCCTACCCACCCGGTCTTAGCCACACCAGTATTTCACAAAAACCTTTATTATGGAATGTGATGCCTTAGGGACATGAAGTTGCGTGTTTTTTTAATGCAAGAAGGAAGACCCATTACTTTTGAAATTCATTCAATCAAAGGAAAGTATTTATAGAAAGCTACTTATGAAAAGGAAATGTTGGAAATACTACATGCACTAAAGAAATGGAGACCTTACTTAATGGGAAGACACTTCAAGGTAAAAACTGATCATGATAGTATTAAACACTTTTTGGAACAAAGACTATCTTAAGAAGAGACGAGAAAAATTGGGTCACAAAAGATGTTGGGTTATGACTTTGAAATAATCTACCACAAAAAAGGGAAGCTAAATGTTTTTGTAGATGCACTCTCAAGAAAGGATGAAGAGGTGTAAGCATTTCTTTGTGCCATTTCTACTATCCAACCGCATTGGATAACTAAAGCAAGGGATGACTCGAAGAAGGACGAAGAAGTGTGTACAATCATTCAAAAGTTGCTTGGTAATCCTAGTACATCTCGATACATTTAGTTGGAAAAATAATTCCTTATGTTACAAATATCGCTAGTATATATTTTTTAAGAATTCTCAAATGAAAACAAAAGATTCTTTTGAGATTGCACACACTTATCCTCTAGAGGACACTTAGGATTTTTAAAGACTTACCACAGGGGTGAAGAATGGATGGCTTGAAATCTTATATTAAAAATTTTGTGGCGGAATGTTTGGTTTTCGAGAAAAATAAAGTCGAGAAAATTAAAACCCCGGGATCTTCACAACCGTTATCCCTTCTTCCAAGTCAATGTTGGGACGATATTTCACATAGATTTTGTGACGAGGTTTACCTAATTTCAAGGAAAGAGTGTCATCATGGTGAAAGTAGTTGATATACTTACCAAAGGGTTACATGACACTTTTGTAGCATTATATCATACATTTAAAGCAGAGATACAATACGCTATCAGCATTTATGACGCAAACAATTACACAAATCCATGGAAACCCAACATATTATTGAAAGTGACAAAGATCCCAATTTTAATGGAAATTTTTGGATGAGATTATTTTCTTATTTGGTACTTAAGCAGCTCATAGTTCATCTTATACATCCTCAATCCGATAAGTGAATAATTTTTTGGAAATGGATATCTTTGTATGTTTTGTATGCGATAAAGAAACACGTAATGGGTCGAGAGGTTACCTCTCCTTGAATTGTGGTATAACGCTTCCTCTCCATGCGTTTCATGTGCCAGTGACTATTTATGGCACTTTATGCATATGCATCCACCGTCCATCACACTCATATTTAGAGAGAAATATCTTAAAGTTTCAGTAGTGGAAGATCACACTTAGTGTCAACAAGAAGTTCTCCCAACTCTTAAAGTGATAACCCTAAATTTGGCACAAAATCTGATGAAACAAAAAGGCAGAGATCAACATCATACTAAAATAAGTTTTGATGTAGAGACTAGATGTATTTCTACGGCATGACAACCATACAAACATGTCCCTCAAGAAGCTAAGAAGAAAGGATAATAAATTATCACCAAATTACTATGGTCATGAGAAGGTGTTGCAAAATATTGGTACTATGGCATACAAATCTGGAGCTTCCCGCTGCTTCGCGAGTGCATCCGGGTTTTCCATGTTTGATGCTTAAATAAGGTTATAGGTGACAAAATTCAAGTTCAAAAATATTTCCAAAACTTGATGAGGAAGGAAAAATCATATTGGAACCTAAAGCATTAACGGAAAAAAATAACTTTCGACAGCTACGTAGATCGGGTCAATTTTAGAGTATCTCATCAAGTGGAAAAACTTACTCATCGAATATTCTACATGGGAGGATGATAATTTTATATAGAAGGCATCCAAAGCTACTCAGAGTGAGGGATAATACTTTTTTTAAGGAGAGGGGCATGTTAGGTCCCTATATTACTAGTGTAGAATCCCTTATTGTTGTTATTTTAGCCCTCTATATTGTTATTTTTGTACCCTTGTAACCCCAATATTGTTATTATTGTGCCCTTATATTATTATTGTTAGGTCGACAATGAGTTATATTGTGACCCCATGGACTCTATATATAGGAGGTTTTTTCATTTGTAACATCCAAGAATTTTTCTTTCATTTATGTAATGATAGCAAAGGAGGTTGCCCTCGAAGTGGATTATTTCTAAGGCATTGATCTCTCTTTTCCTCTATGTTTTGGATTTGGTTTCATAACACCCCATAACATATTTAATGGTAGAATTTTATGGACCAAGGTTAGAGCTTCATACCCAAAGAAACTAAGCTACTGCAAGCCAATAGATGTGATGAAGGATATTTTCCTTTAAGGGGAATTTCCCAAGGGACATGGGACTTCCAAACACATGAATACTCATGGGATTATACTGCACTCAGACATAAATAACTCCCCTATGCAAAATCATCATGCGACAGCATAATAACTTGTCTTTTCATAGTGGTACTATTTAGGTTAATTCCCCCACGTAAACTAGCCTATTTGAAAGAGGAGACCTTCAAAGAGAGATATCGCAACTAACATATAAATACCCCAAGGTTGCAATGTTCTTCCAAAAAAATTAGTACCCCTAAAATAGGTAGAAACAAATATATACCCCCTTGGATGTTTCCTAAAGAAATGGTTGCATTAGGTAAAGGATCCATAGGAATATATGAGCCATGTGGAAACTCCCTAGCTCCTGCAGGTTGACGAGGAACTTCCCCCATCCCAAACACAAAATTTGGTGAATCATAAGTGCATATAAACTCAAAAAAATTGTAGGGTTCACAAAAGTAATAAGCGTAATTGCCCATGACGAGGAAAAATGAATTATCAACCATGGGATGAGTGCACCATATCACACTAAAAGTTGGTAATCGACTTAACATGGAAAAAGATATTTTTTTATGTAGAAGATAATGAGGGACCATCTTCCCATGGTATATGCACCACTCCTCTCTAAACATAGGATGAGAGAACATGGAAAATGGTTTAGAAAACAAAATGTAGTATCTGTACGTGCTAACATAGCCAAAAGGTCTAGTTAAAGTTGAGATAATGTGTGGTGGTGGACATTCATTAATAACCTCAAAAGTAACTTAATTACTTCCACTCCTAGTGTGGTATAATTCCACAATTTTTAGAGTTATCCTACATATTCTTGGTGGTGGAACTTCTTCTTCGAGATGAGAATGTTTTAAAAGTGTCCAAGGGCATGGAATATTTTTGGCCAACCATGATGAATATATTTCATGTATTATGTTTAACTAATTAAGACACCCCCTATGTTTGAATATACTTGGACAAAAGCAAGACATGCTATAGCAAATATATGGATTCAAGCACACAAACCCAAGAAAATTAGAGGGCTCTTCTCATAGACAAAGCTTGGTTAATTAGGGACCCAATTCGGAGAAATATGAAAATGTGGTTAATAAATTTATGTTAGCCTCATCATTAAGGACTCTTATTCCTATAACTAATTGCCCTTATAAGTTGTGGTGTAGCCCTAGGAGATTCAAGCTAAAATCTCAGGAATAACATGTACCTAGGTACAATAAGGAAATTACGCTCGCCATCACCCATGTAAGATAGTGATGATTTTTTCTACTATGATACCATGTAGAGAGACTTGACCTAGAGGCACAATAATCGAAATCGGGTCTACATGCAAGGGTGGGAAAAGAAGACCCAAAACCTCTATGATAGATTGCTCAAAGTGAGCTAGTGTAACAACCCTAGAAAAGTTATGTTAGGAATGTTACATTTAAACTATGGATGAAAAGTTAGGAGGGATAAATGACATGATGAGCTAATGTAAATATTTATTTTCAAGAAAAAAAAATTTGAGAGTCGTGCTAATATTCTTGAAAATATGCTAAAGGTTATGATGTGATATTAGACTCTTAAATGCTAGGAAAATAGTTGTTATCAAGTATGGTCAGAAGGGGCGAGAACAAAAAGGGAAGCAAATCTTCCATTCTTTTCGACCAATTGAGCTATTGGAAGAGACGAACCACTAATAAAATTCATGATTGGAGATAGAGGTTGTGGTGGAACAGTATAAAAGAAAATTTTGGTTGATAAAGGTACTTTGTTTTAAGAAAAGAGACTATTGGGAGAGAAAGTTGCTTTCTAAATCGAGATAAAATTAGAAAGACATTGTTAAAGGGGTTGAGGAAGTGAACCTAAAATGTATTCTTGCTCCTAGAAAGGGGGAGTGAATCTTGTGGGGGAACTAACTATCGAAGCTAGCCATGATTAGGAAGAATGTTGGAGACTTTAATATAATTACGAGAATAATTTAGATAAGTATATAAATGTTCTAAATTGTGCATGTGATGGATTGTTTGTTTCAAGGGATATTATTTCTAAAAAATGAGTAGTTAGGTCTCAAAGAAGAACCTGGATTTGTTTCCCATGACGAAAGGGACACACGCTAGCTATCTATCCTAGTATTGTACACTAATATCAAAAATATTTTTAACTATATAGTTCATCAAAGTATATATAAATTACATAATAAGTTTCATAATATTCATATCAAGAAATTAAAAATAACTACATAGAACTTAGAGAAATAAGGTATAGCATATATATGCTTGAACAAAAAAAATGGAAAATTAATAGCAAGTATAATGTGATGCCCTATGGAAATTATCATATAAGTTATAAGTTCTTCCAATAAAATAAAACATAAAGTTATGTATTTTTCTTAGGAAAAAATAATGAGAATTTTAATTTTATATCCATATAGGCCATGGCCTCCTTTCATAGAGTAACTTAAACAAACAATGTTTGTAAATATATCAATTAACATATGTAAGGGTTAAAAAAGGAACACATTAGAAACTATGTATTTAGAAATAAAATGACAATAAGGGTTCAAATTCTTTCCCATCAAAGCCCTAGCCACACACCCAACAATATTTATATACAAACTTCAAAATTACCACAGGAGGAGAAGGAACCCTCAACATAAAAACTAACATTATTGACAATATTTTCTATGGAGGTTGGACCTTTCCCCCTATATAATTTATAAAATTTTATACAAATGTATACATAAATTCATATGGATAGCCAACATAGGGGCCTCTTTGCGTAGAAAACCTAATATAAGAATTCTTACATAGGTCTTTGTCGACTAGCACTGATAACCCTAGAAAGAATAAAAGTTAAGCAAGCATTTGTAGCAATCAAAAAGGAAATAAACATGACTTGTTAAAATCCACTTCAATAAAATCTCAATGAAACCGACCATAGATGAGATTACCCTGGATGGGGAAATACAAAGATATTATTGGTTATAAACTTTAAATTTCATTTGTAAGGAAATCTATAAATTTTTTCCTAGTGAATGGAGTGAATCCCATTGTTATGACCTTATACAAAACAAAAGGAATATCAGTATCAAAGCATGAGCACATAACGTAGAAAATAATTTTTTATTTTAAAAAAATAAATAATACAATTAGGATTTGATGACAAGTTAGGGTCACGATGGTAAGACATGGTCAACAATAGCCTTCCATTATCTAGATAGGCAACCCTAATATAGATCATAGAAAATTATGCTCAACCATGTTGAAATTATCCAAACTATGTTTAACCATTGTGAATTTAGTCAAGCATATGATTATGGCTAACACTATTGAAAATTTGGTCAATCCATGCGACAAGGGCCAAAACTATTGAATACAATTTAGGTTTTGAGGACAAGTTAGGGTAACCATGGTAAAAAATGGTCAACCAAAGTATTCCATTATAAATATAGAAATCCCTAATCTATCATGGGAATTTCTTCATGCCATGGACTAGGGCCAACATTATTGAAAATTTAGTCAACCCATGTGACTAGAGCCAACACTATTGAAGACAAGTTAGGATTCAAAGACAAGTCAAGGTCGTCATGGTAAAACAAGGTTAATCGTAGTGTTCCATTATCACTATTGACAACCATATGTATTTGGTCAATATATAGGCAATCTATAAGAAACATATATAATTTGGTGAAACTATAAACAATCTATGAGAAATCTATAGATAATATATTATCAATGTATGGTAAATCTATGGTCAATCTATAAACAATATATAGACAATCTATAGAGATTCCACGACACTTACAAAATATATAGAATTTTGTAACTATAGCCCTTTCAATAGAAAATCTATATATAATCTATTGAAAAATCTATAGAGAATCTATAGGTAATATGTAGTCAATCTATTGAAAAATCTATAGACAATCTATAAGGATCTATGGTCAATATATAGAGAATCTATAGCCAATATATAGACAATATATATACAATCTATCAAGAATAGATAAAATATAGACAATATTTCAATAATATGTGGTCAATCTATAGAAAATCTATGGACAATATATAGAAAACATATGGTTAATCTATATACAATCTATAGGAAATATAGGATTAGGTCATTCTATAGACAATCTATACATAATGTATAGATAATATATATAATTTTTTCAATCTATAGGAAAATCAGTTTCCATGACGAATGGTCAAGCCATGTGACTAGGGCCAACATTAAAACCCTTTTTTGAAATAAAACTACAATACACTTTTACAAGCTCTCGGCTCATGCAAGGCCAAACCTTACATTGAAAAACATTTATATACAAACTGAAAAATTATGAGAGGAGGAGAGAAAACTGGCCAACATAAAACTATAAAACCTACTGAAACATTGTCCATATAGTGTGGTCATGGCCTTCTACCCCTATATAATTAATAAAATTTTATATATAATGATACCTAACTACATGTTTAGGCCGGACAAGGACTATTTATAGACCATACTACACACCCTGTAAATAGGCCATGGTCAAGCTAGTATGATAACGCTAAAAATAGTATAATTTAAGTAAGCCTCGTAGCTATATCAAAGGAAAGAAGCAAGACTCAGAAAATGAATTTTCAGAAAAACTAAACAAAACAAACATAACTACAAGACTAACCTACTCAAGAAAATACAAATATATTTCAGCAAAGACTTTGAATTTCACAATAAATTACTATAAAGATGTGGAAAATTTGTAATGAATGAAATGACTGGTGACAGAGTGGCTAAGAGTTAAATTTTAAATAATAGAAAAAATGTATATCTAGATATTCAGTATGAATGATACAATAAAAACAGCAATATTTTTCCTTGAAAAATGAAGAAAATTTAGTGTTTGAATCCAAGTTAGGGTTTTGATACAAGTTAGGGTTCAAAGACAATTTAGGGTTTGAATCAAAGGTGATAGGTTTAACAACAACTCAAGGACATCACTACCTATTTATGGTAGTTGACAAGTTTAGCAACATTTGTACGATTCCTTGTAAAAGCTAGCTAGTGGGAAAGTAGTGGGTGGCAATGCTATTGAGAAGTTTGGGTGCACTTCAGATACCAAGGAGACACTGAGCCAAATAGAGATAATATTTGTCAATGCATTTTATACTATGTTGTGGGAGAAGATGTAGGATGAATGGGGTAGGTATTCAATATTTAGTAATGTTATATAGATGTAAAGACTAAAGTACGAGAAGACATTGTCATAGCTAAATTTTAGGGATTATAATTCAAAAGCATCTAAAGACCTGCTGATGGAAGCGGGATTACATAACACTTATAATAGAGAAATTTTCACTTATATTGGTAAGTACCAATTTAAAACTTTTTCGATATTTTCCACCTTCACCTTTGTATATTAGAAATGTAGAAAGGGAGGAGTAAAGAGATCTCCAGGATTCTATATAAAATATTGTAGAAACATTGGCAGAATTGATATATAGCTATAAGAGACATTTCAAATTCACAAGAAAAATATAAGGCTAGGTGATCAATAATAAAACTAAGAATGTATTCAAGGTGGGAGATAGAGTATGGTTAGAGTTGAACGAGGAGAGGCTACAAGGTCTTGCAGAAAATCAAGTATTTTATATGGTGCTGTTGTTTGTGGCTAAAACACCCTCCAAAATTTTGACTGACTAAACATTTTGTTTCTACTTCTGCCTTTTCATATTTTCGCCAGTCATTGGCTGATTATCTCATGTTTTTTCTCAATATTTTTTGTCTTGCTTGCAAGAAAATAAAATGTTTTATTTTTCACATGTTAAGTGTCATTAGATGTATAATATTTTTCGTTGTTTCAAGGGGTTATCTTTATGTACATGAGCTATCTTACCATAAAATCAGCTGAGTCTTAACAAGAAATGCATTGTAAGTTGAATAACATGTTCTTTTTGCCTGATGTTTCTTTTTCTTGAATTTTAATTAGTTATTATACCTTATCATAAGTAGTAGATGGTGATGATGTTTACATTATTATTGTGACTTTTAACATACAAGTAAATGCAAGAAAATCATAAGATAGTTGCATTTTTGGTGAATATTTTTCCATATTAAGCCTGTAGTAGACAAGCAAGAGAGACTTTAGGGGATTTTCCATCTAATTCCTAAAGGCAGGCGAGGGATCATGAGATTCTCTGCAAACTCTAAACCAAAGGAAAGTCATAGGCCTCAAGATCATGGCACTCAAAGCTACACTTGATTTTAAAAATGAAAAGAGACCTAGTCACCATTGCTTAAGGAGTTAGCTACCATTTAGGTTAAAGAGGGGAAGACACAAGAGATCATTAGGATTCAAACTTTGAGAAAGACATTACTTAGCCTGTGAATTTCAGGTTTTTGAGACTTTCATGTTGATGTAAAAAGAATATCTGGTAATAAAATGATTATTCAGACTTATTTCATTGATCTAGTTTCAGACATTAGCTTCCGTGTTGAGCTCAATCCATGTTCCTTAGTATCTCTTGTGTATTCATTCTTTACTTTTTATGTCATTTTTATCTAGTTTTTCTTACGAGTATTTAGCCAATTTTCTCACATTTCAATTCATTCTTTAGTTTTCTCCACTTTGTCTTCTGAAGTGTAGATTTAGCTGATTACATGTTGGTAAGTAGTAGGTTATAAAATTAGAAAGTTGTGCATCAAACCTCCCCCTTCCATATTTCATCGTATTTCTGAGGATGGGCAGACCTTTCCACATGCTAAAATTAATTTTTAGTTTATGATTTCGGGAATGAATAAGTTAGTTGTTGTAGTTCCTTGCTATGTTTAATGCTAGTTACATCTCATTTTGTATAAGCAGCAGTTTTTATTTGGGTTCAATTCATCTCTTTTTTCCTGTTTGTTTATCATGAATTTTTCCAATCTTTATTGGCATGAATAAGTAGTTTTCTTGTAGGTTCATGTATTACAACCAAGGAGAACTTAACAGTACCTTCACCATCTCTCAATCTTCATCAACCCTGGTCACTGGAAAATCACTATCAACCTTATTTTCATTCTTTCATCCCTACACTCATGAACAACCCTAGAGGTAAGACTTGCCTCCTGTAAGAGGTTCTCAGATTTTCTAAGGGGTGGGCTACCTTACACTCATCCAAAAACGAAATTTCATCTAATCTACACTTTTCACACCCATTTTTTGCTTCTACTTCCCCAAACCCTTTCCGTAGCAATTCAAGACATTCATGTAGCACGGTGAGAAACTGAGAACACTTGCAGAATATTCTAAGGCTCCTCCCTAATCCTAGAAACCATGATCCACATCCTCTCAAACTCACCAATACTACCCATAGATCTTTCATCCCAAATTCGTTTTCAAGCCTACATAGCAAAGTCACCTTAGCGCTTTATACCTTAGCCAAAAACACATTTACAAGAATAATTATATCATAAAATAGTTGCATGATTAAAAGCAGTTATGTATGGAGACAAAGTGAATATAGTGTGTTTATATTTGTCTAACAAAGTGTGATTAATTTAGTTTCTTAATGCAATTTCAATTCAACAATTGATTTCTATGCCATGTCAAGAAATGATTTAATTTCTATCATATTGAAATGTAGACTTATTTCATTGTGACAGTTATATGTACTTTATTATTCTAAGATATTTGGCTTAGTTTTCCTATGCAGAGCCATGGGTTTGAATCATTTATAGCCCTATGCCCAAATTCGAATTCGTGATGTAATTCCTCTGTAACCCAGAGGTAGCAGATCCTTTCAGAGTCTGTAAGAGGATAGCATGAGGAATGTATGTTGTGTAGATAGCACTATTACCTACAATTTTTTATGAACCTCAAAGAATAAAGTAAAGGCAAATCCCCAGGAGTTGTAACATTTTGGTGAAATAATAGTGTCAAACACTTTTGAAGTGCCATTGTCGTAGGTGTCCAGTAGATGTTGGATTTTTTTTTCGTTATTATTTTCTTTCCTTTTTACATGTTAAGCTAAAATATTGAAAAATAGTAAAAATAATGCTCACCTTATATAGGATGTCAAACAATTTTTTAACTGAAACTCTCATATCACCATATAAATACCCTTCACTCTTCTTCGATATTTTGGGAGGTTAATGAAGCACCAGTATTTTCCTAAAATTTATATGTCCTATTATAAATATCAGAATTGTTTCACCCAGGACCTATTCACTCCATTCCTAATTATAATAAACCTGGGCTCTTATTTTGCTTAATTAAACATTGTTTATTGATGCTAACCTGCTGGCCACTAGGGCTAATCCTAAATATTGCATGTGGAATTTTTAATCTAAAAACTTAATATATTATAGTCAACAATTATTTTGATATTTTCACTTTTCATAATGCTCTGTCATATATGTACGCGTGTAATTTTCTGCTTGCCAGAGATATTCATGTTTAAAGTTTGTACCCGCTTAGTGGGAAGCAAACTCATGGGTTGGGGCATGGGTCATTGAAAATTCATAATTTTAATATTTTTTAAGCTCATAAAATCCTCCCAGTTATCACTTGTTTAAGCCCCTCTCAACTTAATCATTTATATGTCTGTATCAGCTTCTCCTATGTGCGGATTCGCCATCTAAAACAGGTCATCGTGTAACATTCACTTTAACTATTTAAGCATACCTAAGCTGAATTTTACTAGAGAAGCCAAAACCTATAGTTGCAGCAGAAACATTTTGGGATCAAAAATAAATATTTAGATATGATCTATGCAGTCAGTTTTTGCAGCTCCTCAAATTCACCTCAGTTAATCTTGGAAAATCATCATAACTCTCTCTCCAGCTCGCTTGAATTTCATAAAAATTGTGATATTTCTCATAAACAATAATCTTCTCAACTAATGGCACAAATGAAGAAACAATGACACATGAATGTCATATGCTGTGCCTAAACAAGTCCATAATTAGGACATTGTGCGAGATTGGGTATAACTTCACTTGAAGGAATCAAGAATTAAGTTAATCATGTACATTAAAAGATGACCAGGAATAATATAGGGACCGGAAAATCAGATATTGAGGATCTGAAATAACAGAGATACACCGTATCTAACATCGGCTCCTGTAAGGCAAGAAAAAGCTGATTATGTGTTGTTTAAGAATTAGAAGCAATCAGAATGCTGCTGAAAAGCAAAGCAAGGTGCAATAGGTGTAGTAAATATAAGAGAGTAGTTAACTTATGTGGCTATCAAATGAAGAAGACATCATCAAGAAGCTCAAGTAGAATTTTATACAATCAATAAAGGTATCATTGTACTTAGTCAGTTGTAATACATTATTGCATAACCAAATTACATTCATTCTGCCAAGAGTTGAATATAAGAAAAGGAGGTCTAGGATCATCAATAGTGCTAAAACAAAGTTGGGAGTGATGTATTCAGCCTATATCTTCTTTCTTCATACTCATTCTTTATCAGAAAGGGACCATTTTCCCTGTATGAGAGTCCATTCTTATTTTATTCTTTTATAGGGTGGTGGTTGTGCTAGTGAGTTTTAGCTCATCGGGTGTTGGGGCATCCATTTATTGACTATTGAAGACCCTGCATTGAGCATCCTGTCCAAATGGGTTTTGAGGAAGAATGTTTTTCTAGATTCTAGGAAGTGGGAGCTTTATTTTCATTGGAGTTGAATATTAAAGAATTATTAGAAAAGCATTGGGTGGTTTTTGTCCCGCAGTGGGTTTCCACTCAAAAATGTGTACTTTGTGTTCTCTTGTTTCTACCATTAAAAGAAACCGATAATAATTGAAGATTAATTACGTTCTTAATTATATGAACACACCTGGTCTACCCCTCAAATATTTCAACAACTAACAAAGTTTGGTTCCTTTCAATAGCAATTTAATGTACCGAAGGGGGTCATGGAGCATACCAAGAATGGTGTACCCTATTCAATAAAATAATTATAATTTTGGAAAGGAAGAATGGAGGTCTATCTTGATACAAGCTGTATAAGTATGGACACTATCTGCAAATGGATTTACATCAACCGCGTATGAACAAGATAAGAATACTTGTAAATGATGCAAAAGCAAAGAATATTATTATCAAGTGACTTATTGAACTACTTATCATATGTTAAATAAACCCGCTAAAACAAAATGACAAGCTTGAGAATATATATGTAGGTGACCTGAACAATGTACAATAAAGCTCAATCTATAGAGAAAAAATTTGAGCAACTCTGGGGACGAAAAGATCAAACATTATTAGTTACTCAATACGTTGATGAAATAGCCAATTCTCTGAAGATTGGGAGAGCTAAACAGAGAAGAATATTATACTAAAGATTCTTAGAATACCAGCAGGATTCAACCCAAAAGGTATCATTTTAGAATACACAAGATAACCGAGACAACCACAATATAACTATAATAGACTTCACAGGCATGGTAAGTTATATCAATAATATACAAATTTAAAATCTGCAAACTACATTCCTGTACCTAAGTAAACCAATAAGGACAAAGAACCTTTAATTGAAATAAAATGCACCCGCAAGTGTGAAGAAAATGGAGATGATGGAGAAGGTATTTCTGACAAAGAATATGCTTACTTCATTTGGAGAAAACTAAAACTTGATAAGGAAAATTAAAAGAAAAACTTCCAGCTGATAAGGTTTCAGCCAGGTGAGGTTATGTACTTAAAGAAGAAATGTTCCAACAAAATAATAAATCAAAGGAAAGAAGATGAAGAATTCATACAAGGAAAGAAAAAGAAGATCCAAAAGAAACCTTTCCAAGATAGCTCATCATCCTAATAAAGGAAAGTGATAATAAAGAAGAAGCTAATGAGAAAGTATTAAGTTATATCAAGAAGAAAATGTAGAAGTATCAAACAATGAAGAAGAAGGGCTGGCCCAGAAGAGAATTTTATGACAGGTAATCAAGCTCAAAAGAGGACCAATGATGAGAAGATTCATCTGACACTTTTAAGAACAAGTCTGGTATGTCCTGCAATTGAGGCCAGCTATTCATGCAACCTGCCATATCAAAAGAATGAAATAAACCAAGAAAGGGGAAGCATTAGAAGTCAAGTAGTCTCAGTCACAGAAGGAAGCGAAGAAGGGAAAACTCAGGCAAAACTGTTGTCAACCTGGAGGCACTGAACTCACTGCAAATCAATCATCCAAAATAATGAACTGGCCTGATTATGAAACATATGAAGGTGAATTGTGGCCAACAAAACATAATGAACTCAGGAGCTCTAACATACATGAAGACCATTGGACAAGATTCGGTGTTGGACATCCTGCATTACCCCCAATAATATTTTTCATCCGTGTACCATGATATTTTTCATGGCTATTGTTATTCATGTGGAAAATGATTACAAAAGATATAGAACGGTTGCAGGTCTCCTAGGAAACAATACAATTCAAGATATTCTTCAAATATGAACCTCCTAGGCTCAACGGTAAACATAAATAGATTTTGATATTTGGGCAGTAATATGGAGGTCATGCCAAATGTTTAATCTTTATTAAGATAATCCGGAGATCTGCACTGAAATCAAGACCTTCAAAAACTATTAACGAACGAACATGGAATAAAGAAGAAGATCAGAATGAAGTCGCCTCAAGGGCTAAAAAAAGACGGTGGTGGTATGTTTATATGGGTTTTCAATGTAAGATCTGGAGATAGAAATAAATTTAATTTTGCAGAGAGCAAGATAACCATATCCTTGGAAATGATGATCTTCAAATGTTATAGGATCGCAAGGTCACTTCCAAGAAATGATGGTTACAGCTAAGAATGTTTCCATTAAAAAATAATAGTAATCAAAATCTTACTACAGTGACAACAAGATCAATACGCTATAAATGCTATTCAACCCAAAATGTGAAATCAAAGAAAATAACAAGCAGAATCAGGAGCATAAAGAAGTCAAGCCCAAATGAGACATATGTCTCCCAGATGAAGCAACTAAAGTAATGTCTACTTAGCTAAAATAACATAGTGATGGTTATGTTAAACTACAGTCATGGCGAACTTTGGATAATCTTTGTGAGGATAAGAAAATGAAATAAAGACGAGAAATACCAAAAATATCAAAACCTTCCAACACACATGAGGTACAGCCTAGATGGCAAAGGTAATAAAAGTCCAAATTTAAAAGAAAAATACCTTCAGACTGCATCTGATAGAATCAATATACGGAATTCATGTGGTATCTTGTAAGAACAAAGGCTTATATGGAGAATTATATTTCATGTTAATGATAGATGACTATACCAAGATGATAGCTGCCAGTTTTCTTAAAGAAAAAATCTAAAGAATTTTGAGTTCTTTATGATCTTACAAGAGTTTGTTGAAAATGAAACCGATTTGAAAATAAAGTGTTGAGATCAACAGAAGAAAAGGTGACTCATCGAAATTATTTATAAATACTGAATAAAATGGAGCAAAAAGTTAGGTTTTAACAACATAACACCTTTAAATGGAGCATAAAATGAAAGAATAAAACGATGAGAAATGGGTAAAATTAACATTGAACGTACTCAAAAATTAAGAAAATTTTGGTTCAAAGCAATTGATACAACAAGCCTTCATTATCAAGAACATGTCTTCTTTAGGAATAATTGCAACAACACTCCATATGAATTATAAAGGAAAACCATTTAATGTAAAATATTTGACCTTCGTAATAAATGTTATATCAAAATAGAAGATCAAAATTTGGTAAGTTTGAATTGCGATGTTGATGAAGGTATCTTTGTTGGTTACTCACAAAGAAAGGCTCGCAATTCTATAATCTAAGATGAAAATGATAGTGGATAACATAACAAGCAGACGACAAAGATGGTGTTCTAGCAAGTAATGATAGTGGATCGAACGGAAATCAGATATGAGGCTGAAAACATTACGATGGAATTACAGAACAAGAAAGCACCAATACCGAGGAAGAAGTAAACAATGATCATCAATATATACCAGAATAACAACAATAAGCCCCCAAGAGAACAAAGAGTGGATTCAAAAGAACCATCCATCAAATCAAATCATTGGTGATGTAAATGAAGGTCGATAGCTTCTTCGTTTCATCGCTACTAAACCATTGATTTTCTAGCAAACCCTTGAGCCTAGAAGGCTTTTTATAGTCACTTAATGAACATTGCAAGGTGCTATGAATGAATAATTGATCAAATTGAAATAATAACACCCAATTAGTTCATGAACGTTAATAAAAATTTCAATGGGACTAAATAGTGCTCAAAACAAATTGAATGAAGATGTAATGCTGGCTTAGAAGCAGTTAAGATTGGTTTCCGCAGTTGGCTATGCACAAGGGAAAGGAATTGATTTCGATGAAACATTTGCACTAGTTGCCGAATGGCCGTATTTGAATTTTTTCACTTATTCATGTTCAAGAAAATCAAAGTCTACCAAATTGATGTTAAGTCAGCATTTGGTGAATGGAGAATTAGAAGAAGAAGTTTACATCAATAAACTTAGCGTTTTCTACTATCACAAAAGAAGACGCAGTTCCAAGTTAAAGAAGGTTCTATATGGTTCTGTTATGCCCAAAGTACAAGGTTTCATCTGATGGATATCTACATCAACAAGGGTTCACAGCGCGGAAGGCAGATAGAAATATTTATGTACAACAGATAAAGATAATTAATAACTCGTTGGAGGTATATGGGGATGATATAATATTTGGTAGCAATGATGATCGACTAAGTAAGAAATTTTCATGATATGCAAAGTGAGTTTGAGATGTCATTACTTGGTGGAGCTAACATACTTCTAGCCAAACATTCTTAAAGAGAAAGGAATATTTATATGTCAAGCCAAGGACATCATACTGAGCAAATTTTGAATTAAATGGAAGATTGCAACCCGCCCTTACCTTAGTAATGGTGTTGCACTGAGCATAGACGGAATGGTCAAGATGGATCAAGGTTGTACAGATCTGAATATAGTCTTCATATGTAACAACCCTGTTAGATAGCAAGGCAAGTAGTTGGACAGCAGCAAGATCTCAAGTATCAAAGAATCACTAAGGCTTCTCACAAAATAATTACATTCATGAAGGTAATAATATGGTCAGGTATCCCAAGGTAATAACTTTCATTATTCAAGCTTCCTGCATAAGAGAGTAGACAGAGAAGCAATGATGATCGTAAGAGTACTAGTGGAGCAAGATTCTATCTGTAGAGCAGCCTGATTGGTGAAGGAGCAAAAAGAAAATTAAAAAATCTTATATTCTAGATGGAATACAGGGAGCATTGTTAAACACTACAATAATTATCTTGATTTAAACAAACTTTAGAAATATCTTCAAGGTGCTAATCAAAGGAGTCTATTCTACACCTCCATAACACGAAAAGAATACTTGTTTCCCAAGAATCCGTCATGGTCTGTACATTAAAGATATCTCTACCTAAATATCATTTTATAGGTCAAGTCAGTCAGTGGACACTGCATTTCACGTGCTTAAAATAAAGAACAATGCTGATATCTTCACCAACCCTACCTCTGGTGGAAGCATTTTAGCATTCTCACAAAGCTGATTCTCCAAAGTTCTGGCTCTAGTTTGCTGTGCTTGTAGGACGAAGCTGTGTAGTTACCTTTTGCTATTGATGTCAAAGGATATAACAAGCTCTTCAGAAGATGTTACACAGACCTGTCACCATCCCCAACTCCTCATCCCACAATGGAGGGCTATTCCTCAGGACTTATATAGTGACATGATTTGAAACACTTTCATGCAGGATTCCCCTGAACACAATCTCTTCGCCTCCACATTGCACCTCCTTGAGAAAAACCCAAAGGGCCATTTTTTATCTTTGGCATGGACTTGTCAAGGGTGCCACTCAACAATGGGGAAATCTTCAAAGAGGGCACGGCGAACTGTACTCGTCCTGCAGTCGCACTCGCCATTGCTGACAAAGAGTTTTTTTAAAAATAAAATGGCTACTGACTCCACCACCTGCAACTACCCAATTATTGGGAGGTTGGCTCCAGACTGCGAGAGGCAGTGGTTTTCACCCTTCTATACATCTCTTATATGGTGTTAATCCCATGATTGTAGGACCCAACTTTCCACCACTCACAGGTTTTGCCATTTTCCTTGCAGCCAGTCTCAAGAGCCTTCATAGCCTAAAGAATGTTGCAATAGTCCTCAGGACAACTGTGAGTAAGAGATTTAATTATCTCAAGAGAGAGGCTTATCTTATTCCCTTAATGTAGCTGCATCAAGACGTATTCATCGACGACTACTAAAATAAGATTCATGTCAAGGCTGTGTTGTATTTTCTCTCAGTAACTTTGTTATGTTTACTGCATTTGCTATGGTTCCATTCTATTGTCTGGCTATGTAGATCAGTGAGTTGTGTCTTCCTAACTGAGCATAGCCCTGTATGGTATTGGGTTTTAAGGCCAGGTTTATTTAGTTTCTGTGTGCAAAGCCACCAATGCTTAGATATCAGGAATGCTGAGCAAGGAAGTGGTTTTTCACTTTTCTCAGTGAAAAATAGTACTGACTTGAGTAGTAGTATCTGTCAATTTGGCTCTATTGCAATTAGAATTTTCACCTTATAATGATAAGAATTGTCAAGTAGACTGATTTGGACTGAGTAGGATTCTGCCTGCCTGCAGGGGATTTACCTCTGCAAACAACCTGGTGACTGTATTTAGATCGTTGATTTGGAGTACTGCCTTGTCTTTTCTACGACTCTCACTTTTTCAAGCTTGATCAACTCTTTAAATGGTTTTCTTCAGAAGCTGGACGTATTTGTTTTTACCATCACTGCAGTAGTCATTCTGATTGCTATTTTTTATTTTTCCAGTAAAAATCTGGATCACAAGCATAGATTGACAGAGCACTGCTTGCATGTTGTGAGTCTATTACCTGCGTCAATCTTTTTCGGGTGCCAGATTCCTACTGAAGCGTTGCGCCAATCCTAAAAGGTGTTAGGCTTTTCTCTCGTTTTGAGCTTTCCAGCTTGATCCGTGTTTTCAGTCTATTTTTATGATCATTGAGTGTTCGGGAGCTTTTATCGATCAGATCGGTGGATCTTCATCCTTTGGTTGTTTTCCTGCTTCTATGGATTTTACATTCTAACTTTGTAAATTGTGTTATAGTGTGTCGAGCCTCCCGTGGGAGTTTTATTTTCTATCTATTCAAATTTCAACCTTGTGATTGCTTCTCTACATTCGTTTAGTGGTTGTTTATCGTTTTATTGCGTTGTTTGAGTGATTGGCTTCTTCTTCATTCGAATTCTGCCTTGTCTCGTTTTGGGCCTAGATTACATGGTTCATGTGAGTCTTTGAGTGTCTTTTGATTTGCGGGACTTTTTGTCAATTTCAGGTCTGATTGTGTGCTTGCATTGAGTGAAATTTGATTATTTTTACTCCTTTGCTATCGCTTCTCAAATTGCTTGTTTCATTAGTTTTCATTTTGTTTAATGCACTTTGCTTTTAAACATTAAAAAAAGTCTCTTTTGCTTTGATTGGTTAATGAAAATCGAATCTTTTCTGCGTTATTAGTGATTTGTAACTTTGAAAGAAAAGCTTTTAGTTTCCATTAGCTGCATTAGAGACGTTATTGGTTGTTGTCTGATCATTTTGTTATTGTGTGAAAAGCTCTTAACTTTCTCGTAATTAGCTTTCATCGAATGAAATGATATACTGTGGCATGTAGTGTGCATTTAGGAGATTTTGAGACATAACACTCGTTAGGGCCTGGAAACTGAAACATAATTGAAGATAAACATTAAAATTCATTCAATTTACACTGAGGCAGCATTGAAACATTAACGAAATATTTAGAGGTCTAGGCTAGAGACATGTTCCAGCATCTTTAAACTTAGTAACTGTCGTTCGCCTCTTGGCTTTAGATAGCACTAGTACGGACTTGTGCTCCTCGTACCATCGCGTATATAAAGGTAGACCCCACTAGGTTTCTATCCTTTATCTATAGGAAGCCGAGTCTACCACCCTATACCCGTGATACACCAGACACAGCATTCGGGGAGATTGTCTGCACGTACGTTAAGTCCTTGGTTGATTTCTCTTTCATTTTTCAAACCAAGGTGTATATTGCAGTTCACGGTTATTTGGTACACCCTTTGCCTAGCATTCCTGAGCAGTCATTTTGATCTTATCTGACTCCTTAAATTTGAAAAGATCACCAAGCGCTTGTCCTTTCACACTTGCTTCAAAACTGAAAGAGATAGAGTCATCTTTCATCTGTTTCTCGACTCTTAAAACATGAAACGGTGGAGTTTCGAAGTTTCAATGTCGTAAAATAAATCACCCGCGATCACACGCCCTGTTAGATCTTGCTTGTTGGCCGTTTGATTGTGTGCCTTGATTCGTTTTAGCCCGTGTGTTGTGTTTGATCTTTTCCTTGTGTCATTATTGTCACAGTGGCGGAACCCTCAGTTTCGTCTACTGGTAGTCCATATACGGATGATTCATCAGAGGTCTTGCAATCCTCTGCTGAACATCAGCAGCCCATTGTTTCCGAGTTTCCCGACGGGGGACCGGTTCTGTCTGAGCTTCCCTTCGGAGGACCAGTTGAGTTCAATTGGCCCTTATCCGACCCTTCGTCTGGATTTGGAGTAGGGGAACATTTCCCTCCTCTTACATCGGGTTCGCCTTTTCTAGCTACTGTTATTCCTCCTAGTCCTCGCCGTCTATTACGAGATCTAGTGGCAGGTTCAGATATGGGTGCATCCAGCCATTCTCCTAGTGAGGAAATCCCCATGTCTGGTGAAGATTACCAGTTGTTCCCAGAAGACAACCCCGAGTTATCCGTCATGTCTTCGCCCGGTCCTTCGCTACCAGCAGGGCATAGATCTTTGAGTCAAATTATGACCGTCGTCGCCTCTATGGGGATATCAACTCCTTCTACGAGGCCGGTTATTCCTTCATTGGGGATGTCTCCTAGGACACCCATTACGTCATCCCCTCAGGTCACTTTTGTACCTGTCAGGCCCACTGTCTATGTGGCTGCATCTACACCTGTTGTTACCACTCAGTCCGTAAGGACCACATCGCTTCCCGAAGACGTCTATACAGCATCTGCTATGCCGGAGAACATCTCTCCAGAGGAGTATCGATTGTCCTTACAACAATCGAACTCCGAGGTCGGACAATCCTCTCAAGATCCCAACCGCCCGTATTTTTCGCATTATGCACAGGACGGTACACCCGTGTACGTTTTTCCATATCAGTACGATGAGTACGGGAATCCTTTACGTTTACCCGCTCCAGAGGCTCACCTTCATGCTCAGGGTTTTCTGTCTAACCGCTGGGCAGTCTTATAACCCGCAAGGACAACCTTTTCAAGGCCAACCTTCGGGCCAGCCTGGCTATCCTTATGACCCGCAAGGACAACCCTTACAAGGCTACCCTTCGGGCCAGCAAGGGCCATTATATGGTCCGCAAGGACAATATTACAACCCTTCAGGTCAACCTATGCAGCCTCTTCCTAGAGTCCAACCTGGGCAACCTTAAGGACTCACAGGTCAACCGGGGTACCAATCGGGGCCGGTATACGGTCCTGGGGGGCAAGTCCAACCTTCCCAACCCATGCAACCTCAGTATCCTATTGGTCTGAATGTTGCACATCAGCCAGGATCATCTTATGGTCCTGCTACAGGTCAAACCGGTTACCAGCTACCACCAGGCCAACCGGCCCATCCAGTACAACCTGGTGCTCCACAACAGCCAGGTCAACCTGCACAACTGGGGCAACCTGTTCAACCAGGGCAGCTTAGCCAGCCTGTCCAACTAGGCCAGCCTGCACATCTTGTCAACCCTGCTCAACAGCCGATTTACTCGATGCCGCAACCGAATCAACTGGTACACCCTAATTATCGCACTCAGCAGGGTCCCACCTATCAGCAGCCCGTTCAACCTCAAGGCGGTTACTACCCTCACGGTCAATCTCGACCGACTTATAATCCGCCCCAAGGTTCCCATTATTACACTCAACAACTTGGCTACACCTATACTCAGCAACCAAATCCACAGACTGCTCAAACGGGACCGACATATAATCAAGGTCCATACTCTGGTTATCAAACCCCGTACACTGGTTACCAGCAACCGAATCAGACTGGTTATATGCCCTATACCCCCTACGGTCAGAATCCTTCGGGACAAAACACATGGGGGCAAGGATATTCTCAACCAGCGTGGAGTACAGGTACCGGTCCTTATCGAGGGCCTCGTATGCCGTTCAATCCGCAATTGCCGTTCTTGGCTACCTTGGAGTTACCGGACGTTTCTAAATTTACCAATGATCCGATTCTTCACAATCCTTATTGGCCTCCGGTTCCGACCAAGGTACCCGGCGACTGCCCTAAGTTTGTAGGTAAAGCTGGAGAAGACCCCCAAGCTCATGTAATGACCTACCATTTGTGGTGTTCGTCTAATTCTTGGGTCAATGATTCAATTCGTCTACGTCTCTTCCAGTGCACTCTTACCGGTGTTGCCGCTAAGTGGTATATTGAATTACCCCGTGGCATCTTTCAGGATTTCAATACTTTAGCAATGGCTTTTCTGACTCACTTTCAGTTACTAGTTCGCTATGAAGCCGGGACGCATCTCCTGACTTCGTTGAAGCAGGATAAAGCCACCCACATATCCGATCATATTCAAGAGTGGAAACGTCGTCGTAGGTTGATCAAGTTTGATATACCTGATCAACTACTAACTCATTGGTTCACCACATCCTTCGTTAACAAAATCGCTCAAGATATTGCTATGGCGGCATGTGTGACTGAAGAACAGGCCATCGCGCGTCCCCAGTATCTTGATCTAGTATACTCTCAGTCCGGCACGCTGTATGATATTTTCACTGATGCTCCACGCCCAGGAACCTCTAAAGCTCCACCTACCCCAGCGGTGGATGGTGTTATTGGTTCCGTGTCTCAAAATTCTCGAAAATCTTCGAATGGGAAGCAAAAGTCCAATCCTTCCAATAATTTTGCTCTTCCCGCCCCTCCAGATTCTGGGAAAACTGCGGAGGTCAACGTCGTTCACGCTAATCCTACGGAAAAGGCCTCCAAAGGAAAGAAGAAGGGCAAAGGAAAATCAAAACCCGACGCCCCTAAACCAGAGTCTTCTAAACCTTGTACTGAGGACGGTTCTCAACATAAACCGAAGTACTCCTGCCTTATTTGTGAAGGAGATCATTATACCAAGGATTGTCCCCGACGATCTGAAATTAGTCAACTTCTCAAAGGTTCCAAAGGGACTTTGGCAGTTCTCAAAGAACCGTTCCCGTCTCAGCAGACCCAGATAGTTGAACAGCCTTCACCACTGCACCATTTGGGTCCTAGGTCTTTATGATGAATGGTGTTGCACCTGTCTCAATTGCTACGGGTTTGAAGGATTATGCTGGATCGCGTCAGGCAGCTGGGAAGGAAGTCATGGATGGCCCACCTCCTCCTCCTGTCTCCGGTCCTTTGGAAATTGAGAAGCCTACTGCTGAACCTGTTGTGAGACCACCTTCTAAAGGTGTTCTGCGAAAGTCTTCCTACAATCCAAATGCCCGTGCCGCTCAGCACTACAGTATTGTTGAGGATTTGGCACAGGCGCCTTCTGTTATGTCCGCATTAGAAGTCCTTCAAAGTTGCCCTTCACAACGGAAAGCTCTGTTATCTGCGATCGGTGGAATCGACCCCACTGATTCTAGTCTTCTCACCTTCGACCTAGAAAACTTTACCCCCCGACTTCCGCATCAAATTGCTCTTGTGATACAAGTCTGGATCAACGGTCTTAACATCCATAGGGCCGTTGTGGATGAAGGTGCTTCTACTTGTGTCATGTCGTCCGCCAGATGGAAGGCCATTGACTCTCCGGCGCTTTCATCATCTCCAAATGCTTTAGAGGCATTAGATGGTCGGGAATCGAAACCCATGGGTGTTCTCGAGAGTTTGCCGATTACGTTACAGGGGAAGACAGTCAACATAGAAGTAGAAGTGGTTGACGCCAAGCTTAACTACAATCTGCTTTTCGGCCGCAGTTGGACTCACGCCATGTTATGCGTACCGTCCACCCTCTTCCGACTTCTTAAGTTCCCTCATGAGGGCAAAATCGTTACTGTGGATCAGTTGTCTTTCTTCACCTCCACCTCTGAGAACAACGTTCCTTACGTGGATCAGATCCCCAATCCCCCTAATAGTGTAGGATTCGGTCTCTTCAAGGACCCCGTCCTCATGGGTATTTTTCCCACGCCACCATCGCACACCGTTCAAGTTAATATGATCTCTAGGTCTGACGACCCATGGATCATCCCTTCGCCTGAACAGGTGACTGATTTTGGAGAATCGATGCCCTTAACTCTAGTAGAGATTAATTACTGTGAAATCATCGCCGTAACTGATCCTCCTCCTTCTCAACATGCTCCCTCGAGCATGGCTTTAGATATCTATTCTCAATCCCCCTGGCTCGGCGAGGCCGACTCGCCTGATCCTCTTAAAGAGATTTTCCCTTCTGACGAAGCCATTGTTGAAACAATGTCTCTTGAGGACCTGCCTTGGAGCGATGGACATCATCATTCCTCCTTCATGCCCAGCCTGGGGGCAATGTCCGATTGTCTAGAGCGTTTCACATCTCAGGTTCCTACTCCCCCTCTCCAGACGCCTATATTGACACATGAGGTCCTTTCGGAAGGAAACCTGAGCAACATTACTCAAACCACTCCAATCGACATCTCCGTCAAACCGGGGATAGTCGAGAACATACATGTGGGAGTAACTTGTTCTCTTGATGAGATACGAGTTTATACTGACCTTTTCCGTGAATTCAGAGACGTGTTCGCTTGGTCCTACGAGGAAATGCCTGGGATTGATCCCAGCATAGTAGTGCACGAGATTCCTACCTATCCCGGTGCGAAACCCGTGCGCCAACGCCTACGCCCAGTGCATCCTTGCAAAGCCGCTGCCATTAAAGCAGAAGTTGAAAAACTTCTGAACGCGGGCTTCATTTACTCGATTCCCCTCACAGAATGGGTCTCAAATATTGTCCCTGTAGATAAGAAACAGGGTACTATAAGAGTCTGTGTTGATTACCGTGATATTAATAGAGCCTATCCTAAGGACAACTACCCAACTCCCTTCATAGATCAAATCATTGACGAATGTGCTGGGAGTGAGATTTATTCCCTGATGGACGGCTTTTCTGGGTATAATTAGATAAATATTTTACCTGTCGATCAACATAAGACTGCATTCATCTGTCCGTGGGGTACCTTTGCTTATAAAAAGCTCACGTTCGGCTTGAAGAACGCTGGAGCTACTTTTCAACATGCTATATCTTACGCATTCCACGACATACGCCATATCGTTCAGCCTTATCTGGACGATCTACCAGCTCACTCAGCTCGGCGAGAGGACCATCCCGAACACCTCCGCCAGATTTTCCTTTGTTGCAGACGCTATAATATCCGGCTTAACCCTCATAAATGCGTCTTTTGCATGGATTCTGGCCGCCTTTTGTGGTTTATAGTCTCCAAGGACGGGATTCGCCTCGACCCTCTAAAAGTCGAGGCTATTCTTAATCTCCCATCGCCTTCCTCGTTACACCAATTGCAAAGTCTGCAGGGAAAAGCTAATTTCCTTTGACGCTTTATACCGAACTACGCAGAAGTGACCAAAGGATTCACGCGTCTTTTAAAGCAAAACGTTCCCTTTCGTTGGGAAGAGATTGCTCAACGATCCTTTGAGAAACTTAAGACGTTACTTGTTAATGCTCCATTGCTTTGTCCTCCAAACTATCACCGTGATTTCACTCTATATTTGGCCGCCGCGTTTAGCACCATAACTATGGTTCTGGTGCAGGATGACGATGATGGAAATGAACACGTTGTTTATTATCTATCACGGAATCTTCTCGACACAAAAACACGTTACGCTCACGTAGAGAAATTAGCATTAGCCGCAGTGCAAGATGTGCAGCGTTTCTGCCACTACATCCTGCTGCGTACAGTAACTGTGGTTTCGGATTGCAACCCCATGGCGTACATTCTATCTTGACAATTACTGGGGGGGCAAATACTCCAAATGGATCGTTATCCTTCAGGAGTTCGACTTAGAGTTTACCACTGCTAAGTCGACTAAAGCACTGGTTTTTGCGGATCTCATTTACTCCCTCCCGACAGACTCCACCCCATCTCACTCTGAGGAACATATCCCGGACGAAACCCTCTTCCTTATCAATACTCGCGATCCATGGTACAGCGACATTATTGTGTATCTTCAAACATCGACGTTCCGATCTGAGTTGACCAAGGATGCCCGACGTCGGATTTGGCATCAATCTCAACCCTACCGCATAGTAGGAGATACTTTATACCGGGTTGGAGTAGATTCGGTGCTCCACCGGTGCTTGACCCTAGAGGAGGCTGAAAGAGTCTTGAATGACTGTCACAGTGGCGCCTGTGGTGGTCACATGTCCGGATATGCCACCGCCCAGAAGATTCTGCGTGCAGGCTACTTCTGGCCATCGATATTCAAAGATTGTATTCTTGCAGTCCAAAAATGTCATGCGTGCCAGGTTTTTCAGCGCAAGATGCACGCGCCCCCTCTCCCTCTGCATCCTGTCATTACTGTCGGCCCTTTTGCAAAATGGGGCGTAGATTTCATGATGTGTAACCCTCATTCGGCCGGGGGGCATGCATATATAATCGTCGCTGTCGACTACTTTACTAAGTGGGCCGAAGCGATGCCTACACTAGCCGCCGACGGTAAGACAGCTGCCCAGTTTATTTTCAACCACATTATTGCGCGTTTCGGGGTCCCTCAGGCCATTGTTACCGATCATGGCACTCATTTTCGAGATTACATGATGGCCGAGCTGACATCAAGATTGGGCTTACGACATGATAGCTCAACGCCATATTACCCTCAGGCAAATGGCCAGGTTGAAGCTGTGAACAAAGTTTTGGTCACAATGCTTCAATGAACAATTGGTATTCATAAGTCCAATTGGCATCTCCAATTGTTCTCAGCTCTATGGGCCTATCGGATGTCAGCAAAGAATGCGACTAGATTCACACCATTCCAATTGGTGTATGGTCTGAAAGCGACTCTTCAGGTTGAGTGCGAAATTTCTTCCTTAAAGTTGGCTATGGAACTTTTGCCCGACACTTCTCCTGAAGAAGAGCGTCTCTTGTATTTGGAACAGCTGGATGAAACCTGCCGCTTGGCTGCTTTAGTCATTGAAGCACAGAAGAAGCGAGTCAAAGCCCACTTTGATCAATCTGTATCTCCGCGTTCCTTTGTCGAAGGGGACCTCGTCCTCTTATACGACCAAGCGCACGACAAACTTGGAGCAGGCAAGTTCCAACCCATGTGGCATGGGCCTTACATAGTAAAACAAGTATTGAAAAATGGGGCTTATGAGCTCATTGATTACGAAGGAGTTCCATTGGCGCAGCCTAGAAATGGGTTGTACCTTAAAAAATACTACGCTTGAGTTATTTTTGGTGTGGTGTGTGTACATAGGTTTGTATATTCATTTGTGTGCATGTATGGTGTGGTGTGCGTTGTAAGCGTTTTTCTGCTGATTGGGTCTTCCTGATTGTGCAGATGTCTATTACTCCGTTTGTGGGTTTCGCGGACGGTGTCTCCCGCAGTACCAGGAATCTATCCTCGGCAGCCTGGGTAATCTATGATCCTGCTAGTGAGTTGGTTAATTTGCAAGGGGTGTGTCTAGGGCCTACCACAAATAATGTTGCGGAGTATAGTGTTGTTTTAGAATTATTAACCGAGGCTGTTAACCTCGGCATCCGTGCATTACTTGTGTATCTGGACTCACAGCTTGTAGTATTACAACTTAACGGTCATTATTCAGTAAGAAACCCATCCATTTTACGTCTGTATCTACGTATTCGTTTACTGGAAAGGAATTTTGATTATATCACATATCAACACGTACCCAAGCATATGAATACATTAACAGATGCAGTGGCTAATTTGGTTTTAGATAGACATTTGCGCAACTTATAAACAAAAACATCATCACATGTAAAAAGATCCATCCAGAAATAGATATATAGATATATGTGTCGAATAGTTTGCAGTACATCACATAAAGTCAAAAATATACATGTTTGTCTAATATAGCCGAAGACAACATGTCTCTCTCAAAAAAAACATGCATATGAAAGCCCTAAATAAGCTAATCAGCATGGTGCTCGTGGTAGCACGCCACCGCGCGCACCAATCGCCTTAGCAGTCTGTGAAGGCGACTAGGCACCCCCACAGTGTGTCGCAGGTAAGCTAATGGGACGTCTGCCAGCCGTGCATAGTCCGGAATTCCCCGGGCAATGCCCTCCAGGTTCTAGATCAGCTCGCTCCCTTCACCACCCTCAGCTTGAGGGTCATGTACGAGATGGGTCCTCCACGCAATGGGTGACATGCCCGCGGGCCTCTCTGGGCCAACGTCTGCATTCACATAAAATTGTTGTTAGAACGAACATGTATTACCAAAAAAATCATAAATACATAAAAATCAAAAAGAGAATCATACCCAGCTCCTCATCCCAGTCCTCCCCCTCCGGGAGCGAAAGATCGGGATCTCCGATGAAATCAGTCCCAGCATAAGGCCAATCCTCAACCACGATCAGTTGACGCCGTAACCACCCAAAGAACTCAGGTCTCCAAGACATCTGTTGACCTCCTCTTGACCTGGGCATAAGTGCTGCCCAGCGAGCCATCCTTGGCTCCCTCGGTATCGGCTTGGCAACTATTGCCCCTTGGCCTTGGAAAATGGGTAGTCGTTCCAGGATGAACGACACCAGAATGGAACCGTAGCCAAACTGCTTTAGTTTGGCTTGCTTGCATCTTGTTAGTTGCCTCTTGATATTGCTTGTCACTGCTGTAGCCCAATCGAACAGTGTAGGATTCATACACTCGGAGGCTAGTATGAGTTGGGCCTTGATTGCCTCATGTGGAGCTTGCGATCCTGCAGCTCGTGTAATGGTATGAAGCACTACCCTGAGTGCTAGGTCGCGGACAATGTGGATGTCCACCTTCCCGCTTCCCGATCCTATTCGTGCCCCTGGGCACACTCTTGCCATTACCATGTCCATTTTCTCTCCGGAAGGTCTGCTGTCAGTTATGATTGGCACTGGACCTTTGCGCGACAATCCGGTTATAAAGTAAACATCAGAGACCTCAAGAGTTAATACTTGGTCCCGAAGTTTGAACACTTCCTCATTTTCATCCCATATGCTGACCAAGTACTGTAGCAGCTCAGGTTGAGTTCGTAAGCATGGCGTAAGGAAGAATTTTTTGAGTCCACAGTTCTTGAGTGCATTCATACAGGCTTCATTTTCCATAGCCATTTCATTTTCCTCCCCATGTTCCCTCTCCTTCCATTCGATAACCATTTTGCCTGAATACCTGCACCAACATGGTCAAAAATCCCTTGTTAGATCTCTGTTACACCTGAAAATCCATATGGATGGCTCACATTTTAGAAATCTAAAGCGAAAAACAGCGTTGCGCCATTGGCGCGACCCCTTAGTGAGTAAAAGTCCATTGGCGCGGGTCCGTGCCCGATACCCGCGCCAATGGGCGGAGCCCTAAAATTTCAAAAGGTCTCCTCCAGAGGTCGAATATGCAATGGAAACTCATAAAAAATGGATTAAAATGGAGCTTAAGGGAGCGCCTTTTACCTGGAACAGACGAGGATCTGAATGATGACCCGGATTAGTCGTAATCACCGCCGCAAGTTTGCACACAAACAGACCACTGTTGCTCTCCAAGTGAGGTAAAAAGTAAAAGTAAATTTGTTTTACCATTTGAAGCCTATTTATAACTTTTCAAGTCAAAAATTAGGTTTTAAAAGTCATTTTTCTCAATATTTTGATATATTTTTGTCGAAAAATGGATTTTACACTTGCTTTTCTGTGCAGCGACAGGTTTCTTCGCAGCTTCGACGGTGATACGAGTTGTATTTTATACTTTTTCGGACTTGGTAAAAAACACGAAAAAGTCATTTTGGAGTCATCTTTCAGCTCTTTTCTGACTCTCTAAACATGAAAAGATTGTCGAGTCCCTTGTCGTTTCGATCTCGTTAAAGTGGCCCCGAAACGACATCTACCCAGTATACATTTACCCCTTTTTCGGGCTGGGATAGATTACTTACGAAAAAGGAATACCCTAGCCTATCGCGACTAGGAGGTTTTCTCAGACATAGTTTTCTACTTTTGCGATCTGAGGAACTATTTACGAAAAGGGACCATCGGAGTTTACTTTTCTGTTGTCTTTTCAAACTCTCTAAACATAAAAAGACGCCGAGTTTTCCCTTTGTCAAACTCGTTAAACCCTGATGACATCGGATCCAGTAGTAATGACGATATTCGAGTTTCTCCTTCCTAGGGCTCGTTAAATGTACTAGGATGGATTCGTCCGAATGACGAACTTATATTACAAGCATATGCTATCCCCTTCAAGCTTGTTTTCAAAAATAATTGGGGTACTCGCCAAGAATGGTGGGGAAAAATGGAACCAGCATCATTGTCGTGTCGGCAGTATGTCGCTCTTGAATATGGCACTTGTTTGCATTCGTGTCGGGTTGGGGACATCTCATCTCGTTTTCCACTTACCTCCGTGGGTTTGGGTGATCCCTTTTGACCTCTCATCTGCTCTTTGCCTCGTCATCATGACCTTTGACCTTTTGATGTCAAATACTGCTAAATCCACTGTCATGTTGCCGATATGTTCAAGAGAAGTTGACCTCTGCAAAATTTCAACCTTCCTCTGATTCTCATCTGATCTTGATTCACAAAGACATTATGTTCCTCTGTCTCGCGTCGATGATGTGGGAAACATTATGGCCCACCTTCGATCAAGGTCACTTCCTATCGACTTCAGCTCATTATCCAGGAAGTTGATCTAGAGGCTCCCTTCTGGTACCTTGGAGCCTGCATGCCTCAATGGCAAGTTCTTCTCGTTCGACGTGAGGATTTCATCATTGGCCTCCGATCGAGTGATTATACGGGTGTTCGACGCCAGCCCACTGATTCACATGTCATAGATTGTACCTATAGTGCCTTGAGGACCATTGTCATTATTGGTGGTACCTCTCGCGTTTGTTAACAGCTTTCATCATTGGCTGGTAATTAGGCGATGTTCTTGCATGTTCGACTTCAGCTCACTTATTCACATGCTTGAACTTGTACTTTGTTCGGGTCGAGATGGAGCGCAAGACCCTGGATTTCATCTGTTAGAATCCAGGTTGCGATTTTGTGGATTATTATGATTGGTTACATGACTCACTGATTGAATGGCTGCGACCATACCTGAGTCTCTTTTATCGATCTTTATTGGATGGCTGCGTCCATGCCTTGGATCTGGATTCTTGTATACTCTGTTATGGATGGTTGCGCCCATACCACATATATATCATGTATTTGAGATATCAGTTGTACTTCTCTACGCAGGTTTTTCGACGGCAGTGTTTTCAGTTGGACACGTTCTCGTAAAGCATTTCACCCTTCTCTCTCTTTCGAGCCTCATGCTTTAGGGGGCATCTGTTACACAACAATTTGTTACCGTCCCTGCAATCCCCCGTCCCGCACATTGGAGGGCTTATTCTGTGACCTGTGAGCAGTGACATGACCTGAAAACACTTGTATGGCATCCCCCTAGACATGGACTTTCATTCCCCAGAAGACAACTCCTTGTGAAAAACCCTAAAAATAGCCTTTTTATCCTTGGCACGACTCGTCAATGTTATACCCGCGCCAATGGGGAAAATCCTCCAAAGAGGGCGCGCCAACTGGCGCTCTGTCGCAGAGTTGCACCCGCGCCGAGCTTAATAAGGAGTGTTTTTTAAAAATAAATGGCAGAAGATTGACTCCAACTAACTCCTGAACTGGTCTCTAAATTGAGTTGGGACATTTGGCTCCGGATCTCCATGTATAGGAAGTAGTTTTCCACCTTTCATGGACGCTTCCTTGAGGATAGGGCCAATCCCATGATTGTAGGGATCCCAACTACCCTTCCACCATCTATATAAGCTTGCCATTTTCCTTTGCAAGCTAGTCTCCAAGAGCCTTCCTAGCCTAAAGAATGTTGCAATAGTCCTCATAGAGCTAAATCAATAGCAAGGAGATTGACGATCGAAGAGAGAGGCTTGTCCCATCCCCGACGAGCTTTACCGAGACGTATTCCGCTGACGACCCGCCAAAGGAAGATCCAGCGTCAGAGCCAGGTTGTATTTTCCTTTGTATGAATTAATGATAAGCGATTATTGGTTATGGTTCCACTCGTATTGTTCATTATGATCATGAGTTGTGTCTTCTCTGACTGATACATAATTGCATATATCGGGTTTTACGCTTGTGTTTGTCGTGTTTCTTGTGTGTGCAGGTGTTCAATCGCGGCAAGCGAGAGGATTGTGATCTGCTGGAGCAAGGAAACGGGAGCGCCATCTTCTCTACGAACAACAGCGTTGGACTTGAGGTAGGCCTTCGTCACAATTTGGTCTATTGCAATTAGGAACTTGCACCTTAGCGTGATACGATTGTTGCTAGACCCGATCTGGGCTAGTAGGGATCGCCTCTGTCCGCAGAGGGGATTTACCTTTACAACAGTGACAATGAAAACATTTCACTCTAGACATTCCGCGCTCCTTGCCTTCTTCGTCGGTCTCATATTTGGAATAGGATTTCTTTCCCTTCCCCTTCTTTGCTTTACCAGCCAAGGCGCAATTTTCTTCATCATCTTCCTTAGATGAAGATCCATCCCTGGTATTCCGCCTAAATTCTTCTTGCACCAAATTCGACCAAAGTCATTCCCAATCTAGCAGCTTCTCCCTCCCATTGACAGAGTCCTGATAACTATGCCAACTCTTGGGAAGGCCTAGGAGAACTAGGCTCACCAAGTCATCATCCGCGATAGTAATTCCACTGCTCCCAATCTCATCCCAACCATAGTTATTAAAACCGGAACCGGTGACCAGACCGGTGGACCTAATGAACCGGGTTTCGAACCGGAACCGGGTTTCGAACCGGAACCGGTCTAACTGGTAGCGGTCAGATCTCAATGAACCGGTTTTAAAAAAAATACATTAAATAATTGTTTTTTAATAAAAAAAAAAATATTTTTAAGATTTGCAACCATGATTCCAAGCCAATAGAGACAAAATATGCAAAGTTTGTTCATTTATATACCATGCAAAGGTGAATATATCAAAATGTAGTTGTCATGCTATTACAGTCCAGTATCAACCATAAAAAGAGAGAAATAACAGATGCATCAGAATCCATTTTGGTGTTTAAATTAAATACGCTCTAGCTATGAGAGAAAAACCACATCAGTGTAAGGAGGAAGCTTCTCAAGTGGAAAGCGATCCACTTGGGTATGAGATGCAGGCCCTGCAAAGGAAAAAGCACACCACATTAACAAAAATTACCCAAATCGAGGCACATGCAACTTGGGTAAGATACCAGCCCTAGGAGTACCTTAAATTTTCCAACTAATGACTAAGTTTTAATGAAGTCTTCAGTGAAAGTTTCTGGCATACAGTTTGTTAGCACACTGTTGTACGTGTAATTTTCTTCTATTTGTTTCGAATATAAACATACAGAGACAGGAATATGTAAGCAGACTTCAATCCAACAACTCTTATAGAGTATTTACTCAAAAATTAGCATAAACCATGAATATACATTGCATTAACAACATGCTGGAAAATACAGTCATATTATCATTTAATGACATAGGCTAAAGATCTAAGAAAATAGGGGAACCTGACTTCCAAGGCAATGAATAGACTCCAATATGTTGTTTTACTTCTTGTACAATATCCCTGTATGATTTGCAGGAGTAGGCCCTTCAAATCTCTGCCTCTAACCTTTGCTACATCCACATAACTTGTCACAAGGGAACCTCTACCTCGACCGGTTAGGTGGTCGGTTTATGTTCGGTTAGGTCCAGTTAGGTCCGGTTAATCGCCCGAAATTGGTGAAGCCCTCCTCTAAACCTGGTTGCATGGCCGGTTTTGACCAGAGGAGGAGTTGACTGGCCGGTTTGACCGGTTACCAGTTCAAACTGGCCAGTTTTGATAACTATGATCTCGACATTGGACAAACTTTGTTAAATATATCAAAACCAGTCAAACCAGCCGGTTTCGATAACTATGATCCCGACATTGGACAAACTTTGTTAAATATATCAAAATAGTGTCGCCTTTCTCCATTCTGATTTTCCTGAGCTTGTCCTTCAGTGCCAATTTTCTATGATCACTGCTGCTCTAAAACAGATCTGTCAAAGCCTTCCACATTGCATATGGAGTCGCTTTGTCATGGAGACTTGAGACAATGTGGTCTCGTACTCCCCTCAGTGAGATCCTCCTCACCCTTGCAACCTTCTTTTGCCAAGCAACAAGATTTGTGGCATCTGCTACAGCAGGTTTGGGAACATCATTATCAATGAATTCTTTCAACCCATTGTCCTCCAATACTGCCTCAATCCTGTCTTTCCACGCAATATAATTAGAGCTACCCTCGAGTGCATACTCCAATCTCAAGCCATTGAAAGCCATTTCGATCATGATTCGCCTGCGCACCAAGAATACTTTTGCAAATTCGAATTCTATTCAGTCACAAACTCAGCTTCTCCTCCACTATAGTGATTTCCTATGCTCTGATAACATGTAGAAATTATACAAACATATGTATATCAATGGATTCAATCCGATCAAGCAATGTACTAAAGTTAGATACTGAATCCTTCTACAAATAAATTGTGGAAATTAAACACAATCGCCAATCACAACAAGTGCAGAAAGAATCAAATCAAACAATAACACAGATAATTTCCCGAGGAAAGCTTACTACTCAAAACCCCTCTATCATATATTGTATATTCCACAAGGAATCAGGAAACAATTACAATGCCCTCTTCTCACAAGAGTCTCTTGCAATCTACCTATCATCTCACACTGATCCAGACAAAATCGAGCCAACACTTAGCCAATTCTCAGCCTGTCTTCAGCCTGCCTTGCTCACGCAATTCCTCATGAATGCAATCCCTATTCTTTAGGAATTTCGACCTTCCTCAATTGCGTTGAGTATCATGGGCATCCTGTGAAGTTTTAACTGCATCTAGGCAGTCTGCTAATATCACATCTGATAGTTAACTTTCCTTTAAACTTTGTCTCAACTGGGTCTCCACTTAAACTGACATGTATGTAGCTATTAATAGTAAATCATCAGTTGCATGGTAGATCATTGATTGTGAATTAAATATGATTTAATTCACTTGATCCCTCACTAGTGCAAAAAACAGTACAACTAGTTCAAATGACTTTAACTCACTTAATTGACTTAACTGATTTCTCATGCACTTAACTGCAACTTGAACTCTAAAACACATAGAATCACTCTGCATGCCTCACCAACCACCCTCAACTCGAAATTCATGAGCTAACTAAGTCTATCATACTCAGTTAATTATTACAAGTATTTATGAGATAAGATTACAATTTATTGTCCAATTTAATTAAGGGATAATTAAATTAGACACATTTCCAATTTATTAAATAATTGAATTGCACACTAATGTATCGCTAGGACCCATCGTTACATGACCTGTGGTCCCACACTAGTGTAGGTGCTGTCATGTTGCTTCTCGATGCCAATTTCACTGTTTCTTCTTGCAAACTTCAACACTCCCTCTCAACAAAAAAGAAATGTCCTTGCATGTGCACATGCACCTCTTGCATGCGACATGCAACAATTCTCTAGTGTTTCTCGCACATGCAATTCTTGCATGCAGCACTTCCTTAGTGTTTCTCGCACATGCAACTCTTGCATGCAACACTATTGAAACTGATTAGCCTCTAAACAACTGAATCAGTATAATGCATCTTTCATCAGAGTCTTCTGACTGTTAGTAGTAAGTACCTACTGCACATGTCTACTGGATTCTCTACGTTGTTGACATTTGCATCCATGCACTCTGCACTACTACCAACTCTGATCTGGCTCCAGTATCTGACACCTGTCACTCTGATTTCTGTCTTCCTAACATCTCACTGCATCAATCTAACCGATCCTGCTACTGTTGTACTGTAGGCTCCTCGTAGCCAGGTTCGATCCATGAGACACTATCTCTAGGACCCTACCCAAATTTCTTCTTAGGATTAATTTTGCACATCGCCCCACCTCACACCTGGAGGTATAGTTGCACGTACTCCCTCTGCTCATCTGGCTCGAAATTTCTCTACTTGAGTGGTTTCTGCCACTCCATGATCCTCCGCATGTGGCTGCTCCACATCTTGAGGTTCATTCTCTGGAACCAAGAATTCCTCATCTGCATGCAAATCCAGCTCTCTCTCAAGAGACAATCCCATGCCTTTCTCACACTTCCCCATGGTACATCCCTTGCATGTGTCTATCTGCGCAAGAGTACCCTTTGGAAGCCCCGTAGAAATCTACTGCATGACCTTCAAAGCTCCATGGTGTAACTCACCCTCATCTCGACTCACCACTTTGTCTGCTTTACCCATCAATGTTGCGCAGCCATCTACATCAAGTTTATAGAGATTCTTCACACGAATCCCAATCTTCTAGGCTTGTCCTGTCACTTTGTGTCGAAGGAAAGCTTTTCCTTCACTGAAAACAACATCATAGCCTCTATCCTCCAACATTGCGACTGAAACTAATTTTTTCTCCAAGACTAGTATATGCATTACATATTTTAATAAAATAGGTCTACCTGATTGTCTCTGGAAAGTAGTTGTACCAATCCTAGTAGCGCTACACCTTCCGATGTCACCCATTTCGATATGCATCTGGAGGTCCTTCTCCTCCAAGCTACTTAAAAGTCCTTTGTTTCCCGTCATGTGGAAAGATGCACCACTATCGAAGTACCACCCTGATCCCATCGCACTTGACACCATGCATGCAATCAGCGAGAAGTCCAACTCAAATTGCGAGGCCAAAGCCTCACAAGCTGTAGATCCTGAAGCCTTCTTGTTCTTCTTATTTTGTGGACAATTAGTGGCATAATGTCCATGCTCGTGACAATGAAAACATTTCACTCTGGACATGTCGCGCTCCTTGCCTTCTTCGTCAGTCTTATATTTGGAATAGGATTTCTTTCCCTTCCCCTTCTTCGCCTTACCAGCCAAGGCACAATTTTCTTCATCATCTTCCTTAGATGAAGATCTATCCCTGGTATTCCGCCTGAATTCTTCTTGCACCAAATTCGACCAAAGTTGTTCCCAATCTGGCAGCTTCTCCCTCCCATTGACAGAGTCCTGATAACTATGCCAACTCTTGGGAAGGCCTAGGAAAGTTAGGCTCACCAAGTCATCATCCGCGACAATAATTCCAATGCTCCCAAGCTCATCCCAACATTGGACAAACTTTGTTAAATATGTCGAAATAATGTCGCCTTTCTCCATTTTGATTTTCCTGAGCTTGTCCTTCAGTGCCAATTTTTTATGATCACTGCTGCTCTGAAAAAATCTGTCAAAGCCTCCCACATTGCATATGGAGTCGCTTTGCCATGGAGAGTTGAGACAATGTGGTCTCGTACTCCCTTCACTAAGATCCTCCTCGCCCTTGCAACATTCTTTTGCCAAGCAACAAGATTTGTGGCATCTGCTACAACAGGTTTGGGAACATCATTATCAATGAATTCTTTCAACCCATTGTCCTCCAGTTATGCCTCCATCCTGTCTTTCCATGCAATATAATTAGAGTTGCCCTTGAGTGCACACTCCAATCTCAAGCCATTGAAAGCCATTTCGATCCTGATTCGCCGGTCGCACCAAGAATACTTTTGCAAATTCGAATTATATTCAGTGACAAACTCAGCTTCTCCTCCACTACAGTGATTTCTTGTGCTCTGATACCATGTAGATATTAGACAAACATATGTATATCAATGGATTCAATCCGATCAAGCAATGTACTAAAGCTAGATACTGAATCCTTCTACAAATAAATTGCGGAAATTAAACACAATCGCCAATCACAACAAGTGCAGAAAGAATCAAATCAAACCACAACACAGATAATTTCCAGGGGAAAGCTCACTGCTCAAAACCCCTCTATCATATATTGTATATTCCACAAGTAATCATGAAACAATTACAATGCACTCTTCTCACAAGAGTCTCCTACAATCTGCCTATCATCTCACACTGATCCAGACAAAATCGTGCCAACACTTCGCCAATTCTCAGCGTGGCTTCAGCCTGCATTGCTCACGCAATTCCTGATGAATGCAATCCCTATTCTTTAGGAATTTCAGCCTTCCTCAACTGCGTTGAGTATCATGGGCATCTTGTGGTGTTTTGAGCTGCATCTGGGCAGTCTGCTAATATCACAACTAATAGTTAACTTCCCTTTAACCTTTGTCTCAACTAGGTCTCCACTAGAACTGACATGCGTGTAGCTATTAACAGTAAATCATTAGTTGCATGGCAGATCACTTATTGTAAATTAAATCTGATTTAATTCACTTGATCCCTCACTAGTGCAACAAACAGTTACAACTAGTTCAACCGAATCACTTAATTGAGTTAATTGATTTCTCATGCATTAAACGCATGCACTTAACTGCAACTTGAACTCTAAAACACATAGAATTACGTTGCATGCTTCAACAACCACCTTCAACTCGAAATTTATGAGCTAACTGAGTTTATCACACTCAGTTAACTATTACAAGTGTTTATGAGATAAGATTACAATTTATTGTCCAATTTAATTAAGGGATAATTAAATTAAACACATTTCCAATTTATTAAATAAATTGAATTGCACGCTAATGTAGTGCTACGACCCATCATTACACAACTTGTGGTCCCACACTAGTGTAGGACCTCTCATGTTGCTTCTGGATGCCAATTTCACTGTTTCTTGTTGCAAACTTTAACATCAACGGCCGAGATTAAATCGCTAATCAACGGTTAAGATTAACTTTACTTGATCTCCATCTTTTTCTAGAAGATTCACACCATGTTTTATTAATACCCTTTAATTATTTTAATTCCCTAAGTTTAGACTTAGGCGCCCATTAAAAATAATTAATTATTTTAATATAACACAATCCGGGTGGAATTTCCCAAAACGTTTTCTTGATTCTTTGGAATACATGTGTCTAAGCCTCTCTGCAAAATTTGTGACTTAGAGCACATCTAATGCTACCAAAAATCAACATCATCTTGTACACGTTTCCTCAAATTAATAAAATGGCCCAGCGCAGTTTTTGTGTCTCAATGGTGTTTTAATTGCATGTATTTGTTGTTCATTTTATGTCTTTGTATGTCTATTATTATTGTAATTTACCCTTGGAGATAATACAGTGGTATCAGAGTTCATAGACTTGGCTCAGCCTATGGGAGCAGCACAGTCTATAACACTGGAATACAAGCAAAACGTGACATACTGGAGGCAGGGGTACAGGAGCAGAGAAAGAGAGCTAGAAATCACTCCAAACCCTGTGACCAGTGAACCGAAGGTTAGGGAGACAAGTATTGAGAACGCAAGAGAAGAGAAGAGGAGCAAGGAGGAGGAATTTGTTCACCTTTTGTTGAAGGCAGTGCAGGACCTCACGAAGAACATTGAGGAGATGGGTCACCAGAACAGCAATGGCAGTAAAGGAAAGGGAATCCAAGGGGATTTCCATGTGGGAGAAGGATTCGGCACCTCGCAGCACCAGGCATCACTTAACCCAAATATGCCTGCAGTACCATATACACCCCCATGGTCTACCATCCTACATTCCTAGCTTCAGGAGCGGGATGACAACACGAGCAGGAGGAAGCTCACAATGGAGAGTACTTTCTGATGAAATCTTAGCTAAACTGAGAGGGGGGTTGAATCAGTTTAGTACATTCATGGACATTTAAAATTATTTTCAATCAACTCAATTACACCTTCAGTTCATAAGCAGCTTAATACATAATGAATCAACAAACTTAATGTGTGTAGAGCAAGTAATTAAGCAGATTAAAACATCACATCAACACATAATCATCAAGCACATAGACAACAGATATAAGTGGAAACCCATAAGGGAGAAAACCACATCTTATTATTGTTGTGATGCAAAAGGCAACTCAAATCCTCTCTGCGATTTTTTGTAGCCTCCAAACTACGGAAGCTACTACCTCAAATTACACCAAGCTACAACTCCCATTTATTTCTGCATTCCCCAACCCTGAGAGGCTCTTACCTCACCGGCTCAACTAGACATCTATCAAGCTACAACTTGGCTTGTGCTTCCAACTCCATGTATTTATACACGGGCTACAACCCATGAGGAGGCCCCTACCTCAACCAACTACAAGCGGACATCCTATCAAGCTATAACTTGATATGGAAGCACCAACTTCCTCACTCTACAATAAAATCATATGATGATTTACACGGATATCGACTCTGTTTTACTCCTTAATACTCCTTCTTCTTGCCCTTCAACCTTCAAATACGCACCATATCGGCTGCGGATCTCTCTCGACTTCTCTATGTATGCCTCTGAACATCCCCCATTATCTAACCCAAGGTTACTTGGAAGCGCGGAGCGGGAGCGAAGCGCGGAGCGCCATTTTTAAAAGTTTCCGGGTCCGGAGCGTTTTCGGGAGCGTTTTTATATATATATATATATATTTTAATATTTTTTATATTTTTTATATTTTGATGCATATATGTCAACAAAAACATGTAGAATGATGAATTAGACATAAAAAACATAAAAACATAGATTAATCATATAACATCAATCATCTAGAAGTTATAATCTTCATCAACCACGCCCACGAGTTGCAAGCATACAACATATTGACTCTTGAGTCTCGCAAATCATCAATCTGAAGGTTTCAAGCTTTCAAAATTCAATATATAACATTTATCATCATTGATGTATAACATTTATCATCATTGATTTCAAATTTCAATATCTAACATTTATCATCATTGATTCATTGATTTCAAAATTCAATATACATTTATCATCATTGATATATATATTATAACATTTATCATCATTGATTCATTGATTTCAAAATTCAATATACATTTATCATCATTGATATATAACATTTATCATCATTGATTCATAATTTCATTGATTTCAAAATTCAATATATAGCATTTATCATCATTGATATTATATAACATTTATCATCATTGATTCATTGATCACCATATAACTTTCATGAAGCATCATATTCATAATTCATAATGACTTGTAAACAGTAAACTTATAAATGCTAACTTCAAAGTTTCACCTTTCAAATTCAAACTTCAAACTTAAATTGTCATTAAAAATTTAAATATATGAAACAGTAGCAAGTCAAGTTTCAACTGTTCAACTGTCAACAACAAATAGAAAATAATAAACAACAAATATATTTTATCTGGCTGGCCCCTTGCCACGCCCACGAGAAATGTCTAATTTCTGTGAGCCACGAGGAACTATTGGTCTTCTAGTACTCTTAGGAGTACCATGACCACGACCAGAAGGTGGAGGCTGGATCTGCAAAGGAACAATAGTGTGATATCGAGGAGTGGCACTGGCACTGGCACTAGCACTGCTACCAGTAGATGGTGGGACTGGCCCTGTGTGTGGCGGTGCTGCTGATGCTTCATCATCATCCCTATAAAGTTCTGCTTCCAATTCTTCTAGATGTAACGTGTCGTCCTCCAAATTATCATCCTCTGGGTTGTTGTCCCAGACTCTGTATGATTGATCCTCATTTGCCCGATCACAGTAATGGCTGAGCAACCTCAAGTTATAATGCACATAAACCAAGCTTTCAGCTCGGTTTTCATTCAAGCTGTTTCTTCTCACATTGTGTATAAAGTTGTAGGTGCTCCAACACCTCTCTGCAGAAGAAGTGTTCACAACTTGTGAGAGAACTTTTTTAGCCAACTTTGGCAAAATTCCCATGCCGCCATATGCTTCCCACCATGTGAGAGCATCGAATATGTCCCTGTCTTCCATTGCATGGAATGAACCAAAGTTAGCAGTGCAACTGAAGTATTTGCCTAATTCAAGGCGCAATCTAGCACACTCTTCCCTGTCAGGTACCAATTTGTCCAAGGCCTTCATGTACCCTTCTTGTACCTCTGGATCTGTGTGAGGTTTCACCCTAACCCCACCTCCAGGTGCAGGTTGGCCCAACCAAGATGGAGAGTAATACTTTGGCGTAAGGATATATGCCAAAGCATGCAGTGGAACATTGAGTTTATTCCACCGTGCACACACAGAGTCATGAATCATAGCATACAAAATGGGATCATTATCCTTAACAATATCTTTTATTTGCCCCAACATGATATCCATCTGCTCATAAACCTCTCCAATCACTGGTTTATCAGTATCTGCAAAGCGAATCATGTTATAAATGGGCTTGGTAAAACTCACAATTTCCCTCATACGTGCCCAAAACTGAGGGTCAAGGGCGGTCTCCTCCACATGTTCAAAACTTTGCTTGTCAACTACTGTTGCCGCCCTGTCCTTTAATAGCTGCCAGTGTGGGCTTGATACCATTGCAGCCAATGACTCTCTTACCTTCAAAAGGCGCCTGAAGGTGAGGTAATAACTAGCAAATCTAGTTTTTCCTATTTTCAACAACTCCAATTTGGAGTGAGTACGGAAAAGCCCATAGGTATTGCTATGATTTGTAATAAATTTGATCATTTTCTTACCTCTCTTGTACAAATCACCAAGCCATTTGAACTGAGGTTGTTTGTTTTTTATGATATCATGCATCAAAAGGTTCATTGTGTGAACCAAACACCCAGACCAAAAAATGTTGGGGTATTTATCCTCAACAATTGCTCCTGCTGCCTTACAGTTAGCAGCATTATCAGTGATGACCTGTATCACATTGTATGGCCCGGTCTTTTCAATTATATCAAGTAATGGTTCTGCAATGTTAATGCCGGTTTTGAATTTATCTGAATAATCATAAGCTGCCAGGAACACTGCACCACTAACTGACACAGCCAAAACATTTATCAATGGTTTTCCTTTTACATTGGTCCATCCATCAGAGACAATGGACAGCCCATGCTCATTCCACGAACTTGTCATTCTAGCCAAAGAATTGTTTATTTTAGCTCTTTCATGATCAAGACCCACGATTCTGGCCTTGTCATACCCAGGGCTTTTGTATCCTTTTGGGGCATCATTAATGGCAGAAACCATTTCATGCCAATAAGGTGAGCGAAGAACATTGAATGGCACCCCACATGCATATAGAAGCCGGTAAACTTTTGAATCCACATCATTCCTACACCCTTCGTCTAGGAAATCGGATATGGTTCTACGCCTTAATCCAGTGCCACTGCTTCCGAAACCACTGGCATGGGTGGAAGTTGAATGTGTTGGGCCTGAATCAGCGATACCCTTAGATCTTTTAGATGATCTCTGTATGGCAACCCCTCTTCCTTCCTATATATCTCTCTCTGTGGTGCTGGCACATAAGTACAAACTTTGATTCCAAAATTTTTAGTTCCATCTCCTGGCATTATCCCACAAAGGTGCCTTCTCAGATGGGTGTATGAACCATGGTATTGTTTATTGCAATGGGGGCAAATAAATTTAGTGGTTCCACCACCTTTCCCTCCTTCTTGTTTCTGAACATATTTCCACAAAGGATATTGGTCTTGTTTAGTTGGGGATTCTAGGTTCTCAGGGTCTCCACTCCCCACTTCCTCCTCAGCATAATCCTCCTCCTCTTCAGGATTTTCTTCAGATCCACCATAACCCTCCTCTTCATCCTCCTCTTCTCTGATTTGCCTCTTTCTTCTAGCACTCTCCAACACCATTATCACAAAGAAAGGAACCAACATGAGGAAAATTCCTAACCATATAGCCATGATGGAAACAAGTTTCAAGTTTCTAGAATCTAGCCTGCAAAACAAATGGAAAAATGCCAAATGGGAATAGGAAATGCAACATAGGAAAAAAACAATTCATTTTAAAAGTTTTAAATCCAATAAAATGCAACATTCAAGAAAAATTCAAGTTTTCATTTTCAAACAATTTAACAATCTACAAATTCATCCTAGAAAATACAAAATTGGATGAGAAGGCCTACCTCTTTCTTGCAATCCTCCTGTCAGCCTTGCTCCTTGCTCTCCTGTCAGCTTTGCTCCTTGCTCTCCTGATTCCTGTCAACCGGTCCTTGCGCTCTCGGCTCTCCTTCTCGCTCAATCTCAACTCAACAAACAATAACTAACAATGAATTGAAAAATAAACCCCCCCTCCTTTTATAAAAATCGAATTTTTTCATAAAAAAAATTCCGCGCGGCGGGGAGCGTTTTTTTTGCCGGGGAGCGTTCGGGAGCGAACGCTCCCCGAACGCTTCCCGCGTTTAAAAAACGCTCCCGAAGCGTTTTTAAGCGGTCGAACGCTCGAACTGTTCGCTCAGGCGCTACTGGCGCTCCGAAAAACGAGGGAGCGTTTTTGAAGTCGGAAAACGCGCTCCGCGCTCCCAGGCAGAAGCGTTTTACCGGAGCGCGTTTCTAAGCGTTTAGAAACATATATGAATACGAGTTTCGGAGGCTGGGAGCGAAGAGAGGTTCGAAGCTGCTGCATATTGTAATAACATCATTTATAGAGATCACTTCATGGTTGTTCGCATTCTATATGGGAATATGAAGTGAACAAGCATGACTCTTGCCTTCCACCCACTCATTTCCTCACTCAGCATATTCAAGATGTTACAACAATATATACACTCGTTTCAGTATTAAATTGGAGTTTTGCTTTGCCTTGGAGACTTGCTTTTGCATCACAAACAATATAAAATAATTAATACATTTTACAGTTACAATCAAATATTTCACTCAACCCTTTCAACTTCTTAGATTTGCTATGTGTTTGTCCTCTTCTATTTGTTGTCCCTTTGTCTTTTATGTTTCTGCGGTTATATTCCAATTGTGCTGCATGATCGTCTTTTTGCCCGACTCGACCCATGTTGTTGCACTGTTCTGCACGAGCTCTGTGTCCTTTTTCTTACCCTACCCTTTTCTTGTTGTGTTCAGTCTTTTCTTTTGTTACCCGAGTCTTTTCTTACGTGTTTAGCCTTTTCTTTTAACACACGGCCGCATCTACATGACACTTTTCATCTTGGTCGGCTTCTTTACACAAACCCCGCGGACTTGTGGGTCATGGCCCACATAAACTCCCTTTTAACGCAGTGGAGTACAATATCGGAGTTTATTCCACATACATACATTAGCGATCAAACAACGCATACTTTATAACAAAACGCACATAACAGACGCAGAACAGGGGTTATCGGGTCCCACAATACTTGACCAATCATAGTACATCGCACTTCGCTTGCCCGCAACTTTTAACGTTTAGCACTAAACGTATCTCCTGTCTTGTGCGATATGTGATCGCATCGCATCGCATCCAACATAACTTACCGTGTGAACCTTAAGCACAAAAGCATAAAATCTGCGATGTGCGCTAATGCGCAGTGTCGACACGTGGCTCCTCCTTTCACCGCATTGCATCAAACATAACTTACCGTGTGAACCTTAAAACATAAAATCTACGATGTGCGCTAATGCGCAGTGCCGATACGTGACTCCTCCCTTCACCGCATCGCAAACAAATTAACATGCCTTACGAAGCCTTAGCATTATCCACTAACATTTGCGATGTGCGACCTTGCGATTTGTCGTCCACCGTTGATCTTCGTTGGATCTGACGGTCCATGCTTGTCTCCTTGCCGATCCACTTCGCATCGCAAGTTAAATAACTTAACTTGCGTAGTCTTAACCGTAATCACTATACCCTGCGATGTCCGATATGTTCACGGTTGCGATGTGATTGTCACCATTGATCTGCACCAGATCTACGGTCCTCGTTGCTGCTTGCAAATCCGATTGTCCTTCCCAACTTAACTTGCGATGTAATCTCATCCATTCATCTCTCGCCTTCACTTCTGCGATCTAATCCTGACCGCTCATCCTTCACGCGACTCTTCTTCATCTGCTGCTCAGATCCAGTGTTGAATACGCTTTGATTCTTTTTGGTGTTGATTTTTAAATTAAAGTGCTGTCCCTTGGAATTCTTCTAAGTGTTCTGCCCTTAGTCCCGTTTTCTTCTTCATAATATACTTTCCCTCTGCTGTCTTCACTATCCTTTACGAGCTTTATTGAGTTTTTCTAAACGTGTTTATCTCTCTTGAGCTTGTTCTTATATTCGTTATTCACTCCAACTTGGGATTATCACCTTGTTGGCAACGCCTTACTCCACTGCTTTGCCCATGTTTAGGCTTGGCCCCTTGTTCACAACTCTTGCCTTTGTTGTTTTGTTGCCTGCCTTTGCTCCTTTTCTGCCTTAACTGCTTCTCTGTTGCCTCTGCTTCTTTGCTGCCTTTGCTCCTTGTCTACCTTAGCTTCCTTTGCTTCTTAGCTACCTTTGCTGCCTTCGCCTTTTTGTTGCCTTTGCCTTTTTGTTGCCTTTGCTCCTTTGGTGCCTTTGTTGATGGTCTAATGCTGCTCCTTGCCTCTCTTTTATGTTTACTTACTGCGTTATTGCCTGATCTGCTTCTTTGCCTTATTGTTGTTGCTTCTCTGCTCCTTTATCTTAATGATAGTTCAGGTGTTGCTCCTTTGTGCTCCTTTGCCATCAATGACAATATTTCCAACAATCTCCCCCTTTGGCATTGATGGCAACACTTCCTCCAACACTCCAATACTTCCTCCAAGGCTTCTTCCCCCTTTCATTCTGAGAAGTGTATTTCTTCTTATGCTTGCTTTTCAGAAGAGCCTTTCTTCTTCTTCTTGCTTTTCCTCCCCCTTTGACATCATTGGCAAAGGGTTGCACATTTCCTAGTGTAGTTTCCATCTTTGTATTATTTCTCTCTGAGTTGTGTATAGGCCTTCTTCTTCTGACTTTATACCTTGCCACTCCAGATAGGTGTACAAGAGTAGTTGGGAGAACACTTTGAGAATCATTGAACTTGTATGTATATACACAGTAAGTTGATGCCATCCCAAAGCACAGACTCCTTGCACTTGTATAAAGCTGAAAGTGATGATAAGAACACTTCACAGAACAAACTATACTAGACTTATATAATCAGAGATGCATTATCGGAATAATGCTTAAATACTGAAAATGCTCCATACGACATTTAAAGTCTGCTCCAAATATACTTCAGTCTATCTTATGCTCTTCATCTGAGATACATATCTATTGAGGAAGATTGTAGATGGAGTATGTCTTCTTCTGCACTACACATCTGTTCAAATATGATGATGCCAATATATCTTTTGTAGTTGTGGTTCACCTTTACTGACTGTTGTTGGTGATATGTGTTAGACTGCTAACAAGGATATTACACTAACAGCCAAAAGGCCCTTGATACTGATGTGAACAATGAATCTCAAGAATCCTTACAACTTGTTGTAAAACTAGACCGTCTTTCAATCTAAAGGACCCAATGACTTTAATATTGTATAGAGTATTTTCAAAAACAAACCCTTGAGGCTAGATACATTCAATTCAATGATCAACCTCTCTGTAATGGTGAAAAACCAGCAATTCCTCTCTGCTGAAGTAGGCTTTAGATGAAACAATAAAAGACTCTTGAGCTTCAAATAGTAAGATTAACACAACTAGTCCTTCATACTTCAGATACTTTAACTGTTCTATCATAATGATCTTCAGCGAAACATCTTCAAGTTGTTTAATTGAAATCTCAGCAAACAAAGTTCACACAGTTTTATGAATGATCTTAAGAAAGAGGCCTTGAAGATATATCTTTACTGACTTGAGGAAGGCATGCAGTTATAGCTAGAAATAGATATTGCTTCAATGCTCAATATAATACTTCAAAGGTAAATAAGATAATGATCCTTTAGCACTTTTATTGACCTTTTCATGCTTTAATAATGCAGCTTGACATTCTCCAATATTTACAATCAAAACATACTTTGCAAAAATCAAAGCAACCAGAGCTTAATCCACATATATTATAATGCTAATAACGTTAGGAATACTACCTTGATGTACTTCTGCCATAATACTCTGATCCTAAGGACCTGTACCATACCACTGCTCCACTGATAACACTTGGTATTATGTTGATAGGCAGGTTGCTTGTTCCAAATACCAATTGATACTAATTTGATAATACATGCAGTAATTTCACTTCAGCTCGCACATACACCCATTTTTAAGACAACTTTCATAGTTTCTACTATTGAGCTCTCCACTGTTCTCAACAGCAATCATCAATATACTGAATTTGATCATGGCATCAATAACCTTTTGCTTATTCTTTCATTCTATTTTAAAGAATGTCACTGCATATTCCTTTCTAGGACTCCTCCAGAATCATTGTTGCTCTATATACAATTCAATTGTTCTAACATAATGACCTTCAAGAAGACATCTTCAATTTCTTTACATGGAATCTAAAAGGGCAGATAACTCATAGTTTTATCATTCATTTAACTGCTTTCCTTCAAGGGGACCTTCAATTGATGAATGATATAATGATGAAACACATTTCTCTCACTCATCCTTCTTAATTTTGTTTCATTGATAACACTTGCAGTGTGATGCACAATGTGATCACCCTCTATGGATCTTTCCAATTCTATGGCTCGAAACATAATTGTTGTGATTTTAACCATTCATCACTTAGTGTGTTGTTGTTTTCTTAGCTTACATGTTCATGGTTGATGTTCCCTCTACCACCATGGCTGCTTGTTGCCTTCTCTCCTTCCATCAACCTGTTGGCTATTGAATGCTTCAGGTATCCTTCTTCCTCTATAGTTCTCTGTTAGAGGAATTGTCCTTTCCCTTCCTGAACTTTTAGCTTTTATTATTCCAAGGAGCTCTTCTTAGACTACTTTATGGGGACTATTTATGAACTGCTCTCCCCCTGGGATGTTGCTTCTTATCTATTGCTGGCTGGATATTTGCGTTGCTTCCTAGAGCAGCTCCCTCTGAGACTATGATGGATTCATTATGTTATTAAAGTAACAGGCTCCCCCTTTCTCTTTTCTTTCCATACTTATTGGGGTTCTTCATAACGTCTGCACTTCTTTTTGATCCACAGTTTTGTCTGATTTGATTGGTTCCATCATCCGTTTGGAGTTCTTTAATGTATATGGCAGCTTACAGGTTTTTGCTTTGTGACGAAGCTTGTGGCATGAATAACATCTTATTTTACCTAGGTAAGGTTGAGCTGATGTATGATATTTTGTTCCCCCTTTTGAACATAATTTACATTCAACAGATTTATGTCCAAATTCATTGCATGAAAAAGAGTAGCCATGGAAACGATTAGTGTACCTGGTGAAAGGTTGTCCTCTCCATTTGTTTGCTTGAGGTAGTCTTTTCATTTTCTGCATCTTTTGCTGATCGGACTGATTTTGCTTTGTCTTACAGTATGCCGCAATATGTCCAGGTTTGTGGCAGGCAAAACAAGTGATACTTCTCATAGGAGGAAAGAACCTCCTTTGATAGCTTCCGAATTTATTCAATTCATATTCAGGAGTGTATGAGCCTTTTGCAGCTAACTGTTTCTTCATTTCGTTCTTTGTCATTTGAGGTTGATGCTTGTTTCTGTTTACTTCATTACCCATCAAGGTCTTGCTGGCTTCTAATTCTTTGGATCTCTTTTGGGTTGCTTCATCATCTTTCTCAATGTCTGCCTTCTCTGAGTTTTCCTTGGAGGTAATCTCATCCCCGAGCTACTTACACAACCTTCTCCTTTCTTCTATCAGTCTTCTGGTTGCAATAATCTCAGATTGCTGAGAGTCATCATTTTCTTCTATTACAGCTTTCACGAAAGTGATATTCTTGTTATCTTCAACCTTGGACTTAATGTTTTCTCCTTCATAGCCTATCCTGGTCTTTATAAGAGGAGATCTTTGAGCATTTAGTATTTTGTCCAACTGTTCAGAGCTTTTCATCCATGGAGTATTCATAGATAATTCCCTTTGGGCCTTTTCAAATTTCTTTCTCAGGCATACTACTTCTTCCAATTTCTCTTGCTCTTGATTTTTATCTCTTATTTTCTTTATCAGAATGTCTTCCACCTTCTTAGCTTCTTCAAGCTCTACTTTCAACTGAATGAGGTTTTCCGAACTTGGCTCTTCTTTTACATATTTCAGGAGAATGTCTTTCAATTTTCTGCACTTGAGTTTAAGTCTGTCTATTTCCTCCAGGGCACTCATTAGCTCCCCCTCAAGATCGACCTCACCTTGTTCCTCATCTTCTAGAAGGAATCCTTCAGGCTCTTCCTTGGCCATCAACACAAATTCAGAGGTTCCTTCTTCATTTGAGGATTCAACCGAGCTTTCAGATGCACTGCTATCTTGCTGAGCATAAAATGATTTTCTATTGAATCTCTTCCCTTTCTGCCAGTTATTTATTTAGTTTTTCTCTGTCTCCTGTGGTTGGTTCTCTGCGCTCTTATGGGGACATTTTGAAGCATAGTGCCCCACTCTTCCACAATTAAAGCACTTAAATGGAAGCTTACCTTTGTACTTACCCGTGCCTCTATACAATCTTCCGACGAATTTGGCCTCTTCTTCATCTGAGCATGAGCATCTATCTTCCTTCTCTTTTATGCACTTGTCTGCCTTAAAGGTTGTCTCCCTCACATTTGACTTTCCCCTTGGAAGTCTCATCTCATAAGCTGTCAAGTTTCCAAGTAATTGGTTCATGGTCAAGGTTTCCCAGTTTGTTGTTTCTTCTATGGCAGAAACCTTAGGGTTAAATCTGCATGGTAAAGATCTCAATATCTTTTGCACTATCACACATTCCTTAATGGTTTCTCCTAGAGCTATTATGTTATTCACAACTTCCGCAACCTTTAAGAAGAAACTGCCTACATCTTCATCTTCATTCATTTTTAAATTTTCAAACTAAATTATATAGGCTTGCATTTTGGCCATCTTAACTTTTTTATCTCCCTCATGGATATTTTCTAAGGTATCCCATATATCTTTGGCAGTCTTACTGTGCATTACTTTGATAAATTCTTACTCACACAAACCGCTCAAGATAACATTCATTGCTTTTGCATAGCTATGAAATCTTGTTTGGCTTATTTCTCTGTGTCAGTATCCTTTGAAGCATATATTTCTTCCACAGCAACCCAAACTTCTATTCCTAGAGACATTATTTATGTCCTCATTCTTATTTTCCAGAAAGCAAAGTTTGTGCCAGTAAAAAATGGGGCTTTATTTGTTGAGCATCCTTCTAGGCTAGCCATTTTGGGGAGCTAGGATCTCCTTCTAGTTGTTAAACTGATACAGAAGGAACTGGCTCCGATACCAATTGATGAACTCTTAGCTAAAATGAGAGGGGGGTGAATCAGTTTAGTACATTCATGGACATTTAAAATTCTTTTCATTCAACTCAATTACACCTTTAGTTCATAAGCAGCTTAATACATAATGAATCAACAAACTTAATCTGTAGAGAAAGTAATTAAGCAAATTAAAACATCACATCAACATACAATCATCAAGCACATAGACAGCAAATATAGGTGGAAACCCATAAGGGAGAAATCATCATCTTATTATTGTTGTGATGCAAAGGCAAGCTCCAACTCCCTCTCACCACCGATTTTCTGTAGGCTCCAACCTATAGGAGGCTACTACCTCAAATTCTGCAAGCTACAACTTGCAAGGAAGCTCCAACTCCCATCTATTTTCTGCAGGCTACAACCCACAGGAGGCTCCTACCTCACCCAACTCCAACTAGACATCTATCAAGCTACAACTTGAAACGGAAGCACCAACTCCCATCTATTTTTTTGCAGGCTACAACCCACAGGAGGCCCCTACCTCAACCAGCTACAACTGGACATCTATCAAGCTACAACTTGATATGAAAGCACCAACTTCCTCACTCTACAATAAAATCATATGCTGATTTACCTAGATATCAACTCTATTTTATTCCTTCTTCAATGCTTCCCTTCCAGCGTTCAAATCTGCTTCATATCAGCTCTGGATCTGCACAGCTTCTCTATCTGCTCTCTCTCATTCTTCCATTCTCTAACCTCTCTATGCATATTACAATAACATCATTTATAGAGATAACTTCATGGTTGTTTGCATTCTATATGGGAATATGAAATGAACAGGCATGACTCTTGCCTTCCACCCACTCACTTCCTCACTCAGCATATCCAAGATGTTACAACAATACATACACTCGTTTCAGTATTAAATTGGAGTTTTTCTTTGCCTTGGAGACTTGCCTTTGCATCACAAACAATATATAATAATTAATACATTTACAATTACAATCAAATATTTCACTCAGCACTTTCAACTTCTTAGATTTGATGTGTGTTTGTCCTCTTCTGCTTGCTGACCCTTTGTCTTTTATGTTTCTGCGGTTATATTCCAATTGTGCTGCATGATCGTCTTTTTGCCCGACTCGACCCATGTTGTTGCACTGTTCTGCACGAGCTCCGTGTCCTTTCTCTTACCCTACCCTTTTCTTGTTGTGTTCAGTCTTTTCTTTTGTTACCCGAGTCTTTTCTTCTGCATTCAGCCTTTTCTTTTAACACACAACCGCATCTACATGACACTTTTCATCTTGGCCAGCTTCTTTACACAAACCCTGCGGACCTGTGGGTTATGGCCCACATAAACTCCCTTTTAACGCAACAGAGTACAATATCGGAGTTTATTCCACATAAATACGTTAGTGATCAAACAACGCATACTTTATAATAGAACGCACATAACAGATGTGGAACAGGTGTCATCGGGTCCCACAATACTTGACCAATCATAGTACATCACACTTCGCTTGCCCGCAACTTTTAACATTTAGCACTAAACGTATCTCTTGTCTTGTGTGCTATGCAATCACATCGCATCGCATCCAACATAACTTACCGTGCGAACCTTAAGCACAAAAACATAAAATCTGCGATGTGTGCTAATGCGCAGTGCCGACACATGGCTCCTCCCTTTCACCACATCGCATCCAACATAACTTACCGTGCGAACCTTAAAACATAAAATCTGTGATGTGCGCTAATGCGCAGTGCCGACACGTGGTTCCTCCCTTTCACCGCATCGCAATTTTCTAACCTTATCGCATCACAAACAAATTAGCATTCCTTGCAAAGCCTTAGCGTTATCCGCTAACATTTGCGATGTGCGACCTCGCGATTCCGCGTCCGCCATTGATCTTCGTTGGATCTGACGATCCACGTTTGTCTCCTTGTCAATCCACTTCGCATCACAAGTTAAATAGTTTAACTTGTGAAGTCTTAACCATAATCACTATACCCTGTGATGTGCGATATGTTCACGGTTGTGATGTGATTGTTACTGTTGATATGCACTAGATCTACGGTCCTTGTTGCTGCTTGCAAATCCGATTGTCCTTCCCAACTTAACTTGCGATGTAATCTCATTCGTTCATCTCTCGCCTTCACTTCTACGATCTAATCCTGACTATCCGCTCATCCTTCACATGGCTCTTCTTCATCTCTTCCACCCGCTCTGATCTCTGTCGTTAAATCTTAAAACTTCAATTCTGCGATTCGATCTTTGTCGTCTGATTGCCTCCCTTGGAATTCTTCTAAGTGTTCTCTACCTTAGTCGATTTTCCTTCTTTCTGCGACCACCGCTACTCTGCATCTCCGCTATCCTTCCTGAGCTTTATTCAGTTTCTAAACGCGCTGATCTCTCCTGAGCTTGTTCTTCTATTTGTTATTCACTCTGACTTGGGATTATCACGTTTGCTGCACGCCTTACTCACTACTTTGCCAACGTTCACGACTTGACCCGCTCGTTCACGACTCTTCCCTTGTTGTTTGGTTGCCTTTGCTCCTTTTCTACCTTAACTGCTTCTCTGCTTCTTTGTTGTCTTTGCTCCTTGTCTGCCTTAGCTTCCTTTGCTACCTTTTCTTCTTAGCTGCCTTTGTTGCCTTTGCTGCCTTTGCTCCTTTGTGCCTTTGCTGATGGTCTAATGTTGCTCCTTGCCTCTTTTATGTTTTCTTACAACATTATTGCCTGATCTGCTTCTTTGCATTATTGTTGTTGCTTCTCTGCTCCTTTGTCTTAATGAAGTTCAGGTGATGCTCCTTTGTGCTCCTTTGCCATCAATGACAATATTCCAACACTTTCTAGAGTACCAGTCCCATGGCCCGGAGTTCGGGAGGGCCATTAATTTCAAAGATTTTTTCCAGCTGAAGGCCAGCAATAAACCCAGAGGACAGAATGGAGGAGGCTACACGCGGGGGAATGACTTACAACATACTATGGGGAGGTTGTTTCTCACAAATTTTCATGGCTCATCTAAGAGCTCATCCAAGGCATGGGTTGAGAAGTTGGATGTTTATTTCCAATTGATCCAGATTATCAAGGGAGAGGCAATCAAGATTGCAACGTTGCATCTGGATGGGGAGGCTCACGATTGGTGGTTCCATGCGTTGACCATGTTGGGGCATGCAGGGGTCATAGCATATGATGAGTTCACTAAGAGGGTGCTAGAGAGGTTTGAGAGAAAGGACCCGAAGGAGTATTTTGGGGAGCTAACTAAGCTCAAGCAATCCGGGAATGCGGAGGTGTACATCTCGGAGTTCTTGAGATTATCAGTGATGGTACTAGACCTGTCCGAGTCCAGGAGGATCTACATGTTTATAGAGGGACTGGCAAAACCATTACGGGGTCTAGTGAGGTCAAACAAACGCACTATGTTGCAGGACGCAGTGGGGAGAGCTAGAGACTTGCAGGATGCCCTACCCAAGGCTAGAGCACCTCTGCCAAGCAAATCAGGCTTTCAACAGAGAGGAAGAGACATGAGAGCTCCACCCCTGAGAGGCAATTAGGGACGTGGGAAACTTGAGGATGATACTCGGAGGGACCTTCGTAGTAAGAATCTATGTTTCACTTGCCAGGAGCCATGGGCACCAGGCCATAAGTGTGCAGCAGGAAAGGCCCACTACATAGAGGACTTCTCAGACAATGATGGGGACAAGGAGACATATTTTGAGATGGGAGGAGATGACAGCGCAGCACCACAGGAGGGAGGGCCTCCACCACCACCCCCACCACTAGCATGGGGAGCTGCATTTGCACCGTCAGGCGAGGTCCTTGCATCACTATGTGGGGTACCCAAGTTCCTGACTATGAAAATCAGAGGGACAGTACATGGGCAGCGTGTATCAGTGTTAGTGGACAGTGGGGCCACTCACAACTTTATTGATGCCCAAATGGTCCAAAAGAGAGGCATTACTACAGAGGGGTTTGAGGGATTCTCAGTGCTTGTGCCAGGTGACAAGACTATGCAGTGCACACGTTATGTCCCAGCTTTGACTGTGACCATGGGGAACTACTCCATGACAAACCACTTCTTTGTGGTTGACATTCTAAACACCAACGTAGTGTTGGGAGTCCAGTTGCTCTACGCACGCAAAGTCACCATAAATTGGAGGAAGTTGGAGAAGGAGATCTTGGATCCTGAGGGCAAACCAGTGTTGTTGAGGGGTATGCACTCCTACCCACCACAGACAGTCTCAGCTCACAGGATGGAGGCTCACTTGATGCATGGAGATATCAAGTGGGTTATGGAGTTGAGGATTTCTGAGGCTTGGGGGATGACCAAGCCACCACATCCAGAAATTCAGGCCATCCTTCACAGGTACCCCATAGTATTTGAACATATACCACCTGGCCAACCACCTAACCGAGGATTTGAGCACACTATAGAGTTGGAGCCTGAAGTATAGGCAGTGATCACTACTCCCAATAGGCATCCTAAGGCCTATCGGGATGAGATATAGAGAGCTATCCATGAGCTCTAGGAAATGGGACACATCAGGCCCGGCTCTAGCCCTTTTGCTTCATCAGTTGTCCTAGTAAAGAAGAAGGATGGGACCCCGTGTATGTGTATTGATTACAGGGCCCTTAATAAGAAGACCATGAAGAACCGCTACCCCATCCCACGCATTTATGAGCTGATGGATGAGTTGAGGGGAGCCAAGTTCTTCTCAAAGATTATCTATGATCCGGGCACCACCAAATCCGAGTGAGGGACAAGATGTCCCTAAGACAGCTTTCCAGTGCCATTATGGGCACTTTGAATTCTTGGTGATGCCCTTTGGGCTAACCAATGCTCTGACCACTTTCTAGTCTTGTATGAACCACATATTCTGTGGCCATCTAAGGAAGTTTGAACTGGTGTTCTTTGACGACATACTGATTTATAGTTGGACATGGGAGGAACACCTACAGCACGTGGAGGCAGTGTTGTGTATCTTAGAGGAGCAGAGCAACAACTCTATGCCAAGCTGTCAAAGTGTGAGTTTCGATTGACCGAGATGCTTTATCTGGGGCACATCATCAAGGTTGATGGAGTGCATGTGCATGAGGAGAAGATCAGGGCCATCCGAGATTAGCCAGAGCCAAGGAATGTGACAGAGTTGAGAGGGTTTGTGGGCATTTGCACATATTACTGAAAGTTCGTGAAGGGCTTCTCACAATTGGCAGCGCCCCTTACTGATTTGACCAAGAAAAGGGCATTTGAATGGACCACCACAACGCAAGAGGCTTTTGAGCGCCTCAAACAGGTGATGAGCAGTTGTTCAGTCGTTCATCTTGGAGTGCGATGCATCCAGAGAAGGAGTGGGGGTTGTAGTGATGCAAGGAGGGCACCCCATAGCTTTCGAGAGTCGGAAGCTACTACCTCATGAGAGGCTATACCCCATATACGACAAAGAGATGTTGGCCATCATGCATGCACTAGCTAAGTTCAGACAGTACTTAGTGGGGAACAAGTTCCGGGTCAGGACTGACCAAAACAGTCTCAGATTCTTTTTGGATTAGAAGAAGTTGTAGAAGAGACAGCAGAAATGGGTGAGCAAGCTCCACGCATACGACTTTGACATAGAGTATCTAAAGGGAAGCACAACGTGCTGGCAGATGCGTTATCTAGGAGGCCAGCTTCCCTTTCATTGATGAGCATTGCTCCGGATTGGAGGGCTCAACTACTGGTGGAGTATTCCAAGGACCTCTTTGCATGTGAGGTCCTTGAGGGGATGGTGACCGATGAAAGGTACCGGGTGATGAATGAGGTGATATATTACTAAGACCGGATCTACCTGGTGACTAGTGTTGATATTTTGGGGTAGCATTAGATGTGCTCTAGCTCCGAAACTTTGTGGAGGGGTTGGAACACATGAGATCTCCAAGACCCAAAAAGCGTTTCCATCTGGTGTAAAATTTATTCAAATAATTAATTTTTTTAATGAGGACCCTGAGTCTAACTTAGGAAAATTAAAAAATTAAAGTGAATTAATTTACACATGTGATGAGAATGCTCTAAGTGACGTGGATCAAACTACTTCTAATCTTAGCCGCTGATTAGAGATTAAATCATGGTCGTTGATTTATCAACGAGAAAAGTATAAAGGAAGGGCTTGGGGTCAGTTGGACTACACACATAGAGTCTAAGAGATCGAATTGTTCTGACAGAGCAGTGCTCAGACGAAGATCAGATCTGAGTGACTCAGAGAAGCAATGAGGGGCAGATGCAGTGATTGGTCAGGAGGGCCAAGAGTACAACGCAGAGCAAGCGCAGCAGTGGAGGCAACACAACCATCAAAGGGTGTGACGCAGGCCCACGCCGGGGCAACGCAATGTCTCCAAGGAAAGTCTGAAATTCTGCTGGAGGCTAGGGTTTCTGAAGCCAATAGGATTGAAACCAGACTCCAGAGAAGCAGATCCACGCAGAGCTAGGGTGACGCAATCCCTCAACCACGGCCATGCAGCCTTACACAGTGGCAGCGTAGAGACTACACAGAGCTAGCTAGGGCTTCACCAGTTACTCATCCGGATCAACTGGGACTTGGGAGAGTGAGGTTTATCTCACATTTTTCTCTGTAGCTAAGGATTTCTTTGTTGGGTGAGCCGGTTTATGGCACCCTAGATGTACTCAGAAACTGCTGCTTAATAATAATAAATTCTCATATCTGTTGCACCAGTTTTCCCGCATTGGGCTTTTCCAAGGACATTTGTCCGAAAAATCTGTGTGTCCTTTGTCATATGTGTGTGATGTTCAGTAAATGATCTATATATGTGTGGGCTGCTAGTTGTGTTTACTTCGAAGTTTTTCTAAATATTTTAGTTAAATAACTTGTGTAATAAATCAAGTAGGAGAAGTAAATCAATATTTAGCAATAGGATTTTTGTGCTCAGAAATTTTCACATGGTATCAGAGCATTGCAGATCAAGTTGAACCATCAGCAAAGGGGCTAAAGATATTTGTTGCAGGAAGGGCAGCTGAAGCAACGCAGATCCGGAAGAAGGCAGTGCAGCACTAGAGGGACATCATAGACCCTACAAAGGTGACGCAGAGTCAGTCTACTCATGCAAAGGCTAAAGCAGCTCCAGAAAGGTGACGCAGAGCAAGCCTGCTCACACAGAGGTTGACGCAACGCCAGGAGAGGGACGCTGAGCTTACTCTGCTCATGCAGAGGCTAACACAGCACCAAGAGGGTGATACAGTCCGAGTTGGCGAGTTATTGTGCAGTTTGTCGGGGCTGGAAGTGCAATTTCTGGTCTTCAGAAGTTGTTGGTGAGGCATCGGTTATGTCGATGCAGAACAGTGCCTACCAAAGGTGACAAAGAAGGAGAACAATCTCTTAGCAGATTTGTGCCAAAGAAATCTGAGATTCGATCAGGAGGGTTATCGTAGAGGACTGATTCAATAGATTTGGCAGAGGATTTCCGGGAGGGAAATCAATTGTTAGAAGGAGCAGCTACTCTAGGTGGTTTCTATTGCCAAGAAACCTACATCCAGTCTTCTGTTGAGTGCAGCAGCAGTAGAAGGGAGAAGAGTACCCGTTTTGAGAGTTTTTGAGTTAGATGGCCCCGTACGGACCGAGAGATCAGGATAGGTTGGACAGTGTGTCCAACTTTGCAATCTAGAAGGCCAAAATCCTAACAGTCTTGGAGGAGTACAGTATCAGAGACCACAGGGAAAATGTCTTAGTTGTGCCAACCGATACGGACACTAAAGAATTTCAATGAGAATCAGGCGCCGGCAAAGCGCTTAATCATGGACGGGGTGAAGGATCACGTGGTCCCACACATTGCTAAGAAGAGGACGACATATGAGATGCGGACAAATTTGACCACATTGAATCAAGGCAACTCTGTCAAACGAAAGATGCTTCTAGAGAACCAAATGAGGATGTTCTAGAGGCATAAGGGAGAAGAGATCGATCCATTCCTCTCTAGATTGCAAACGATCCGAGATCAGCTGATTGCCATGGGGGCAACTCCGGATGAAGGGCTCTTGGTGAGGATTGCCCTGAATGCAGTCACTGATGAGTGGGAGACCTTTGTCCAAAGCATTTTAGCCAAAGCACAACTCCCTAATTGGGGTGACATGTGGGCTATCCTTCGATAGGAGGAGATCCGGCAGATGATCAAGAAGGAATTCAACAGTGGAGGTAGCAATATGAAGAAGGAGCCCTATCATCAAAGGGACAGCGGAAGCAAGGGAAGGGCCTATCCAAGGTCCGATGCTTCAGATGTGGCGAACTTGGACACTTCACCAGCACTTGTCTTAAGAGGAAGGACAAGGAATCTTCAGATTCCAAGGCAGCAGCAGCTAGAGGGGACAGTGGTAGTGAGGATGATGTGGCCATGAGTGCTCATCTGCCTCAAGAGAAGAGGTGGGGCGATATTGATCTGTAGAGTAAGTACAGATGGAAGGCAGCATCCTTGAGGTGCCCAGCCTCTTGGATTGCATACGAGCTACAGGAGCCTTAAGACAGTAGCAGGATGACTGGAGCAGTGGGTGCAAAAGGTCATGGTGAAGCAGAGGAAGAGCTAGGACGTTGTAGATTGGAGCAGCACAGTGCAATGGCAGCAGCAGTGCAAACGTTGATGGGACTTCAGCAACACAGAGGGGCAGTGCTTATGCAGTGCAGAGCGGCAGCAGCGTAGAGGCTCTAGAGAGACAACACGGCGCAGTAGCCGAGGGGGTTTCAGTGATGAAATGTAGCCCTACTAACTTGTCTGCCAATGATTGGGCAGAGGTCCTTCAGTTGCTTACTTCTCTGCAACTGAGTTGCAATGTAGCAATTGGCAACATGATGTAGCATTTTGAGAGGGAGCTGCACTACAGATGTGGCAGTGTTAGTGACAGTGACAATCGAAGCAGTACAGAAAGCAGCAGCGCAGTGGATGGAGGGCAGCAGGCCAAGCATCAATGCGGAGACCGATGCCAGAGATCAAGGCAATGCTTCAATGTGGAAGTATTGCTAGAGCACACTCCTCGCTAAGAGGGAGTGCTGAGATTTTGGGGTAGTATCGGATGTGCTATAGCTCCGAAACTTTATGGATGTAGAAATTTTTGAACCTTAATTCTTATGCAGAAATTATTTCTGTTAATCCGGTTAAGCTTCTCCTACTTATACAAGTTATCAACTGAATAAATTCAAATTAACATCAAAGCAAAACACATAACAGATCCCTACCAATTCAGATCTAGAATAAGCACATGCACACATAGACAAAGTGACATAGTTATTTTTGGACAAACTGTCCCTGGAAAAACCCAATGTGGGAAAACCGGTCTCTGGCTGCTAGAGGGCTCTATTATTAAAAATATTTCTGAATAAACAACTCTGGGTTCTAGATCTGGAAAACCCTACAGATAAAACTCTAGATCTACAGCACCTGGCTGATCTAAGACCAACAATACTGACTGATCCACACCCTCAAAAGGATTTACGGAACTCAACCAGATCTAGGCCTAGAAACCCCAGATTTTCCTTGAAAGACACTGCGTCAGCCTTTGAATGCCTCCAAATTCTTAGCGTTGTCACTGGAAGGGACTACGTTACCCCGGACTGGGTGACGCAGTCACTACGCTGCCCCTAAGGGTCTCTGCATAACCCCTGAAGGGTTTCCTGAAAATCAAGCGGTCCTTGCTACTGCTACTGTTGTTGCCGTCTGTTGTTGTTGTTGTTGCCGTTTGCTGTTGCTGCTGTCGCCTATTGTTGCTACTGCTGCCTTCCTCTGCGCTGTCTTTCCTGATCTCTTCTATGCTTCTTGTGTATTCTAGACCCCCGGATCAGATCATCCCCTTGGTCTAAATTCCCCTCTGCAACTGAAACACTTGAGAATTCTTAGCAACCCCGCCCTAGAATCTCAGCTTAGCTTTAGTGCTCTGCCTCTGTCTATCTTACAAATGACCCCAAGCCTTTCCTTTATACTTTTCTCGTTGACAAATCAACGGCCAAGATTAGATCATTAATCAATGGCTAAGATTAAAAGAAAGCTTAATCCGTGTGACTTAAGACAATTTCATCACATGTTTAATTAAATTCAATTTAATTATTTTATTTTCCTAAGTTTTAACTTAGGAAATAAATTAAAATAATTAATTAATTTAATATCTACTAAACCAGATGAAATTTCCCAAATCCATTTATGGGTCTTGTAGATCAGGTGAACAGTAGTCCTTCCTCAAAATTTGGGACCTAGAGCACAACTGATGCTACCCCAAATACACAAAATATCAACACTCCCTCTTAGCATCAAGGGTGTGCTCTAGCAATACATCACACTTATGCATTACATGATTTTGGACACTGGTTCTGTGTTGTTGAAGCTTGGCCTCCTGCCACTCAACTCTACACTGCTGCTGCCATTTTGTACTGTTGCCCATGACTCTGCCACTACCACTGCAACCACTGTACTACAACTCCCTCTCAATATGTTGCATTTGTGTTGCTCATAGCACTACCACTACTGATCTGTTGCACTGCAACTTCAGTTGTTGAGAGAAACAACTAAATCTCCTGCCCAATCTTTGACAGACAAGTCAAATGGGTTGCATCATCATCACTGAAGCTCCATAGGCTACAGATCTATGCTGGAATCTAAAGAACGATGCACAGCTACAACTCTGCCTGCGTAATCAGACTCCCTTTGCACTACTGAAGTCACATCAGCTCCTTGTGTTGAAATCTATCACACTGTTGCTGCATTGCGTTGTCCCTCTGAAGCTCTTTGCGATGTTGTAGCTCTTCACTACGTAAGTAGTACTGCACTGCGTTGTTGAAGTCACATCAGCCTCTACGTTGCTACTGTTTCTACGCTCTTGCTGCTGCTATGCTCTGCGTTGCTCCTCCCAGCCTCCAGATCTGCCTCTGGTTATGCCTCATCTGTGATCTATGCACCCACTGCTCCACTTGTCCCGCTACTGTCTTAAGGTTGTCGTAGCTCGCTTGTGATCCAAGAGATGAGTTGCTCAAGGATCCCGCCTTACTTCCATGTAGCTCCTCTACATGTAAATGTCACCCCACCTCCGTGGTTCATGGGCACTCATGGCTAAGTCATCTTCGGTCATTTGATCAACAAATCTGTCGGAGCTCCTCTTCTCTATACTAGAGATCTAGATCTAGGGTCCTTTACGAAATGGGCACCCTCTGCTCCCTCTGACAACTGCTTTCCCTCCTTGGAAATCTGCGAAATCAATAATGATTCAGCTCTCTTTGATCCTATGATCAAACTGCAAGTTTCTTTGGGCTAGAAACTCTCTGAGAAGCTGATCTCCTCCCGCTCTTTGTCACTTGTGCTAAGGCTAAAAATCTGAAAAATTTCGAAATTTAACCCCACCAGCGCTTTTGAATTTCTACAACTTTTCTGCAAACTTTTTATGGATCTGACAGATTCAGATCTGAATCACACTGGCTGGCTTCAGACCCAACCAGCGTTGTTTCTGAGCTGCCTCTGCGCAGTAATTGCATGGGATTGCTAGGACACAGCGCTGGACAGCGTCACCCTTCCCTCTGTGTGAATCTCCTCCTCAAAACTGCGTTGTCCCTTCAGATCTGCTTTTCTGCTGCCTTTCCAACCGCTTTCTACAGCTAAATCCTTTAGATGCTTCAGCTGATGACCCTTCTAGACCTGCAATTGCTTCGATACCATGTAGAAATTTCTGAATCTTAATTCTTATGCAGAAATTATTTATGTTAATCTGGTTAAGCTTCTCCTACTTATACAAGTTATCAACTGAATAAATTCAAGTTAACATCAAAGCAAAACACATAACAGATCTCTACCAATTCAGATCTAGAATAAGCACATGCACACATAGACAAAGTGACAGTTATTTCTGGACAAACTGTCCCTGGAAAAACCCAATGTGGGAAAACCAGTCTCTGGCTACTGGAGGGCTCTATTATTAAGAATATTTCTGAATTCCAGATCTGGAAAACCCTACAGATAAAACTCTAAATCTGCAGCACCTGGCTGATCTAAGACCAACAATACTGACTGATCCACACTGTCAAACGGGATTTACAGAACTCAGCTAGATCTAGGCCTAGAAACCCCAAATCTGCCCCTGAAAGACACTGTGCCAACCTCTGAAGGCCTCCAAATGCTTAGCGTTGTCACTGGAAGGGACTGCGTTATCCCAGACTAGGTGACGCAATCACTACGCTACCCCTAAGGGTCTCTGCGTAACCCCTGAAGGGTTTCCTGAAAATCACGTTGTCCTTGCTGTTGTTGCTGCTGCTGCTGCTACTGCTGTTGTTGTTGCTGCCATCTACTACTGCTGCTGTTGCTACTGCTACTGTTGCTATTGTTGTCGTTTGCTGCTACTGTCGTCTGTTGCTGCTGCTGCCTCCCTCTGCGTTGTCTTTCCTGATCTCTTCTCTGCTTCTTGTGTCTTCTAGACCCCGAAATCAGATCACCCCTTTGTCTAAATTCCCCTTTGCAACTGAAACACTTGAGAATTCTTAGCAACCCCGCCCTAGAATCTTAGCTTAGCTTCAGTGCTCTGCCTCTGTGTGTCTTACAAATGACCCCAAGCCTTTCCTTTATACTTTTCTCGTTGACAAATCAACGGCCAAGATTAGATCATTAATCAATGGCTAAGATTAAAAGAAAGTTTGATCTGTGTGACTTAAGACAATTTTATCACATGTTTAATTAAATTCACTTTAATTATTTTATTTTCCTAAGTTTTAACTTAGGAAATACATTAAAATAATTAATTAATTTAATATCTCCTAAACCAGATGAAATTTCCCAAATCCATTTCTGGGTCTTGTAGATCAGGTGAACTCTAGTCCTTCCTCAAAATTTGGGACCTAGAGTACAACTGATGCTACCCCAAATACACAAAATATCAACAGTGGAGGGGTTGGAACACATGAGATCTCCAAGACCCAAAAAGCGTTTGGAGAAATTCCATCTAGTGTAAAGGTTCTTCAAATAATTAAATTTTTTAATGAAGACCCTAAGTCTAACTTAGGAAAAGTAAAAAATTAAAGTGAATTAATTTACACGTGATGAGAATGTTCTAAGTGACGTGGATCAAGCTACTTCTAATCTTAGCCCTTGATTAGAGATTAGATCATGGTCGTTGATTTATCAACGAGAAAAGTATAAAGGAAGGGCTTGAGGTCAGTTGGAGGACACACACAGAGTCTAAAAGATCGAATTCTTCTGACAGAGCAGTGCTCGGACAAATATGATATCTGAGTGACTCAGAGAAGCAGTGAGGGGTAGATGCAGTGATTGGTCAGGAGGGCCAAGAGTACAATGCAGAGCAAGGGCAGAAGAGACGCAGTAGAGGCAGCACAACCATCAAAGGACGTGACGCGATCCCTCAAGAGGGTGACGCAGGCCCACGCAGGGCTCACACAGGGGCAGCGCGGTGTCTCCAAGGAAAGCCTGAAATTCTGCTGAAGGTTGGGGTTTTTGAAGGCGGTAGGGCTAAAACCAGACTCCAGAGAAGCAGTTCCATACAGAGCTAGGGTGACGCAGTCCCTCGGCCATGGCCACACAGCCTTACGCAGTGGCAGCATAGAGACTGCGTAGAGCTAGCTGGGGCTTCACCAGCTGCTCATCTGGATCAGTTGGGACGTGCAAGAGTAAGGTATATCCCACATTTTTCTCTGTAGCCGAGGGTTTCTCTGTTAGGTGAGTCGGTTTATGGCACCCTAGATGTACTTAGAAACTGCTGCTTAATAATAATAAACCCTCATATTCGCTGCACCAGTTTTCCTGCGTTAGGTTTTTCCGGGGACATTTGTCCGAAAAATTTGTCATTTGTCATATGTGTGTGATGTTCAGTAAATCATCTGTATTTGTGTAGGCTGCTAGTTGTGTTTGCTCCAAAGCTTTTTTGAATATTTCAATTAAATAACTTGTGTAATAAATCAAGTAGAAGAAGTAAATCAATATTTAGAAGTAGGATTTTTGTGTTTAGAAATTTTCACAGCTAGCTCCCAGCTGCGGGAGAAGATACTACAGGTTTCCCATGACTTACCATTGGCAAGACATCAAGGATACACCAAGACTTACAGGGCCATTCGAGAGAGGTTTGCATGGAAGGGCCTCAAGGATTATGTTCTGCAACATATCAGGGAGTGCAAGACATGCCAGCGAAACAAGGGTGAGTTGTCACACCCAGCAGGTTTATTGCAGCCTCTTCTTACTAATGTCATGTTTGGAGACAGCAAGGCCCCAAGGGCCAAAGATTGGATTCAGGAGAGCCAGGACATATTGAGGGCTCACAAGGACAACATGAGGATGGCCCAAAACCAACAGAAGATTAATGCAGACCGAGGCCGAGTGGAAAGATAATTTGACGTTGGAGACGTAGTTTTCCTTTGACTTCAACCTTACAGGCGGTCTACACTCAAGAAGAAGGGGACCAAGAAGCTCAAACCCTGCTTCTATGGGTTATACAGAGTCATTCGAAAGGTGGGGGAGGTGGCTTATGAGTTGGAGCTACCCCCCGGAAGCCGGCTGCACAACATTTTCTATGTATCATGCCTGAAGAAGGCATTGGGATAGCAAGTGACAGCAGTCTCTGAGTTACCCCTATGGATGATGAGGGGCACTTGGTGCTACAACTAGAGGCCATTTTGGATTCCAGAGAGAGGCACTTGAGGAGCAGGGGGATCAAGAAATTCTTGATCAGATGGAGGAATCTTCCTAATGAGGACGCCACTTTGGAAGGGGAGGAGATCCTCCAGCATCCATCACTGCAGTTCCTAGAGGACAAGCAACATCTTGGCGGGGAGGACTATAATGTTCCTAATTATCAATTGTGCTCATTGGAATATTATTTTTTTCCATTTTGTTAACTATTACATTTTTTACTAAGAGGATGTGGGTTTGGGGGCCCACAATTAGACTTAGGAGACTATAGGCATCAAAACATTAGACAAAGGAAAATATTGTGGCTGTAGTGGAGGATGGGGGCCCATGAGGAGAGACTGCAGCCCACGTGTAGAAGCACAGTCATTGGTACGAGCTAGAGGCAACGCAGTCTTGTGGTGGGGCCCAAGGGAACGTTGGGCAGACTTAGATAAAAGGAAGCAAGAGGCTCATTTGGATCATTCACTCATCTATTTCAAAATTGTCTATTGACAGAGCACGCTTGAGCAGTGAGCCAAGTCTGCATGTGTTGTTCAGCACACAGGTGTCTTCCAACGGAGATCTCAGCCTTTGTTTCAATGGACTTCGAGTGCCAGCCCAAGGGAGGTGTTCTACCATAGTCCGGTCAGCCCAGCAGTAGAGAGCTTCATTCACAGTGCAATCATTCCAGTAGCAACGCAGTGGCATCACCAGCAGTGGAGAGGCCGTGCAGTGTCTTGAGGAGGTCACTCCGGGAGTTGAGTGAGAAGAGGATTTGTAGGAGATTTTGTGGGGAGGCTTAGAGCTTCCTAACAGATATTTTCCAGGCATTTTGGTGGTATCTAGCAGCAGAAATTCCAGGAGGACTGAATTGCCCAGCAGTTCAGAGAGCCAAGCCAAAGAGGGACAATTTCCGGGGTCAAGCATTTGGCAAACCCTTCGCGAGTTATTGTGGGTTTCTTGAGTAGAATCCGGGGTTAAATTCCCAAAATTTTCTAAGCAGTGTAGCAGGCCCAAGTAGCAAGTAATTTGGAACAGCAGCAATATTTCTGGGCAGATAACATCGCAGAGCTTCAGCCACGCAGTGTTCAGTCAGTGAGGGATTCCAGCACTATTTCAGAGGGCTTCTCTAGCTTGACTTGAGCAAGCCCCGGTGCCTTCATTCCAGCGCCTCATCTTGCACACATTTCCTCAATTCAATAAAATGGCTCAACGCAGTTTTTGTGTCTCAATGGTGTTTTAATCACATGTATTTGTTGCTGTTCATTTTATATCTTTGTATGCCTGTTATTACTATAATTTACCTTTGGGGATATTACAAAAAGTCAAAGCATTTAACACCGTTGATTTAAGATCATCTACAGAGACTGAGTAACATTGGAACAATGGTAAAAGCATTTGGCAAACAGGGTCATAACTTGTTCATTGAAACTGTTTAAATACAATTTGTTCCAATGTTACCTCTAAGCAAGCGCTGTTAAGAATAATTAATATGACAGATCATGATTGTGGAGGGCTGATACTAAGCGATGGTCAATTCTTGTGATTATGGTTGGATTGAAGACAGATTTTTGTTTTAGTTTGTCGGATTATTTAAGCAAGTAGAACAAAACCTCTGAGTGTGTGCACCATAACAATTCAGAACTTGAACTTTTGACCAATTGTACTTTGATATGTCGCCCTACCCTCCAAATTTCACCATATGAACCTTCCTAGAAAACATTATAGTGAAAATGCCAGGATGTCTTGATTGAATGAGCAAAACCCTAGAATCCTACTCTCCAATATCAAATGTCATGAAACAAATGCTTCAAAAATTATAAAAATTCAATGAATAACAATCCACTTCAGGGGGAAATCTCCTTTTACAATGAATCAATGCACAAGGCAGGTGGAGATGATCCTAAACTAAGGCTACTTAGTATATATATGGGATATAAATGGTACAATTACAGATAAAGGGTCTAGTCGACCACACTAACATAACAGTAGAAATAACTTACTATCTTTTGCTTTACATGGGGCTTTGTCTAGGGCTTAACAAACACTTACTGTGATCACAAGCTCAAATATAACATTGTTATAGCATTCAATTTTCATGTTAACTGATAAAGCAATTACCATACATTTAAATATGGCAACAATATTGTTACTTCCAAATAGACCCCAATTTTCATGTAGCCAAATTGTTGTTGAACAGGCAATAAGCCAACTGACTTCAAATTTGTAAATATAAAAGGTGAAATTACCCAGTGTAAAATGATGCTAGGGGTTGACAGGACTGACTGTCTGGTGAAGGAAACTGATTTTCAATCCACCAGCATCTCAAGTCCCCGGCAAGAAAGACCAAGAACTAAATAATAAATATTGTATGATGGAATTGTAGAAGGGATACTTAGCTACACTGCAATATGTGAGTCTTTTTCAAAATATATACCAGAAACGCCATGAACATAGTATGGTCCAAATGCAGTCATCTTCCGTACAGTTCAAAATTATCTAATTAAGTTATTTGGTCTCGAAAAATGAATTGAGATCGATATAGATAGAGTATACCAAGGGCAAGGTATCAACAAACAAATTTTGCACCCTAATAGCTTCCAAAGATAAATAGCAGACAACCAAAAAACTGCAGTATTTATCTATGCACACTATGGTAATGCAAGAAACAATAGCTAGATCGCTTACCAGTACTCAATCGATTTTGAGCACTCTACCTGTAGTGTATTGCTAGTAATATACACAGGATCAGTAAGTTTACTGATACACAGTTCCATTTATGAAAACTTCAAACGACCTTCCAACTATATTAATTGTAATCCTTAAAAAAATATGTAAAGCTTTTACAAGCATATAGAGCTATCAATAACATAGTAACAACATAATGTGCCTTTTAGAAACAAAAATAAAAATCATTTTAGTCAAGAAAAATGTTTATTTTGTCCAAATGCAGAAGGAAACAGTCTTCTGCTCCAATGCCGCAGTACAAAATTTACTTCAGATTTAAAATGAACTGGGAGTAGCAAACACATTGAAGTCAAAAAAATCAAGGATAAAAGTAAACAGCAAGATAAGCACTAGATATGTTCTATAATCAAAATCATGTCCAAAAATTCATGAATTGCATGGGACTTGAGAAGAAACATGTAATCTGAAGCACCACTAACCATATAATTTTCTGCACCACCATGAGAAGTAGGTTTTGAAGCAAGGCTACTCGAGTAATAGGCTGTCACAGGGAACAATAAAAGGTTTTAACCACCATATCACATGCTAACAAATATAACATTGCATTATTACCCGTTCAGTATATAATGTTGAAAATCAATACCTGGAGGAGCTTCAGCCTGACTCATATACTTCATCACAGTAGCAATTTGATCCTTCCAATTACAAAAACACAATCAGAATCAATGAAACTATATCCAAATACTGTAAATCAAAGGCTAAAAAGAACATTGTGCAGTAATGTTAGCCAAATTACCCTTTGCATGGTATTCTGTTGCAAAATAAACTGTAACTGTGGAAGGATAGTGGAAACAGGTACACTTGAAGTATTGTCTGAGGGTATAGGAGATGGTTGATCCATGGATGTTATCTGAGATAATGTCTGCTTACAGGGGCAATATAAAATGTATATTTATCAAAAGCTGCTTGGACTTCAAATGCAACATATATTAATGATTATAAAAAAGAAACAAGAGGAAACAGTAAAATATAAAATATATGTGGGATACCTTAAGCTATGCATATATTTATAAATATGGATTAATTTTGATAGTATTCCTCTAGTAAGTAAAGTACCTGCATAGAAGCTACCTTTGCTTGTTATGGACAATTTTGGGGATGTTCTTTTAAGTTAAATAAACAACAATTGCACTAGCAGGAGCAGTCAAATTTATAGTAGGGTCAAAGATTCAACAATCAAGTTACTTTCCATGTCTTGTCTAATATCACTGCAGAAAATATATGTAGCCTTTAAATGATGGAGTCATTTTTTAAAGATGCCCTGACATGGGATATATTTCTAACGGACTTATTTGTTTGTAGGAAGCTCCATAACATTGACCAGGTATATCTGAACGGTCTCACTTGTTCTTGAATACAGAACAGCATTGCACCATAGAATCAAATTCGTTTTTTAAGTAAAATTTTCATTATCAATAGTGTGTGTTCAAAAGTAATATGTATGTTCTTTAATTTTGTTATGGAGCTAAAAAAATTTGTTATGGAGAAGTTTCGTAAACAGGTATTGGGAAAATAGTTGGGTAGAAAGAAGTACTACATTGAAGAATTCAACCCTAGGTATGATCTCCAACAAAAAGAGTACATTGGAGCAAACATTCCGTGGAGGGCAAACGTTCTTATTGCTCAATTAAGAACCAACTCATATCATCTTCGGTGTGAAACAGGACAGTGGAAAAGGCCTAAAGAAGCTTGGGAAGAACGAATGTGTACATTTTGCACGTCTGGGGCAGTGGAATCGGAAAAACATTTCATTTTGGAATGTGATGCGTGCAAAGACATCAGAGAAAATTATGGAAATATGTTAGCATTGGTTTCTTAGCACTGTCTTTTCAGCGATGAGATTGTTGGAAGGTTGGGCCAGCTTATCATCAATTTGAATAAGAAAAGGACTGAAATGCAAAAGGCAAAAAACAGGGAACTCATAGTCCCATAGACTATTCTTAGTCTCGTGGATGTTAAAATTTCATTTCATTAATGAGCAGCAGGTATAAAATTTAATATTCAAGAAAATATTTGGCTGAAGAAGAGTCAAGATGCTGTGAAATCCAACTCCCAAAATATTGAGTTCAAAACAACACTTCTGGCCAGTCATACCAAAAACCAGGCTTTCCTACATGGAAATGAAGACACGTAATATTACCATAATGTTCTTGTTATCTAATAATAGTTACTGCTGAAGATAACATGTGCATGTCTGACCAGCATCATTCAAAATGTTGTGATACACAACTAAAGTGACACAAAATTTCCCAACTCTTCCATTACTTCTGTCAAGGATGATGGACCACTATTGAAATACACATATACTGTTCAGTAACCAAATGAAGCATACAAGCCATGGATCCAAATGGATAGAACCCTATTTTCAACCCTCTTTTAATTCTCACAACAGCCAAAACAAACTCTAGCCAAGGACACTTTGAAAACAAAATTCAAATTTGACTTCTTTAATGTCCTCACATGACAAGAAAAGAATCAATGGAGTTAAATCAACAAGTTACATCCAGTGAGGAGTGCTTGCTGTATCTCACAATTAGTTTACTTATATTCAGAGAGTCATAAATAATAAAAATATAAGGAAAGAGGAGAGAAAAGCTGACTAAACTATACCATTAGTAATAGGTGATTCACTTTTATTATGTAAACCCCGAAGCACAGCTATTTGGGTCTGGACTCAGGAACTTGAGGCATAATAGCTCCACATAACCGGGCTAAAGGAAATTAAAAAAAGAAAAAATAAATGAACAATTAACCATATAGTATCATCTAATACATTCAAGTTACTCGAAACTTACCAAAGAATGTTCATCACAGTAATATTATCTATATATGGGAAATCGAAGATGCAATCAGTGTCGGGCCTATAATATCCCTAGGAGAACAAATTTCTCCATGATGGACCACAGCCGGCAGCCCCTTGCAGCCCTCAACTAGCTCGTTGTGCCATTTCTCCGCCACCTGAGCCAGCCATGTGGTCTCTCACCCATCTGTATTGATTGTATGTTTGAACATAGGCCTCCCGAACCCAAAGGTATGACTTCTCATTTGGTAATTGATTATTGGGTTTTCTTATCATTGACACCTCTAGGCATGGATTAATGGGGGGATTCGGTGGAGAGAGTGGGCTTAGTTTATGCTTTTGTCCCCTTGACCTCTTTTGGGTTGTTACCCTCGGATTTTAGTCCCATGGGATCTCCTTTACTGGCCATTTGGTTTTAGGGTGGTACTACTTGGCAAAACTTGACTTTGGTTGTATGGTCACGCTCCCTTATCCACATATACTACTCTCATTCCACTCACTATACCCCCATTCATCATTTCTCCCACCTGGGTCCACATTGACTCTCTGGGTCCACATAGGGTTGGCCTCCCCATTCTCATGCCCCCACCTTGGGTCAGGCTTGAAATGATGCCTAGGAAGTTGAAGCAGCTAAAAGAAAAGTAAAAGCATAAATGGCCACATTCAATAAGAAAAGATGGTCAGGACAAACATAATTAGCACATCGGCAAAAGCCAATACATGAGCTCTACCCCATACCCGTGGTCATTACCCTGGTTCCATACGCCCTAGATGAGTCTCCTTTATCATTCAGGAACCCATGATTGTCCCAAACCCTAGAGGGCAATGAACCACCCTACCAAAAAGGGGTTAATCACTACTATATCTTACACATCATGCTCTTGTCCTTTGAGCCCCGAGCAATTAATCAAAGAAAAATCATAAAGGCAAAAGGCATATAAAGAAGGGTGGAAAAATCAAGGTCGGGCCACCTCATGTACCACGATTGCTCCCTCGTACACATTATACACCTAGGTGTGAGCTTCCCTTTCTCTAGCTACCCTTCTGCCCGATATGTGGCCCAGGATTGCCCCTCATTCCCTATTCCATTTCACGTCTTTATCACATGCCACCATCAATTGAGGATGTACCTTGTGTGAAATTTTCAAGCTGAAATACTACTACATTGATTGATTAATTTCACCTACTTATTTATGATAAGCTATTTACAGATACTTTCAGTAAATTCTGAAATTAACACAACTGCAGTATTCACTTAATCATAGGCAGAAAATCAAATAGAACGCATATATCGCAATAGAAACAATCACAGGAACACAGTTATTTTTGGAAAATTGTCCCCGGAAAAACCATGCGGGAAAATCGATGCAGCAGATGAGGATTTGTATTATTCTTCAGCAGTGGAAATCATTTACAGAAATTAGACGAGCAGATGTCTAGAATACACCTGAGATAATTTTTCCAAACCCTTTGGAAGAATTTATGATACACTAGAGGCACCCTTCCTCCCTCTGTGTCACTCTGTGTGGCCTTCTGTGCAGTCACTGCACTGGACTGCGTCACTCTGCTTGGAGGACCAGTGTTGTTGCTCAGCGTTGTCCCCTCTGCGTCTTCCTTCTGGCTTATTCTTCCTCTGTTGACTTCCCCTTCTTCTCTCTGTCTCTGCGACTCCGCCTCTAAAACCTCTCCCTCTAAAATCGAATTCTATTCCTTCAGAATTGATTTCCTTCAAGTACTGAGTGTGTGGACGGCTTACCTTCCAAATGACCCTCAAGCCTTCTCTTATACTCTTCGCGTTGATGAATCAACGGCCTAGATTAGATCTCTAATCAATGGATGAGATTAAAAGATGACTTGATCTTCGTTTTCTAGAAGATTCACACTCTGCTTTATTTATACCCTTTAATTATTTAATTTCCCTAAGTTTAGACTTAGGGATCACTTTAAAATAATTAATTAATTTAATAAAGCATGATTCGAGTGGAATTTCCACAAACAGTTTCTAGGTTCTCTAGAATACTGATGTCCAAGCCTCCTCCCAAACTATGAGACTTGGAACACTTTCCAATTCTACAAAATCAACACTCCCTCTTAGCATGGAACGTGTTTAAGCAAAATACCAACTACATTTGCTCTAACCTGAAGCATCTACTGCGTTTTTGATGTCTTGGCTACTGCCCCTCATCTTTGCATTGCTACCCTCTATACTGCTGCCTGTGACAGTATCTCTACCACCGCCTCATCCGTACTGCAACTCCCTCTGAATCTCAAATCCACCCATTCCTCTACTGGAATGGGTTCTTCACCACCCCCATTTGTTCCCTGAAGTAAGCTAAGTCACCTGACACGGGGACACGATGGACACGCGGATTCGAGTGTCGGATTCGAACACGGTGACCCCCCGAAACAGGACACGTTCGGACACGTTATCTATTAGTTTATTAAAAAAAAAATTATATATATATACTAAAAATTAGATATTTCTTACACAAATTCATACAAATTCATTGATTCAAACATAGATCTTCATCTAGATGTAAGTTTTACAAAGATTTAAGATACATGATACATTGACACATTGATACATCATACAATCATGCATATTACAAATTAATAGACATATTCATCAATAATCAATAGGAGAAAGACAAGATACTGTAGTTTTCTCATTAAGTCATCAAAATCAAAATGTCTTACATAAGTACTAGCCTCTAGGCTCTAGGTAGTACACTGCCAATGGCAAATAGAAATAGAAAATAAAAAACAACTACAAGTCTAGAAGACTACAAGCCTTAATGAGTCATCAATCCTCATCATCCTAATCAGCATCACTGTCCTCATCCTAATCATCATGCTCACCATTGCTCTCCTCTATTGCATCCTCCTCCTCTGTCATCTCTGCATCTGCTGGTGTGGAGGATGACGCCTCTACTGTATCGCCATCATTAGATGTGACAGGCTCTAGCACTGGCGCATTGAGATCCAAGTTGGCCAATGCCAACTCAACACTGTTGTCCAGACCCATATCATCAGGAAAGACATCCCACGTCTTTGTCTTTCCCTTCAACCAATCCTCCCTCTGCCTGTAGATGAGACGAAGGTTGGTGTGCACATACACCATTGTCTCTGCACTGGACTGCTCAAGCCAGCTCTTCTTCACACTATACAAATTCCCATACGTGCTCCAATTCCTCTCGCAACAAGAGGATGAAGTCACCTAAGAGAGGAGCCTCATGGCTAACTGCTGTAGAGGAGGGCTTGTTGCCCCATGAGTTGCCCACCAAGAATAGGGCTTCTTAGCCCCCCTGTCTCGAATCACATCATAGCCTGCAAATCACTCAGTGCCAGTGGAAAACACTGCAAAGGCATCCTCCACCTCATCAAGGGATGCCCTATCCTGAAAATTCCACCTAAATGCATTTTTCCTCCCCTGTGAGATTTCACCATCCATGTGAGGAGGGAATCTGCGGGAAGGTCCACCATTCAGCCACTCATGGTTGTAGTATTTTGGGTTCAAGGAGTGAACCAAACAATGTAAAGGTGTGTTATTCTTGTCGCATCTGCTAACAAGAATATCCTGTATGCTGGTGAAGAAGGCCTCTGGTGATGTCTCATACTTTGGGCACTGACTCTGTAGCAATGGTCCTCACAGACTCAATCATGGAATCCCATCCCTCATAAACCTCTCCTAGGATGGGTTGGTCTGTATCTGCAAATCGAAGCAAGGTAATGATAGGGTCCATGATCTGAATAATTAGATCTACCTTCTCCCACCAAACATCATCCAACACTGTGTCCCTCACTTTCTTTAAGGCTGTTTCATCCATCTTTCTCCAAAAAGACCAAAACTTTGAAATAACCATGGCCCCAAGAGCAGTCTTGACCTCCCTCAACCTCTTCAACGTGATGAATGAAGAGAAAAATTGTGTATCTGCAATCTTCAACAATGATAGAATGGTGTACTCCTTGTAGATAGTGAGGGCATTTCTATGGTTTTGTACAAAGTTGTGGATATGTCGTGCATCCTCAATAATGCTTCCAATCCAAAGCACATTAGAGACAATAGATTTCAATGCTAAGTTCAATGAATGGACAAGCAAGGAGTCCAAAATATTTGTGGATATTTTGCTTCCACAATCATGCCAGCAACCTTGCAAACAGGTGCATTATCTGTAATGATTTGCACACAAGAATTGACACCTACATCTTCAATAATTTTAATAAATAACTCACCCATATATTGTGCATCCTTGTACTGTCCAAGTGCATCTAGTGATTTCAAGAAAACTGGACCATTCAAGGATGACACCATGAAATTGTTGAGTGGGTGTCATTCTGGATCTGTCCATCCATCAGAAACAATGCTAACCCGAGATGTTGGCCATGCTGATTTAATAGGCTCACGTATTTTGTCCACCTCTTTCTTTGCCTTTGTCAACAATGTGGTTCTAAGCTTCTCTAACCCAGGAGGCACATACCTTGATGGAGCCCCTTGACTTGGAGCTCGGCACATCTCAATAAATAGAGGTGACCGTGCAACATTAAAGGATATGAAGTTCTGATAGAAAAAAAATGCAATGGTGAGATCAAGCTCTTCCCTCTTCTCTTTCTAGAAAATCTTGTCCATTGGACCAAGTGCATTTGCCTTTCTTTTTGTTGCTTGTCCCCCACTAAAACTCTCAAAAGGGAGCTTCTTGTTGTTTTTCCTCAAGAATGGAAGGGGGTCATCATTCTTGTTTTGTTTTGATTTTGATGCCACATTTGTCGCACCAACAAATGCATCTTTCTCCATTTCCTTCCTCCTTGCTAATGGCACCTGCGTACAAGCTGAAATGCCACAACTTGGCAAAGCCAACAAATGAGCTTTCACACAGTAATATGTGCTCATGAAATGGTTGTGGCAAAAACTGCATTTCCATGCAACATTGCCTCCTCCCTTTGCCTTGTTGCCTGGCCCTGCCTCTCTTGTCACATATTTCCACAATGAGTATTTGGGGTCCTGAGTTTGTTTTCCCTGAACATTTGACGCTGTTGTTGCAGCTCCACTTCTAATAGATGAAATACTTGCAAACCCTGATGAAATAAGGACAAGAGGGGCATCTCCAATGGGGACATTCTTCCCCTTTCTTTGCCCCTGCCTTGCCGCCCTTGATTGAGCCATGAATACTATAAAAAATAAACAAAAATGACCAAATATGTAAAACATATGCACATGAAAACACTAACAGCAAACCAAATGCAAAAACATAGAGAGACAGTGCACTTACCGGATGCTCGAATCTCTTGGAAAACACTCCCTTTCTCCTTGCTAATCCTTGCTCTATGCTCAACTCACATACAAACAATGGTGAGAAATAATGAGCCAAACCGCACTTTTATAGCTTGCAGGACGCAATTTCTCAGTTTTTGTGTCTGGCACAATTGGATTTGATCGTGTCCATACAGGATGCGATTGGGATTCGACGTGTCGTGTCAGACACGACGAATCCGTACGTGTCGTGTCAGACACGACGGATTCGAGAAACGTCGCCCCATATGGTCGAATCTGGTTTCTTAGGAAGTAAGTAAACTTAATCCCTAGAGCTTTGTGAGGATATCTGCCACTTGTTCTCCTGTAGGAATGTACTTCAACTATACAACTCCCCGTTGGACATAGTCTCTGATGAAGTGGCACCTTATGTCAATGTGCTTCGACCAGTCATGAAACACAGGATTCTCAGAGAGCTTGATGCAACTCTGATTATCATACAAAATTATGGTCGGTTCCATCCTCTTCTTGAGCAAGTTCATGAGCAGCTTACGAAGCCATATGGCCTAACACGAAATTGTGCTAGCGGTCATATATTCAACCTCGGATGAGCTCAGTGCCATGGATTTTTGTTTCCTATTGCACCAGGAAGTCATTCCTGATCTGAAACTGAAACAATACCCACTTGTACTTTTCTGATCCATTGGGATTCCACCCTAGTCTACGTCAGTGAACCCACTCAACTGGATTTCATTGCCCTTGGTGTACTTCAACCCAAACTCGACTGTCCCCGTCAAGTATCTGAGAACATGTCTGGCTACTACCCAGTGAGCCCTCCTTGGTTCTACCATGAACTGACTAAGGGTATTCACAACATAACAGATGTCTGGTCTAGTGTTAACCAGGTACATCAATGATCCTATTAGCTGCCTATACAATGCAGGGTCAACCTCATCATCCTCGGACGTGTCGATCTTCTTCCAGTTTGTGATCATTAGCGTAGCCATGGGTCTACAGTCCTCCATCAAATCTCTTTAGGATTTCTGTAATATATCTTCCTTGCCCAAGGAAGATTTCTCCCTTCTACTGCCAAACCTCCAAACCAAGAAAATAATGCATCTGCCCCGGATCCTTCATGTTGAATTCTGTAGCCAAATTTTCCTTGCAGTCTTTGATGAGCTTATATGATCCAATCAAGAACATATCATCTACATATAATAACAGAATTAGCGGCTCATCCCCTACTCTTAGATGGTAGAGGTTGGGATCTGCGTCACTCTTGACAAATCCCATCTTCTGCAGGTAGCTATCAATTCGCCCATACCATGTTCTAGGGCTTGCTCCAGTCCGTACAAGTCTTTCTTAAGCCTGCATACATGAGTCTTCTACTCATGCGTCTCAAAGCCCTCTGGTTGTTCTATGTACACTTCCTCTTCTATCACCCCATTCAAGAACATTGTCTTGACATCCATCTAGTGAATTTCCCATCCCATCTACACTGCAAGAGAGATGACGGATCTGATCGAAGTGTATCGAGCTACATGGGTGAAGGTTTCTTCATAATCGATCCCTTCCTTCTGTGCATACCCCTTAGCCACAAACCTGGCTTTGAATTTCTCTGTGCTGCCATCTGCAACATACTTGATCTTGTAGATCCAGCTTGATCCTACAAATCTGTTCTGAGGTCTAGGGACTACTTCCCATACATCGTTTGTCATGATGGAGTTGTACTCCTCCACCATAGCATCTACCCACACCTGATGTTGAGCTGCCTCTCAAAAATTAGAGGGTTCTCCAACCTATGCTACTAGTGCCTGGTACCTGTCTGGCTACCTACGTACCCTCTTCTCATTTCTAGGGGCTGCAATAAATTCCTTTGCATCCCTCAGAGTCTGTTGGAGTTCTTTGCTCATCCTTCCACTAGTGATGGGTGGATTTACCTGCTCTCCTTCTTACACTTCCTCGGAAGAACTTTCCTTAGAATCCTTGTGTCGTGGAGAGGCACTAGAACCATCTTCTATAGGTCGGTGTGGCTGAACTAGCGGATCTTCCTCAAACTGCGTATCTGTAGACATTTCCCGGGATCTCCTGAAGACTTCCCGGGATCTCCTGAAGACATTTCCCGGGATTTACCTACTCTCCTTCTTGCACTTCCTCAGAAGAACTTTCCTCAGAATCCTTGTGTCGTGGAGAGGCACTAAAACCATCTTTTATAGGTCGTTGTGGCTGAACTAGAGGATCTTCCTCAGCCTGCATATCTGTAGACATTTCCCGAGATCTCCTGAAGACTCTCTCCTCCATGAATTTCACGTCCCGTCTTACTACGATCTTCCTATTCTCAGGAATATAGATGTGATATGCCTTCGCATTTTCGCTATATCCCACAAGGTATCCTTTCTATGCAGTCTGATCTAACTTCTTCCTCTTCTCATCGAGTACGTGGCAATACGCTATACTGCCAAACATCCTGAAGTGGTTCACCTCAGGCTTGCTACCAATGAACACACTCTCAGGAGTAACTTTACCCAATGCTCTATGAGACACCCTGTTCTGCACATACATTGTTGTATTGCAGGCTTCAGCCCACAGAAATTTGGGCATGTCTTGATCATACAACATCATCCTCGCAGCTTCCACAATGGTCCTATTTTTCCTCTCGACAACTCCAATCTGCTCTGGATTATATGGAGTTGTCCATTCTCTCTTGATGTCTTCCTTTGCGTTGAACCTTGTGAAGTCTTTATCAATATATTCTCCACCATTATCTGATCGCAACTTCTTGATTCGCTTTCCGGTTAGATTTTCTACCAAAGCCTTGAATTCTTTGAATTGCTCAAAGACCTCATCTTTAGTCTTTAGAAAGTAGATCCATGTCTTCTGGGAATGGTCATCAATAAAGGTGACAAAATACTTTGCACCACCAAGAGCATTCGTGGACATTGGTCCGCAAATGTCTGAGTGTATCAATTCCAACACACTCTTGGCCCTACTGCTGCTTCTTGGAAATGTTGCCTTGGCATACTTCCCTAATACGCACCCCCTGCAGACATCGTCTTTCCTAGTGCTAAGTTCTGGAGCTCCCGTGATAATCTTCTTGAAGATCTTCAAGGCTCCATGATGTAAATGCCCCATTCTTCTATGCCATAATTCATTTAAATCCCTTTCATCAGCACTTCCTATCAATGCCATTGGAGACTCGAGCTATAACTTGTACAATTTATGGCTCCTTACTCCAATTTGTGCCTTCCTTTTCCAACTAGGGTGTTTGACATAAACTTTGTTGCCAATAAAGGATACATCGTAACTCGTGTTCTGAAGTTGAGACACCGAGAGCAAGTTCATCCCCAATCCCGGTATATGCAGTACGTTGGTGGCCCAGAGCTTGTTGCCAGCTTCCGTTTGAAATATTATGGTTCCTCTTCGAATGGGGGTACACTTGGCCTTGTTTCCCATAGTGATCTGAAAATTCACCTGCTCTTCCTGGTAGCTCGAGAAGCATTCTCGAACTCCCGTCATGTGAGTAGATGCTCTACTGTCAATATACCAGACCCCTGAAGAGGTCGAGCTTGACACGCAAGCAAAATCCTCTTCTAGTATGGACGCCAGAAATGAAACGTCGTGATCCCTCTATTTCTCCATGGGTTCTAGAGGAACCCTTCTGAGTTGATGTTGCATTGTTGTCGGACCTTCGATTCATTGCAGAACCTCCTCTTTTGTCTCTCATATTTTGCCCTGATACCATGTGAAATTTTCAAGCTGAAATACTACAGCAGTGATTGATTAATTTCACCTACTTATTTATGATAAGTTATTACAGATACTTTCAGTAAATTATGAAATTAACACAACTGCAGTATTCAGTTAATCATAAGCAGAAAATCAAATAGAATGCATATAACGCAATAGAAACAATCACATGAACACAGTTATTTTTGGACAATTGTCCCTGGAAAAAACCCAATGCAGGAAAACCGGTGCAGCAGATGAGGGTTTGTACTATTCTTCAGCAGTGGAAATCATTTACAGAAATTAGACGAGCAGATGTCTAGAATACACCTGAGATAATTTTTTCAAACCCTTCGGAAGAATTTCTGACACACTAGAGGCACCCTTCCTCCCTCTGCATCACTATGTGTGGCCTTCTGCGCTGGACTGCGTCACTCTGCGTGGAGGACAGTGTTGCTGCTCAGCGATGTCCCCTCTACGTCCTCCTTCTGGCTTCTTCTTCCTCTGCTGACTTCCCCTTCTTCTCTCTGTCTCTGCAACTCCACCTCTACAACCTCTCCCTCTGAAATCGAATTATATTCCTTCAAAATCAATTTCCTTCGGGTACTGAGTGTGTGCCTGGCTTGCCTTCCAAATGACCCTCAAGCCTTCTCTTATAGTCTTCTCATTGATGAATCAATGGCCCAGATTAGATCTATAATCAATGGCTGAGATTAAAAAATGACTTGATCTTCGTTTTCTAGAAGATTCACACTTACTTTATTAATACCCTTTAATTATTTAATTTCCCTAAGTTTAGACTTAGGGATCAGTTTAAAATAATTAATTATTTTAATAAAGCATGATCTGAGTGGAATTTCCACAAATGGTTTCCTGGTTCTCTAGAATACTGATGTCCAAACCTCCTCCCAAGATATGAAACTTGGAACACTTTCTAATGCTACAAAATCAACACCTTGGACATACTCTCCCCTCTAAAGGTAGAAAGCATCTAATAAGGTACCTGGCTAACCCCCTTTGGAGCTGGAAGACATTAGCACATGCCAAAGCCCACTATGGAAGGGCATGCCATTATGAAGTGTCCACTTGTTGTCCATGGTTTGTAAGCTCTTTTACACCATTACTTTAATGACTTGGTGTACTGAAAGGGTAGAGGACGCATTGGATCTTATGCAGGATTGCAAATGGTGTCCATTTGGGTTTGGTCTCCCTATACGGGGTCTTAACCTCCCAGAGAACTAGATTGGCACATATAGGGTGTGTGTAGAGAGTCATGGGCCTCCACAACAGCAGACAAGACTCCATGGATCCCCACAGATGTTAAGAGATTACTCGAGATCCACATTTTGCACGAGGAAGATGCACTTGGTACACTATGCCCAGTTGGCCCCACAGATGCACCACACACAATGGGAGGTGTCCCAAGACTTATACGATGACATGGAAGCATTCATTCCATCATCTGAGTCCTTACAAATCATCTACACGCATCTTCGACTCATATGGAGATCCATCGGGTCATTGGTGTGCCCCCTTACCCATTGGGAGCACCACAGGTTTATTGTTTGGAGAACAAGGGGCCAGCCCCTTGTCCGTCACCTTTTGAGGATTTTATTCATCATTATGGCACTTATTGACCTCATCAGGCCTCTTGGAGGGCCCCACGACATGCATAGATTATTATTCGACCTCTTTAGAGGCTTATTATTTCATTTATGAGCTAGTTTGGTGGGTTTGTCACCAAAAGTTTAGTTTATTTGCACATTATCTTTTTTTAGGGGCTAATGTAGGCCCATTAGGAAAATCGAACTCCTTATTGGTGTTTAAATAGGGGTTAGATGGATTCATTTGTATCACCACTTGGATTGGGATCTCTTTCTCATTAGAGAACTTCGCATTTTTCCTTGGAGGACATTTTTTGGATGATGGATGAATTTTGATGTATGGATTGGGTTCTTTTTTATCTTTGAGCTTCTTGTATTGCAAATGTGATGTTGGTTGGATATACACTCTAACATTGTAAGTGCAAATTTAACGTTATTTTTCATTTTACCGCATACATTGGAATTTCGCTATAATTAGGGCTAACTGTTGCATATGTTTAAAGTGGAATTATGTGTCTCTTTAGCTTATTCTTTGTATGGGCCATGTTAGATGAATGAAATGTCCTAGACATCATGTTATCTTGATAACCCTGCACCATTTGTATGAAGTATAAAAGCTTAAAATTCACTTTTCTTCTCTTCCCTCTAGCATTGGATGAAGTTGACTTTTGGAGCCTCCTTGAGCAAGAAACAAAATTCGTCTTCATCATTCTCCTAGACTCCATATCATCAAGTGAAATCAAGCACTTGTCCCTCAAAGGGTGACCATTTTAACCCTCTTTTTCATCTTTTTCCATTTTTTCCCTAGGTCTAGCCTCATTAGCACACCTAGGGCATCAGTTTCTCGAGAAACCGACCACAGGAAAACTTCGATCTCCTAGGTACAACTGCATTGGTGGGTCCCCTAGCTCTCCTCCGAATTTGAAGCAAATTCGACTAGAATCTCGGGTTATCCCAAGCCCTAGCTCTAGGATCAAGTTTTTCCCTAGTGTTCGCAAGGCCAGTACCTAATAGAATCAAGTTGACATCTTTGAGTGAAAATTCTTGTTTGATCCTTTCCCCTCACCTTAGCCAGGCTAAGAACATCATTGATTGCCAAAATCCATCCCCTAACCTGCATTGGGTCCACTTGGCCTTGTGTGGCCCCATTCTTCACCAAAGACTATTTATCAAGGACTACTCGGGAATCCAAGTTCAAAGTGATTTTAGGGATTAGGAAACTTCTTTAAAAGCCATATTCCTCTTCCTCAACCCTGAAATCCTCATCCCCTTTCCCTAGAAAGCCAAGTCCCTTGCTTAAAGATCAAGCAGCCTCCATCCTTCATTCTCTCTTAGGGAAAGGGTCTAATGGGTCACTTCTTTTATATTTGTTGGCATATCCCTTTATAAGTGGCTTCTTAAACCATCGGGTATTTTTTGATTGGTGAAAGTCTGTAAAGAGCAGGGAGCCTTAGTTGTGGTGACAGTGGGCTAAGTCTCCATCGTTCCCCTTAACCTAGCAGTTGCCCTCCTAGGAACCCCTTTAGGTCCCCTGCTAGTTTGAGTGGTAACATTTATGGTGTCGTTGCCGGGGAGAAGCAGGTCTGCCTTCCTAGTGAATCATTGAGGAATTGATTGCCGACACTCTCATTATTCCTCGGGCGACTCCACACAGTGTGAAAACCCCTAGTATGCTTGAAGGCGACAATATTCCTCCTTTAACTAGGGTTGTTGCAAAAAGAAGGAAGTGTGATCCATCACATGGTGGAACCGCTCTTCTTCTTGAATTTGAAAAAGTCAATGATCCTACTCCAAAAACAGCAGATACTTCTAGCACTAAAAAACACAAGATGACCAAAAGCGAAAGACATTTGGTCAGTGTCTTTGCTCCTTTGAAATTGAGTGATGGTCCCAAGCCATTACTTGAGAAATATAACCGATGGTTACCCAAGTTCAAAGGAGATGCCACTATGAGTGCACGTGACTTTGTTGAAGAATTTTATTAGCGCATGTCCCCTAATATGATCTTTGATGAAGATAGGCTCGTGATGCTTTTTGTTTTGTCATTCGAGGGGCAAGCTAGAGAATGGTACCTTAGTCTTCCCCTAGGATGCATTGAAGACTCTGATGAATTTGAGGATCTATTCATGAAAAGGTGGTCTTGTAATGCCCAAGGAACCTTCAACATTGAAAAGTTTTATCAAATATCAAGGGGAAGGGAAGACATCCGGGAATTCATTCAAAAGTTTGATAGGGTTGTTTGGGATATCCTTGATCTGTTGAATAAAGTTCTCATTGATGGCATCATAATTGAATTGTTGAAGCAAACCCTAACCCTAGGTGAAAACGCTAAGGTGTGAAATTCTAACCCTAAGTATGTCTAAACCCTGAGGTACCCTAGCTACATTGTTTTACTTGCCCTAATAACGAAACCCTAACCTATCATTTCTCATCAAACTCTAAATATCCTAGTTGACCTAATAAAATTAATCTCATATCCATTGTTCTTGCCTATATCTCTATAATGAAGAAGCCCTAGAAATATAGTATAAAAGAAATCCTAAATTAACCCTAAGCCTTAAGATATCTTAAGGTGTATAAATAATATATATAAATGTCACTCTCAACTTACCATCTTACAAATTCCTTGTCACAAACCAATATAAATCAATATACTAAAATGTATTAAAAGCCAAAAAAAAAATTAAAAAGAAAAGGGAAAACCAAAAGTAATACTAAGTAAAAACATTAGTAAAAACATGGGTCAGCTTCACATTCAAATAAAATTATGAATACAATTTTTTTATAATACTACACCATGACATGCTTTTGAAAATTAAAGTGGAACACAGCTCCACGCTCCACGTAATTCAAACAAGCTAGAATATTTAATGACAACTCCACTTGCATGTGTCGGCCTCAATCCACATATCGAATTATCCTTTGTTTGTGACGGTTGCACCATATTAATAAATATGACTCAAGCCAGTTTGAAATAATGATCTCGGTGAAGAATGCGTATAAGAGGTACATAAGAAAATACGAAGCTGAAGAGAATATTTCAGTGTCTAAGTTAACTTGTGAAGAAGCTTACCCTGTAGAGGATAGATAACAAAGGCGTAGTGAGATATCTGAAGAATTCGATCAAGAAACTCAAAAAAAAAGGATATACGGACCTGTGGTAACAATTTCTCAAACAACTCGATTTAGTGAAGACTCGTAATAACTCAGACATGATTTATCTATTGCAATTACTGTTTGGGCCTACGCAAATCAAAACTCATTTTTGACAGCTCACATTTGTTCTTACGTCAATCTATGAAGCAACCTGATTTATCTATTGCAATTACTGTTTGGGCCTACGCAGATCGGAACTCATTTTTGAAAGCTCACATTTGTTCTTACGTCAACCCATGAAGCAACACTTCACAGCGTCACAATTTCTGGAGCAGCATTTTTCTGGATCGAGGTAGTGACAATTCAGTTTTGCAAAGCTTATATCAGAGGAAAAACAGAATCTTAAACCTGTGGTGATTTGCAAGAATACTTGAGGCAAGCATATCTTGGAGGTCCATGTGTTTCACTGAATCGCTCTACCACCTCTGTGATCATCCTCGAACTGCAGGTAGCATACCTCTTTGATCACCCTCGGTCCTATAGATTGTCATTACAGTGGAACAGACCTATGGAGTCTTGTGAAGCTCGGGTCACAACCTTGGAACCTAGTCTATAGAACTTGGACCTATTTGGACAGAAATTATATCAGTGGTTTTGGGTATCATATTTGAGAAGTGATCATCATATTTGGAGCAGTGATTGAAAACCATATTTGGAGAAGTTCTAAGAACCTTCAAGTTTTAAAGACATCCTTATAGGCAAACTTGGAGCATTTTTATTGAAGAATTGTGGTTATTGAAGACACCGTTGGTTTGAAATTTTGAGGGGCAGCCTATTGAAGAAGACTTAAGCATTAAATACTTGTTGGAGAAGGCTTTGTTGAGAAAGTCATTGAATACTTGGAAACAATCTCATTGAAGAAATTGTGTAGCAACAATATTAAAGCATTACCAAGGAAATTGTGTTGAGAACATATTGTTGGGGAAAGCATTGTTGAAAAACCTTTTTTAAGAAGATGACCTGGAGACATTAGTGGAAATACTGAGAGCAGGGTGAATCAGTATTTCTTTTCAATTGTTAATTTTACCAGTTAGATCACTTATGCCAACATCCTTGACAAGGTTGTCAAAGTCGTAGGGGGCCACCTAACTTATGCCTTAAGAGACAAGAAACCCTCCACATTGGCTGAAGTTAAAGAGATGGCAATGCAAGTTGAAGAAAACCTTCGTATCTCAAAAATGAATGTTGATGACCTCCCCAAAAACCAAAATTGAGACCAAGACGGAGAAATCAAAGGATCAACATGAAGAGCCCCTTCTGGCTATCCTCAAAAAGATGGAAAAGCTTACCGAAGAGGACCATTCATGGGATCGAATTGTCATGAACAAAATTACTGCTTTGGAGAAGGCGCAAAGGTCAAGTTATATTCTGAAAGGGAAACCTTTTCAAAAAAAGCAAAGTGAGGAAGATAAGCCTAGCTCATTTCAAGTCCCAAACACTTTGGCTCCAACCAATGCAATGGACCAAGATTCATCCTCCAGAGATGAGCAAAGTGAGAGTTATGACAGTGATGATGATGAAACAAATGAGCAAACCAATCTTGTGGACTCCAATGTATTCAATATTTTGCTTGGGGGTTCATACAATTATCCTCCCATTAGTGAGGCCAAAACCAAATATGAGAAATAGGAACCTATTCTAAATGTTGATGAACGTAGTGGCAGATTCAAAGGGGTCCAATATTCACGAAGAGATAATAGTAAAGACCCTGCAAGCTCCAAAAAACCTAACAAAGAAGACTATCTTCCCAATCAAGATTCTCCCAAAAAAGTCCCCTCTAAAGATACTCCTAAAGAGAAAGCCCTTTCAAAGGATCCTCCAAAAAAGTATTCCCAAACTAAAGTTGAACCTAAAAAGGGCCCTCAAAAAGGAGGAAACATCAAAAAGAAAGAAAAGGGGAAACATGTTGGGCTCAGTATTGACATGGATGTTGCTACTGGGAAGATGATTGTATTTGTCCCTTTGAAAGAGATTGCAAAACTTCTGGAACAACAACAACAAATTAGGAAGCCCTTGGGTTTCGAAGAGGAAGAAATACCTAAAGACTTGCAAAACATTCATATTCTCGATCGTATCGCTGGACATGAACCTTTTATGCTCACTTTGGCTATCAATGACCTTTACCTCAATGTTACACAGCATTTTGTCACCGTCCCTACAATCCCTCGCCCCGCATATTGGAGGGTCTTTCCCGTGACCTGTGAGCAATGTCATACTCTGCAATCACCTTCTTTGCATCCTTCTGCATAAGGACATCATTTCTCCTGTTGAAAATTTCCTCAAAAAGCACACAAAAACCTATGTTTTGGCATTGGCGCAGGTAGCCAATTCACCCCTCGCGCCAATAGGGAAGATTTACACTAGAGCCCGCGCCACCTGGCGCTCTGTCTCTGTGTTGTGCCCACGCCAGTTGTTTTAGGAATGTTTTGTAACAAAATAGAGGCGGAAGTTTCCTTTAACCACCTCAGGGATGAGTCACAGGAAGTGGTTAAACTTGATAAGCCACAGATCTCTCCCTTTAGGTAGTGGTTTTTACCTCCCATGGAACATTCTTTGAAGATGGGACTCCCCTCCATGATTATAGGGATCCTAAACTCTCGTTCTTCCTCTATATAAATAGGCCTTCTCCCTTTACAAAAGCTAGCTGAGCATATAGCCAAGAAGCTGAACTTGGAGAAGAGATATTATAGCTGAGTAATTGCTATAGAGAAGGTAGAACCAAGGATAATTTCGTAGAGAGAGCCCCGTCCGAATTCCCGACGAGCCTTTGTGAGACACGCTCCGCTGGAACCCTGTTGGAGGAGACCGCAACGTCGAAGTTTGGTTGTACTCTTCCTTTCTTTCATTAATATACTCGACGATGGTATTGGTTCCATCATTGTGTTATGTATATTTAATGCAATTGATTTTGTCTTCTTCGACTGACTGATAGTTACGAATATGAAATAGTATGTTGTATATCGTCTTTGTTTCTTGTGTCTGTGCAGGTATTCGAACATGAAAGCAAGCGGATCGTGATCTGTCAAACCAGGAGCGAGAAGCAGCCACTCTTTCCAACGACAACAGCGTAGGAACTCCGATAAGTTATCTATCAAATCTTCGTCCATTCATTAACTAGGAATCAATGTTATAGCGTGTCTCGTTTGTGGCTAGACCCACTCTAGGGCTAGTGGGATCGCCTCTATCCGCAGAGGGGATTTACCTCACCAACAAATTTGCAACCATACTGGGGATCAGTGTGAGTTTGTCTTTCATCCATTAGGTCTTCTTCTTGGTCTTTGCTTGCTTAGCCTGCCTTTTCTGATTATTTTTGTTGAGTCTAAGACCCCTATTCAGCCCCAGAAGATCAGACCCGATCTTTGTTTTTCCAAAATTTTCCTTTTACTAGGGTTGGCTTGATTGGCGCAGTTTCGAGTCTGATAGTCGCACCCACTGGCGCTTGTTGCTAGTTCAGCACCCGCACCATCCCCTGTTTGGCGTTGATTACAGCCAAACAGTCGCACCATTTCCTGTAGGTATTAGCGTTTGCCCTATTTTGGAATTTTTTGGTCAGTGCTTGTGCTTCTGGGTTATTTTTTGGCATGTTTTGAGTGCTTTGGGATTGTTTGTGACTGTGAACAGCCTCCTTCCTTTAGTTGTCTATCCATTTCTTGTCAACATCATGGCCCTAGGGTTTTCTAGTGCTTTGGTATGCTGAGCCTCCTGTAGGAGCTTCGGTCTTTTGTTTCACAGCCACCTTCGTTCTTTGTTTGATTGCATTCAGCTCTCTTGATCCGTTTGAGTGATTTCATTTGGTGGAATGAGTCTTGAATGAATCTTGCCTCTTTCATTCAGTTGTGCTTCTTGTCACTCCAAGCATAGATTACACTACTTGTATGGGTCCGTTTCGACATCTTTCTTCGATTTGAGAGATTGCAACATTGGTTTGAGTTTTGTTTTGTTTTCTTTTGAGTTGATTGAATTGTTTCGTTTCAACTCTCGCTTGAACATTCTCGAGCTAGTGTGAAGGTTCGTTTTTCATGTCATTTTGTGCATTGTTTGCTCTATTACATTGAAAAATCAAAAAAAAAATTGGTGCTTGCATTCTTACTTGCATTGTGGAATTGGAAAACCTTTCGCATAACTAGCATTGGGCATTCTAGGAAAGATTTCTCATTTTCATTAGCTTGCATCAGGTACTGTAGTGGATGCTTCTGTGTGTTCTCATTATTTGCTATCGCTTGAAAACTCTTAAACTTTCACCTAGATAGCTTTTCATCGAACGAAATGGTATTTTATGGCAAGTAGCTTGCATTTAGGTGTTCGTGAGATTCAACATTCGGTAATACCTTGGAATTGAAACATAAATACAAGATCAACTTAAAATTTATTCAATTAACCTAAGGCAACATTGAAACCTAACGAAACATTTAGTGGTCTAAGTTAGAGACGTGTTCCGGCGTCTTTAAACCTAGCAGCTGTCACTCGCCAACTGGCTTCAGACAGCGCTAGTACGGACTTGTGCTCCCCATACTGTCGAGTATATAAAGGGAGACCCCTCTAGGTTGCAATCCTTTTATCCGTAGGAAGCCAAGTCTGCCATCTTGTAACCGTGATACACCGAACACAGCATTCGGGGAGACTACCTACACGTACGTCAAGTCCTTGGTCGATTCTTCTTTCATTTGATTACCAAGGTGTATATGGCAGTTCACGGAAACCTGGTACACCCTTCTACCTAGACTACCTGAGCAGTCATTTTCGATCTTTACTGACTCCATAAATTTGAAAAGATCATCGAGCACTCGTCCTTTCATGCTCGTTTCAACCTGAAAGTGATAGAGTCACCTTTTGCCTGTTTCTCGACTCTTAAAAGATGAAACGGTAGAGTTTGGTTTCAGTGTCTTAAAATTGACTGCCCACGAAATATCCCTGGTTAAAGTTAGTTCCCTTAGTGTTGTTTTACCATTGTTTCTGATGACAACGTTCCCGGAGTTTACCAACCAAGGAATCCCCTCCGAAGGGGATCCTGGCCCTTTTCCTACTTTTGGGAATGTTGGTGCTCCTTATATGGCAACATTGTCTCTTCCAGGGTTAACTGTTGGTTTGCTTGTGTGGTTGTTTTCAACCTCGGTGGTCCCGAATGCCCCGATCTTCGTTCGACCATCACCTCCACCTAAACAACATCATGTTGATTCCAAGGTGGACCTCTCCCCTTCTTCGCCTGTTTCTTCGGCCTCCTCTTCTACTTCGCCTAGTGAAAGTGTGGATTCCAGTAACTAGGTGGCTAAGAAGAAGAAGAAGAAGAATTCAAATAAGCGAGAGGCCAACTCTGCGGCTATTGTGCCTAAGAAACCTTCCATCAAGAAATCATCCAACCTTCCACGGAAAGTCAAATTCCCTTGCATGTTGTGCAAAGGTGACCACCTTCTTCGAGATTGCCCTGGCATTCCCAAGGTACTTGAAGTATGGTCCAACGGCCGTCCGTCGTTGCCTTTGGCTTCCGGAAGTCATATTGGTAGTACATCTTCGACTAGTGCTGATAAGACTCATAAGAAACAGGGTAAGATTACCAATCCTTGTAAATTGTGTGAAGGGCATCATCCCATTCACCTTTGTCCGTACATGGATGAAGCCAACAAAGTGTTGGACAACTCTAATGTTTCTGCACCCTGCCTTCCGGCTGGTTACCAGAAACTCTCTTTGAGTCCTCCGCTAGTTGATTCCACGATCGGTCAAGAGTCATCCTTGGTTGATCCCGCTCCTCCGGAAATTCAAATTCAGGAATCCATTCCCGACCAACCATTGGACGTGGAATCTGTTGACTTGATCCCGCCTATGGTTCATCAGGTCTTTTCCGTTGAGAGTGGATCTCATCCCCCCCAGATTCTTCTTGTTTCATCAAATTTGCCGAACTTGGAGAAAGATTCTTTCATCCCTGTAGTTCCAGAAGTTGCTCCTCCTACTCCCGTGATGGAAGTCCAAGAGAGTGCTCCTCTTGCACCGATAACACCAGGGGAAAACTATCTCGGTTAGATGGTATCCCCTTCAAGTAGTTTAGTCGCTTGCTTTGATTGGAGATACTTTGCAGTATACCGCCTTCCGTCTTATGTGCCTTTCGAGATAACGGTACAAACCTTTGATCTGGTCATACCCAGCACTATTATAGATGAAGGCGCGTCCGTTAGTATTCTGTCTTCCACTACTTCGCAAACTTTTGGTTCTCCACCACTTATGCCTGTTACACAGAATCTGTTGGCTTTTAACAGAGGAACCAGTCAACCGTTAGGAATCCTTCCGAAGTTGCCTATTACTTTGGGAAGGAAAATCGTCTATATAGACGTGATGGTTGTTCCAGGCCCCTTAGATTTTAATTTACTCTTGGGCCGCGACTATATTTATGTCATGGGAGCGGTTGTCTCTTCCCTCTTTCGTGTGATTTATTTTCCACACAAAGATCGGATCGTGACCATTGATCAGCTTTCGTTCTTTGGTCCTAATGTGACATCTGGTCCACCATCGTCCCTTCCGAGTCTTTACCCGTTAGTTGTATTTTCCCTGCCACAGGTTAATTATGTGGCTACATGTCTCGTGCCCGCATTCAGTGATAGTGCCATTGTGCATCGTGTGCTGGGGGCATTGGGTCCTGATTTTCAAGATGTTGTTCTCCCATCAGATGTGAACCTCTTGGAATCCATGACCTCTTATTCGTCATGGTAAAAGGTCTACGGAGCATAGTTCGTTTTCTTGTGTCAAACTCCTTAAACCATGAAACAAGGTGTCATGAGGATGGTTCGTCTTCTATGTCAACCTCGTTACAACAATGAAACACGTTCCTGTTCAATTCGAGTCTTTGAAACGATCTCGTAAAATCCCAGTCGAGTCTTTCACTTGATCTCATATTTGAACCTTCACTCCATCTGCCTTTCATATGGATTGAAGCTTGGGGGGCATGTACCTCGAATTGAGTCACCATGCTGGGGGCATTCAATCATTTCAAGCATAGTTTGTTTCCGTTTCAAGCCTGTGTAAAAATGAAATTGGTTTCAAGCATAGTTTATCTTTGTTTCAAGCTTGTGTAAAAATGAAACCAACTTCAAGCATAATTTATCTTTGTTTCAAGCTTGTGTAAAAATGAAACCATTACCTCTCGTGATTGCCATTTTATCAGCCCGTTTTTCCAGATGACCCTTGGTTTTCTCATTCCATCATTACCATCTGCTTGGCCGACCATATGCCTTCACTTGGTTATTTTACCCATTCTTGAGGAACCGCTGCAATGAGTGGTCTTGTTAGCCAGCCTCTTGACCTTTACCTGTTCTGAGCAGTTCCACCATTACCAGAACCAGTTGCTACGCTTTATACCACTCGTTCCTCCAAGTGGAGTCACCTTTCAACTCTTTTCTGACTCTCTAAAACTGAAAAGATTGCCGAGACGCTTGTCGTTTTGAACTTGTTAAATGGCTGCGAAACGATATCTACCCAGTATATATTTAACCCTTTTTCGGACTGGGATAGATTATTTACGAAAAAGGAATACCTTAGCCTATCGTGACTAAGAGGTTCTCTCAGACATAGTTTTCTACCTTTTCAGATCTGTGAGACTATTTACGAAAAGGGCCTTGCTGGAGTTTTCTTTTCCGCTTTCTTTTCAAACTCTCTAAATATGAAAAGATGTCGAGTTTTTCCTTTGTCAGACTCGTTAAAAACTGGTGACATCGGACTCCGTTGTTATGACGTTACTCGAGTTCCTCCTTCCTAGGGCTCGTAAAATGTACTAGGTTGGATTTGTCCGAAGGACAAACTTACATCGCAAGCACATGCTATCCCCTTCGAGCTTGTTTTCAAAAACAATTGGGGTACTCGCCAGAAATGGCGGGGGGAAATGGAACCACACTCTAGTCGTGTTCGCAATATGTCGCTCTTGAACATGGCACTTGTCTGCATTCGTGTCGGGTTGGGGACCTCTCATCTCGTTATTTGTTTGCCTCCACGGGTTTGGGTAATCTCTTTTGACCGCTCATCTACTCTTTGCCACGTCACCATGACCTCAGATCCCTTGATGTCAAATACTGCCAAATCCAGTGTCGTGGCGCTGATATGTTTAAGAGAAGTTTGCCTCTGAAGTTTTCAACCTCCCTCTGATTCTCTATTGGTCTTGATTCACAAACATCACATTCCTCTGTCTCGTGTCGATGATATGGGAAACATTATGGCCCACCTTCGATTAGGTCACTTCCTGTCGACTCCAGCTCATTATCCAGGAAGTTGATCTAAAGACTCCCTTCAGGGACCTCGGAGCTTGCATGCCTCAATGGCAGGTTCTTCACATTCGACGTAAGGTCCACATCATTGGCCTTCGATCGATGGACTCTGCAGGTGTTCAACGTCAGATCACTGTTCACATTCCGTGGATTGTACCTTTCGTACCTTGAGAGCCATTGTCATTATTAGTGGTTTCTCTCGCGTTTGTTAATAGCTTTCATCATTGGCTGGTAATCAGAGGATTTTCTTGCATGTTCGACTTCAGCTCACATATTCGCATGCTCGAATTTGTACTTTGTTTGGGTCGAGATGGAGCGCAAGACCCTGGGTTTTGTCTGATGAAATCCAGGCTGCAGGTTCGTTGTGGATTACTATGACTTGTTGCATGACTCTTCTGATTGGATGGCTGCGACCATACCGGAGTCTATTTGTTGATCCTTATTGCTGGATGGTTGTGTCCATACCTCGGATCTCACTGTTTATGTACTCTATTATGGATGGCTGCACCCATGCCACATGTCATGTATCAGGAATATCAGTTGTACTTGTACTTGCAGGTCTTCTGACAGCAGTGTTTGGGTCGAACGCGTTCTCATAAAGCATTTCACCCCTCCCTCTCTCTCGAACCTCATGCTTGAGGGGGCATCTGTTACACAGCATTTTTTCACCGTCTTTGCAATCCCTCGCCCCGCATATTGGAGGGTCTTTCCCGTGACCTGTGAGCAATGTCATACTCTGCAAACACCTTCTTTGCATCCTTCTGCATAAGGACATCATTTCTCCTGTTGAAAATTTCCTCAAAAAGCACACAAAAACTTGTGTTTTGGCATTGGCATGGGTAGCCAGTTCACCCCTCGTGCCAATAGCGAAGATTTACACTAGAGCCCACGCCACCTGGTGCTCTGTCTCTGTGTTGTGCCCACGCTAGTTGTTTTAGGAATGTTTTGTAACAAAATAGAGGCGAAAGTTTCCTTTAACCACCTCAGAGATGAGTCACAGGAAGTGGTTAAACTTGATAAGCCACGGATCTCTCCCTTTAGGTAGTGGTTTTTACCTCCCATGGAACATTCTTTGAAGATAGGACTCCCCTCCATGCTTATAGGGATCCTAACCTCTCCTTCTTCCTCTATATAAACAGGCCTTCTCCCTTTACAAAAGCTAGCTAAACATATAGCCAAGAAGCTAAACTTGGAGAAGAGATACTATAGCTAAGTAATTGCTATAGAGAAGGTAGAACCAAGGAGAATTCCGTAGAGAGAGCCCCGTCCGAATTCCCGACGAGCCTTTGTGAGACGCGCTCTGCTGGAACCCTGTTGGAGGAGACCGCAACGTCGAAGTTTGGTTGTACTCTTCCTCTCTTTCATTAATATACTCGACTATGGTATTGGTTCCATCATTGTGTTAAGTTTATTTAATGCAATTGATTTAGTCTTCTTCGACTGACTGATAGTTACGAATGTGAAATAGTATGTTGTATATCGTCTTTGTTTTTTGTGTCTGTGCAGGTATCCGAACGTGAAAGCGAGCAGATCGTGATCTGTCAAACCAGGAGCGAGAAGCAGCCACTCTTTCTGACGACAACAATGTAGGACCTCCGATAAGTTATCTATCGAATCTCCGTCCATTCGTTAACTAGGAATCAATTTTATAGTGTGTCTTGTTTGTGGTTAGACCCATTCTAGGGCTAGTGGGATCGCCTTTGTCCTCAAAGGGGATTTACCTCACCAACACTCAATAATTGCATGCTTGACTTAGGGGCTTCCTCAAACATCATGCCCTTAACTGTTATGAAAAAATTGGGTCTTAGCATCACTCGTCCATATAAGAAGGTATGTGGATTTAACTCCAAACCTGTGGAGGTGGAAGGACTCATAAAAGACCTTAAGGTTTCTTTGGCTAGGAACCCCGACATATCCCTTCTCATGGATGTCGTTGTCATTGATATCCCTAATGTGTGGGGGATGCTATTGTCTAGGAAATGGGGAGCCACCGTTGGAGGTCATGTTCAAATGGACCTATCATATGCTACCATCTCACAATCCGATGGGCCCATGTGATTAAGCCTGGACAATGTTATGAAGAAAACAACATTGAGAAACCTTAACCCATTTTCCCTTCACAAGAGGTCTGTATCCTACAAAGGCCAATTCACAAGCCAAGCAAAAGGAAAAAACCTTAAAAAGAAGATAAAGTAGGGGACTTGGTCTTAGTGGATAAAGATTTGGTTCCCGTCAAGATTCATGTGAAGGTTGGGGATGACTATTACTACATTGCTAAACTCAACGACGAACGTTGGCCTTAACCGGTCAAGTTAAGTCGCATCACTCCTTTCCTGGATACTTGATGTTGTATTATATGCATGTTAGAGTAGGATGCATTGCATGTTGATTTTTTTGCATTAGAACTAATCCCATATTTTTTTTGCATTAGAACTTATTGCATATTTTTTATTACTTGTTGATTTTATGGGTTGACATTAAGCATGGGTGATCATAAGACACCATGAAAAAACACATTGCCCCATGTTTCTGATCGTTGATATGAGCAGATAACAGGTCTACGGTAGCCAAGAGATTGTTGGAGTTCTCATGATTTTACCCATCATCTAGCATAAGAATTACACATGTGATTTTCATCACACATTATAGGGATTTGTAGGATAATAGCTTCATGAGGATGGTACTTCAATTGGGTTGCTTGAGTGCTTTGGATTAGAGGAGACTCATTTCTCCTTTGTGATCAATTGTCATGGCTTGGTTCTCTCTTCATGGTTGTGCATCTTTTGTTGATAGACCAGCATGCTAGTGGATAGTTGATGGTGATGCTTGTTACTTTATATGACTTATATTAGTATCATAGTATTACCCCTTGCACATATATATGATGGTTCTAGCCCCCCAATGCATTGGAAGACAATGATGTGGGATGTTATGGCTCTTATTGATAGAACAACCTAGCAATTATTGATGGATATGTTCGTCATGGCAGTATGGCATGTTTTCTATGGTTGGAGGCTCATATCTAGCATATGAGGGGTGTTGGATGATATTCCTTTGCATCTCAAATATTTGATTGATACTTGGTGCATTTTGAGATAGGGAACCCATCTACTAAAGGTTTTCCAACATTTTGATGATTAATTCTTACTCCTCATGTGTTGGTGCTTTCTTGTCATTCAGTGGTTTTATTTGGCATGGTTGAGCTTGGGTTGACACTATGTTGTGAGAGCCATGGACTCTTTGGGGGTTATTAACACATGGATGGCTTTAAGATGACATGGAGCATTGACTTAGGTGGAGCACTCCCCTTATTAGCACACATTTGGAGGCAATTTCATATAATTAGTACTTTATAGCTTGATGATGGGGTCATCCCCTCTTCCATGGAGTTAGTTGGCATGTATCTATTCCTTGCACAAGGATTGAATTGACGGTTATTATCAGAGCATGATCTTGGCCAACTGTGGGGAGGCTAGCAAGATCATGGAGGAGTTGATGAGGCAGAACCAACAAATCCTAGAGGGGATGCAACAAATGATACATAACCAGCGGAGAACCCAATCCCATGCACGCACATCCCAGCCGAACACCACCCATAGATATAGCCAGTATGGTCGTCCTACCATGCCTCATTTCTTGGATGAACAGGAGAAGGAGAAGTATGGTTCAGGGGCTCGATCACCATGTAGAGGAGGGAAGTTAGAGGGTGAGACCAAGAGGCAGTTTTGTTGGTGGAGACCTGGTTTTAGACATCAGGAGCCTGAGGAGGAGGTCTAACATAAGGTCGAGGGCGCACAAGGTTGTGGGGAGCACGTAGATACACCCAATGTGACACAGGAGCCACCCTTGTGGGTGTTTCCTTTGGTAGTCCCGATTGACACATTGATGGAGATAGTTGAGCACACACCCATAGGACCATCCATTGATGAGGTGCTAGTAGGCACAGACGTACCCAGAGCTGTGACAGATTTCCTAGACGGTCGCTACCCACAACAGTTTGGAGAGCACCTTGAGGAGCATGAGCTAGATAATGATGTTATGCTTGAGGAGCTACCTATTGTGGGGTAGCTCGGGACTCTTGTTGAGCCCATGATGGACGACGATGGGCAGTCATCTTTTGCACTTGCCATCGACAGGGAGCAGCTAGATGCACAGGCAGCAAGCAGAGTTGCAGTACTTCCAGTTAATAGCTCTCTTCAGACTTACGTAGATGGGGCTAGCAGTTTTGTTAGGTTACCTTTGCACGTTGGAGCGGCAGTGGTTGAGTTAACCAAACAGATCGTATATGTTGATCGGGCCAGTGAGAAGAGGCAACATGAGTTACATAGGGGGCAGCATTCACTAGATGGGGTGTCAGTTCCATGTATGGGAGTTCGTGCTCTCGATACTTCCCTCAGGGTTGGATGGCGAGAGGTACTGAGTTGGAACCTGATGGGATTGGCTAGGTTTTTAGATACATCCAGTGTTGTGTAACCAGCTCCAAAAATAGAAGAAAAGAGATATCCACGCCTTATAAATAAGCCACTTCGAGGGGGCAACCTCCAATACATTACATAAATGAACAATTCTTGGATGATACAATTTACAAAACCTCCTTTCTATATATAGGAGTCCATGTGGCCATAATGTAATCCTAGTGGGACACAATGTAATCCTAGCTGACCTAACAATAATAATTTAAGGGCACAATAATAACAAAATGGGGGTTACAAGGGTACAATAATAACAATAAGGGGTTTACACTAACAATAATAAGGGACTATACTAGTGATATAGGGACCTAACATGTCCCTCTCCTTCAAAAAAAGTGTTGTCCTCAACGCTGATTATTTCTTGATGCTTCCGTATAAAATTATCATCCTCCTATGTAGAATCTTCTACGGGAAGGTTCTTCCACTTGTTGAGATACTCTGAAATTGATCGTACTTGTCGATTTCTTTTTTTCGTGACTACTTCAGAACTTCTTTCAATGTGATGTTGATCTTCATGTTGTTTAATTAGATTCTGCCCCAAAGTTAGGTTATCCTTTGAGAGTTGGAGAACTTGTTGTCGATGCTCGATGTGATCTTCCACTAATTTATCATCCTTATTAACTATTATTTGATCCTTCAAACCATCCAACTTAGCCTCCATTCTTGCTTTTAAACCATCTATGTCATCTTCGGTTACTTTTCGTAAGATTGAAATTTGTTGCACTTGGTACCATAATTTTGATATCTCATACTGCAATTCTTCCTCTTCATGCGTCATAGTATAGCTTTTTGAGGGCTTAATGGGTATGGAATTATTTTTTGGAGGCATTATATGATGTAATACTAATAAAAATTCTAAAATATGCCCTTGGAATCACTTCAAACCACTTTTTCAAACAAACAAGACTTATGCAATTCGGAAAAAAAAATACACACCTTTTACTAGCTTTTAGGAGCTCACTATTGAAATTGAATTATCTCTGTAATTGAAAATATTCAATATCTGAAATTAAGACCTGTAGTAGCCCTCTAAAGCTTCTTTCAAATGCCACAGGTCTGACCTGATTTGGATTCTCCAAGACAAAGTTGTGTCCAATCTCCCACAATGACCTAATTCTGGACTGGTTCAGTAGAGCGAAATTGTACGACTTGCCACGTGTCATTGTTTTGTCCTTTGTCTCTGAAATTGATAGCCAAGAAACTACAGGCTGTGTAATTGCGACCAATTTTGACGGCACTCCAATCCAATCTGCAGAGAGAGAGTTATTGAACTTTTCCCACGATCACCTTGTTGAGATGAAATTCAGGAGCTTGCAATAGCACTACCTTCCACAGATCATATCTCCAAAAATATTACAAACCAAGCTCTGAAATTTTTTTATGAATTTCCTCAGGATTTCAGCTTCGCACCATATGAATTTCAGATTCTGAACCTTCGTAGAAAAACATTTATAGCGCAAATTCCACGATGACCTGTTCAGGAGCCTGCAAAAATACCTGACTTCCACAGATCATATCTCCGAAATTATTGCGAACCAAACTCTGAAATTTTTATACAAGCTTCCTCTAGATTGCGGCTTCGTACCCTAAAAATTTCAGCTTCGGAAACTTCGTAGAAAAAAAGTTATAGCGAAAATGCCACGATGACCTGTTTGGAGCAGCAAAACCCTAGAATCCCAAGCTCTGATACCAAATGTTACGAAACCACCTCCAAAAATAGAAGAAAGAGAGATCAACACCATATAAATCCACCACTTTGAGGGGGCAACCTCCAATACATTACATAAATGAAAAATTCTTGGATGATACAAATGACAAAACCTCCTTTCTATATATAGGAGTCCATGGGGCCACAATGTAATCCCAGTGGGCCACAATGTAATCCTAGCCGACCTAACAATAATAATGTAAGGGCACAATAATAACAATATGGGGGTTACAGGGGTACAATAATAACAATAAGGGGGGCTAAAATAACATAATAAGGGGCTACACTATTAATATAGGGACTTAACATCCAGAGTCGGGAGCATAGTTCAGCAAGGGTCGCGGTTTTCCAGAGGGGCTCAAGGGTTGGATAATCGTTGGGACCCAGGTGGTACTCCCCACCACTCCATGGATTGGGTCAGTCATGGTATTAGCAGGATGGTGGATCCTGTGATTAGACTAACCCCTATTTTCATATTCCCACCAGAGTTCTGGACAGCACCAATGGCAGGCCGAGCTGACAGAGGAGCAGGCAGACTCCATGAATTGTCTTGGCATGTTGGTCGTGTGTGGGGGCATTAGATGAACAGTGTCCCTTGGCAGGAGGTTGTCAGAGGAGGTGGCATCGACAAGCCACCAGATAGTTCCTTGGATGGAGAGGAGGATTTCCCATGGATATATCAGGCACAGGGGTCACCGAGGAGCAGCAACCTAGGGACACCCCCAAAAGTACATAGGGAGATTCACACATTAGATATCTCAGTGAGGATCAGGAAGGAAGCTCCACTCATCTAAGGTTATGGAGATAAGAGAGAGGATACTATGATACTGACAGGATGCAGACACTCAGTTTAAGAAAATGGCATCCAGGGATGTATAGGGGCATGCAGCAGTGTGCAACGATATGCAGAGGTGCATGGAGGTGCGTAGTGGTGTGTAGGGTCACATTGGGTTGTAGGAGTAGTTCACTTCGTGGTACATTTCCTCATAGTGTGACGGACACATCGATATAGGAGGGATGCCAGCTGATCCGGGGCGATGCGACAACATGTAGCAGGGTGCAGCAGTGCACAAAGATGTGCAACAGCGTGGAGTTGTATGCCACAGGGCATGAGGATACTTGGTTTTATGCAGCAGCGTGTGGGGCTACACTGTGGACCGAGGGAGTGCTGCTAGCAGGGAAACTACTTGACAAGAGCATTAGGCGTGCCATTGAGGGGGACATACCCAGGTTTGGAGAGTGGTTCGATCACGAGGCTAGTCAAGGGTGTCCACATGGATTCTCGACCATACTCATCGGAGCCCAGGCATCTCTCACTCATTGGCATCGCAGGGAGTTGAGGGGAGCCTTGTGTCTAATTGAGTCCTACATTCTGGATAGCAACACTTGGGAGATTCGGTTGAGACAACTCTATGAGATTTAGTGCATCAGGGGCATGATAGGGATTCCTCGGTGGAGGAGCATGGACGGTACGTGAGTTGGCAACCACGGGCTAGGAGATGAGGTGATCTCTACTGGGGTGGTATACCATTCATCTCTGAGCCCACACTTGGGGAGTTGATCATGGGGGAGACATGTGCCTCTACTTTAGTAGGGCTTGTTGGGATCCTGCGTAAGCAAGGGATACCATGTATAGTTGAGGCATTTTCCAGTGGGTATCCCTGCTTCAGACACTATATTGGCACATTACCAAGAGTGTGAATCGCAAACATAAGGGTGATGATTGGCTGGAGTAGGACAAAACCGCATACACTGAGTCGGTCGTGGGCATCAGACATCTGTCTATTAGCAACATTCAGGGATTAGTTGTATGGCACGTGGGGTTCCTAATGGACATCAATACTACACAATGGCAGGACGCAAGAATTGGAAGCGATGGGATTTCAATTTGGCTTTGGGTTCTAGGGATCCATTGGGGTAGTAGACCACCTTTCTCCGGAGGGATCACAGAGATGACAGTGACAAGACGACATCTACCTTGGGAGATCAGGTTGGGGATCGTCAAGATTTTCACTTTGGGCCGAGGAGGACTTTCCCAGCTATTGTTTCGGCCAAATACTGGACGAGGATTGGTAGATGATGGATTTGATGGGATGCCCTGGCAGGATCATCTTCAACACTATAGAGTTGTACTTTATTGGGGTTGTGACAGAGGATTACGGGAGTGGTTGGATTTGCAGGAGCGCGAGGGGGTTGCAGTCATGCCCAGACTGGGACAACGCCTACACATAGACCTCACTTCTAGGTTAGTATGGGCCATAGAGCTTGTTGACCACACTTTGTCAACGACCCCATAGCAGTACACCCCCATTTTTTCAAATGGGACTTATCATGTTCAAGGTTCACGCCATTCAGATTTCATCGATAGCCGACATTTTTTATAAATGATGTAAACCCATTCTGCATGTTTATAATGTAAATGATCTAAGTAAGACTGTCATGTATGTAACAACCTAGGTAAACCTAATATGTTGGTGATGATTTCTATCCTAGGAGGTTTTTTGTCTCACTGATTTACTTGTGTTTTTCGACACAAGTGATCGGCAGAGTTTTCCCCTCCAGCCTCACCCCAAAGCTAGGGTGGATTTTGTCATCAAGATGCTAAGTGAGTCCTAGTGTTTTCTATCGAGTCCTTGTAAAAGTAGTTTGGGAATAATCCTAGCTAGTTGGCTAGATTATTTTATTACAAGCTACTTGGTCTACTAGATCATGTTTTGAGTCGCAGAATTGGGTACCTACTTGAGGGTCAATACGAATGGGTATTCCCCCTTCATATGTCTAAATGTATTTATCTTATGTAAAGAGAGTTGGAAAGAATAATTAAATCCCCTCTCAGTCAATTAATTAAAATTTCTGGTCAAATTAATTAAAAAATCTTAAGCCAGAATTTTAATTAATTTTAGGTCCTAGGTGAGTATAAAATTCTTCAAAGGCAAAATACGTTGGTCCTTAAAAAATGAATTTTTAAAGGCCCCAGGCCAAGGGAATATTGAGAATTTCAAGAAATTTTGGACCCTTGGGCCTATGTGGTTAATTCAAAGTCAAAATTTTGAGGTAATTAACTTAAAAATATTATTTTTGAGTTAATTAAAATGGAATTAAATGATAAATTCGTTTTTTCCTCAAATTTATAATTTCGACGGTCCAGATTAAAAGATGATCAAATCTTTTCGACGGTCGAGATTATTTTGACATGGATCAATAGAACTAGCCGTTGGAGGTTTTGTCTTATAAATTAGAGGTCTTGATGTGACATTTGCATCCGATCTTTGAATCGTGCACTTGTTTTTGGAAGCTCTTGTGATTTCTTTTGATGAATAAAGCATAAAGACTTTGGGTTTACAAACTTTGGTGTTCCTTTTCCAGATCTATGTGGTGATTTATCTGTAAACTCTGCTACTTTGTTTGGCATTTTTATGGTTGATGACCTTCATGGATTAATCTGCATACAGGTATCTTGTGCAGTTTTGTGGGTTCATAAAATGACATTTTTGATTTGATGGAAAGACTAGTTATCTATTTTTCTGAAAGGTCTCATGTTTATTTTCTTAAATATCTATCAATCTAAATTTCAGATCTAAGTGTGCAGGGAATTTTTTTTTAAGGTTTGAGCGTTTGGGGAAGTCTTTAGTTGGACCAGCCAACTCTCAAATTTCGTAAATCTAAAAAAGCTCATTGTTTCTAAATTCTCAAAGCTATCTTACGAAATTGTGTTTTTACAGGGTCTTCTAGAGCTTGTGCCTCTCTTAAAATTTTCTATCTTCTAAATCGTGCTGAAATGGGTTTAAATCTGGCCATGAGGGCCTCCGATCTGTAGATTAGCATTGTAAATTTGTATATTTGCTCTAGGGTGTAAGGGTTTATAAAATTTTTGTGCATATTTTTGGATCTATTCTGGTTTTTTGCAAGTTTGCAGGGGATTTTCAAAAAAAATTTAAGATCTGAGCCAGATCTAACCCCCAGAGGGCAAGATCTGGCCTCAAGATCGCTTTGCTGGCAGATCTAAGTGCAAAAAAGAAGATTTCAAGTTCAACATTATGAAAATCTGAGTAGTGTTGGAAAAATTTAATTTTTCTGAACGATTTTGAATGTACTGGGTTGGTTTGAGGTAATCTTGGCCTCATACGCTGCATAAAATGCTGCCTTTCAACCCCTATTTTTCCGCCCTTGTCTTCTCCCTCAGGCCTGCCATCCTCTTCTGCGTGCATACACTGCCTTCATCCGCAGCCCTCCTCTACCGTCCAGCCTTTCCCTTTGTGTTTCCCTTGCCATCCGTCTTCACTCTCTGCTCCTACGCATCCCTTCGACCCGTCTCCACACTGCCCCTGTCAACGCATTTCTCTGCTTCTGCATTTGCCGTTCAATCTCCACTCTTCTCTGCCATCATGCCTCCTTCTTCCGCCGCCCAACCTGCAAAACAAAATCAAACGCATATAATAAAGTTTAAAAGCCCACGTCCATGCGTTTTAATCTTTTTGATTCGGATTCATTTTTTTTTAGAGGGTTCAGAGTTAGGCCTTAGTTTAATTTAGATTTTTGTTATTTAGTTTTTAGTTTATTTTTTTTAGTTCGTAGGCTTTAGATTTTAATTAGTTTGGTTTAGCGTTAGTTTTAGGTTTATTTTTAAACTCGATTTTGGTTTATTAACTTTTAGTTTTAGTTTTAATGTTTAGTGTTTTTTTTAGTTTTTAGATTTTAATTAAAGTTAGTTTTAATTTAGTTTTAAATTTTTTTGGTTTTAGATTTAAATTTAGATTTTAATCCATAGTCTTTTTTTATATTTTGTTTGAAAAATAATAAAAAATATAAAAATTCTTTTAAAAAAAAAAAATTTATAGTCAAATAAGCTTTTAAATTTTTATCCTAAGTTTGACTATATAAAATTTTTAATTTTTGGATTGGTTATTTAGAACATCATAAATTCGGAAATATTGAAAAGATCTAGCATTTCAATTTAATGGTCATCTCATGATTTATTGTTGTGGGTTCAAAGTACTTTAATGCATAGTTGTGGCACTTTTTATCATTGTGGTGAACCTATTTTTCATAGCAGTAGTTGTATATCAGATACTTGACTTTAATTTTATAACGGGATATTTTGACTCCATAAGGCACTGGTTTTAAAGTTTTGAATCTAATTGAATCTATAAAATCTCGTGAATCTTAACAAGTATTTGATTGTCTAGTTGTGTCTCCTAAATTGGTTGATTCTCAACCAGTTCTTTTCCTTCATTTTTGTTAGGGTCTACCTCCCTTAGCTTGCAAGGAGACAGCTTAGATAAAGAGATTGGGGATCAAGGTGACAGCCCCCGATCTGAGCCGTTGTCACGGTGCCTTGACATTTTGTGCGACAACAGAGCTACAGGGCAGAGAAATGGGGTCACAGACTTAGGAGAGAGGGTTCCCACTAGGGAAGGACATCCAGGTATTTTGTTGAGTCTCAATTTGGCAGCAAGCATGATACCTCTCAAGGACTTCCCGAGATGGGATAACACTTCATGTGGGTGGCCTTCTGACCAACGGGATGTGCTTGGCCCCCACAGATACTACGCCATCAAGTTCCAAGAGGGGAGGATACGGTATGAGTATTATGGGCAGTTGACCATAGTCAGAGTGGCGCAGTGTCGACAGGGTGGTATCCTTTTGAGATTAGCATGGGACTCCAGTATTACAAGGCTTGGTAGTTCAACCACCTTTAGGGACGAGTTGGTCTCTACAGGGTGAGGTCGTGCAGATCTGCCATTGGGGTTCAGTTCTATGGAAGGACATCCAAATATTTTGTTGAGTCTCAGTTTAGCAGTAGGCATGATACCTCTCAGGGACTTCCCGAGATGGGATAACACTTCACGTGGGTGGCCTTCTGACCAGCGGGATGTGCTTGGCCCCCACAGATACTATGCCATCAGGTTCCAGGAGGGGAGGATACGGTATGAGTACTATGGGAAGTTGACCATAGTCAAAGTGGCGTAATGTCGACAGGGTGGTATCCTTTTGAGATTAGCATGGGAATCCAGTATTACAAGGCTTGGTAGTTCAACCATCTTTATGGACGAGTTGGTCTCTACAGGGTGAGGTCGTGTGGATCTTCCAATGGGGTTCAATTCTATGGAGAGTATTAGGTCCCCTAGAGATGCACTGATGACTTAGTGGCACATTTGGGACCCTGGTATTGTTTGCAGTGATAGTTGGGTCAGCAGGGAGAGAGAGCTTTTCAAGCATTGCTTGAGGACAAGCAATTTTTGGCCAGGAGGACTGTAATATCCCCAATTTTGATCTTTTCCATTTGAGGAGGTCAACAGAGATTTTGTGGGTGGTGCTAAGCATAGCACAAATTGAAATTCAGGCATTGGAGGGAACTTTGATATGGGAAGCATGAGGACTTAGGAGAATAGGAGAAATTTCAGCCTTGGTGGAATGTGGGGACCACAAAAAGGAGGCAATTCGACCCTTGGAGATAATTTGCACTTTTGGAGGAAGAGAGAGAAAGAAAAGGAGATGTGAGTTAATGGAAAATGGTGTCCACCAAGAGAAAGAGGGCCAGCGTCTATAAATAAGGCAAGGAGGCCTCCACTTGGTATATTTTGACAATCTAACTTTTGAACACAAGTTTTCTTGGGTTGTTTAGCCAAGTAAATCAGCATTGTTTAGCACAAGAAATTCCCAAGCGGGAATTTCGCCTCTACCTTCAGTGAACTTCGAGTGTCACCCTAAGAGAGTATTTCAGAACTTAGCGGGAAGAGATGTGTTGAAGTTTGTGGGACACATCAGCTCTTGCTTCAGCTAGTTCGAACTTCCAGGAGGACGTAGGGGCAGAAATCGAACCGTTGAGTTGAGGGAGATTCAAGGGGAATTGTCGCCAACAAATTTAGGAGAAATTTCATTGAGGGTGGACCAGCATTTGTGGAGAATTTCAGTGTTGGAAGTTGTTGCTCCTAAGAGAGCCAAGTTGGCCATTTTAAGGCCTGCGCAGAGGTATTACTGGGAAAAATTTGTGGGGTTGGATTCATCTTATTTGCAAGGTAATCATACAGCTAATTAAGAAGGAATTGGTGACATATCTAGTAGTTTGAATTGTGGGGGACGTGGAAACTGTCAAGGAGGGCTTAGTACCAAATTTGGGTAAATTTGGGAGGTCGGAATTAGCACAAATCGTTTCCGAGTTTTGCTAGACTAGCCTCAAGGAGTTTGCTCCTAATTTTGCAGAATTTTTGGAGGAGTTTGGATGCCCCAAACAGCAGGATTATTTACAGCGAGGTAGGAGGAGTGAGCTCAAATTTTAGGTTTCGGGTGGTTGGTAGAATTTTCCAAAACCCTTTCTAGGTTTTTCTGGGTTTTTGGCAAGGAGCTCACCCCAAATTTTATAGAATTTTCTGGGAGTTTTTAGGGGTCTAATCAGGGTCTCAAGTCAGCCATCAATGCAGAAATATTAGGCCAACGCAGTTTTCTAGAGGACAAAACTCCTACAGCAGTTGGGCATTGTTATATTGACCACCTGAGGCTTGTAGCTTGCCTTGTGCAAGCCCAGGTGCACTCCTTCCATTTCCCTATTGTATTCCAGCAGATAATAATAATATATATAATAAAATTGCCCATTTTGGCATTCTGGAGCATTTTTGTTTTATGGATATTTACTGAAATTTATATGTTGAATTTCTTCAATGTCTTTGGTTATCGCTGTAAAATTTCTATTAGGAACATTACAACATCTCACTCAAAATATAGCAAACTTAACAGTTTTCGGGATTTCAATATTGGGGGGATTGAAACATTTCCATTGGATTCTATCATTTATGAGGATATGGAACTAGCATTAATCAAGACCACCAAACCCTCTATGTTCCTTGAGGATATGTAACTCCTCTATCATGGCCCAAGTAAAATCGTAACTATCACCCAGAGAAAATCTCGATTTGAAAAGTTAACCTTTAAAGTTTTATATTTGATTTTAATTCTTAGAGGGTGATATTGATGAGGATCCCAATATAGGCAATGATTTTGAGGATATGTAGGTATTTGTGGTAGTATGATTTCTTTTCAACTATAGAGGCCATCTAGAGCCTCTTTCTTGATGCATATTTTATTCAAAGAGAGATTGCACTCAATGTTATTTTGGTTATATGCACCCTTGTTATATATATGAGAAACTTTGCATACTTATGTATAATGGTTAGGATTCAGATGGATGCACATAAATATTTATGTACCTTTTTCAAAATTCGAATATATATGTATTTTTTGGTCGACCAATTTTTTGGTTCGGTTTTTTTCTAGTTCTTAGTTTTGGGGTCGACAGATTCGATGACTGGTTTGATTCTGAATTGTGTTCATTTTCAATTTTAACTTTTGACTTTTGACTCTAGAGATCGACGACCTTAGGCTGAGTCTTTGACTTGTCACTTTTTACTATTTTTGAGTTTAAGTAATTTCAATGTAGTATTTCAATATTCAGAGTTTAGTATCTACTATTTTGCTTAATACTAATCAGATTCTAGAATAATGAGTGATGAATTTAGAACAATTTATAAAATATTTTACTATTTCTATTTCATTGAATCATTTATGACATATAAATCAATGTATTTCAATATTGAATTTCAATTTGCATCATGTTTATAATATATATATATATATACACACCTCGAAGTCCCCCTGTCCCCCCTTAATTTCCCTAAAATTTGGGGGTGCTCCCACATGTGAAATTTTTAATCTATTGCAGCAACTGGAAAATATTCTTCTAACTGATTTTATTAAGTGCATTTTATTTGCTACAGCAAACAACGAATAAAATCCCAACTGCAATATTCACCAAAATTAAATATGTTACGGAAATAAAAACTAGCACTGAGAAAATAGAGCACACACACAATAAAATTGACGTCGTTATTTTTGGACAAATGTCCCCAAAAAATCCCAATGTGGGAAAACTAGTGCAGCAGATGAGGGTTATGTTATTATTCTTCAACAGCGAAAATCTAAGTATAATCTGGATGCCAAAGTAGCAATCCTCTCTTGAGAAAATACTGGCAAAATTATTGAGGAAAATTTTCCCTTCTCAACAAACAATCTGGCCACTCGAACTAGCTATCCACGAACCCTGCGCAGGGCTCTACACAATCTGTAACTCACACTGCCTAGATATCCCTTTAATCAAGACGTCATGCCTGTTGTTGTTGTTGGAAGTGATTCTCCAGCCTTCTGGAAAATTATCCCGACCTCTGGCACCTAAATGGACCTCCTCCTTAGCCAAATAGAATTGCCTCTTTAAGGTTGCATGCACAGTCCCTCCAGTGGAATAACTTGGCCTCTCTAAGTTGATTCTTTCAGCACTAGAAATCTTCATCAGAATCTCTATTGTTGCTCCTCTACCTCTGCTACTGATCTTTGGCTCCAATTCTCTTCCCGGTTGAATCTCTGCTCTCAGGGAAATTCAATCTGCCTAGATCACCCACTCATTCGATGTGTATATCTCCATCCTAGCGCCCTGCTCTTATAATCTGTTGTTGGTGAACCAATGGCCATGATTAGATCCCCATCAAAGGCTAATATCATCTCAAACACAATCTGTGTGAGTTTCTAGAGCATTCTCACTTTTCTCAATTAATTCCCTTTAATTAATCGATTTCACTAAGTTAGACTTAGCCATTTTTTAATTATCGATAATTTAATTTACTTGATTTTTCTCTAGGTGTTTCTCCCGAAAACTTTATGGGTTTTGGAGATCTTGCGTTTATTAGTCTCTCTGACCAAAATCGAGACTAGAACACCTATCAGATTGATCTGAAATTGCGGAATAAGGTCGTCTTCTCCACAAGTGCAATATTAAAATGTAACTGATAATCGATTGACTTAGTTTAACTGAGAAATTAACCAATATTGCATGTATGACAAATGCAAGAGGAAAATTAAGTTGTTTGTATGCTTTTAAACATCAAACTAAAATGACGAATAAAACAGTAATAATGAAAGACGCAAACTCAGTAAACATTTGATGACGGAGTTCGTCCCTCCTGGACTACGTCTCCGGGTCCGCTTCAAATGTGTGACTATTTTTATTAGGAGTGCTTCAAAGATTTTCTTTACATACGATTTCGCCAACTGAACTGTGCTTGCACGTACTGCTGGTTACTGTAGAAAGAAAGCCTTTTGTCGCAGCATTCCAATGCCTGTCTCCGTTCCTGAAAAGACCCAAGGATGGCCAAGAAATGCTCAAAAGAGCATCTACAGACAAATATCGAAACTCTAACCCTGAAGCTCCATTCAACTGAACTTGTCGCTTGAAACTGAAGCACAACTTCCAACCTGGATTTGCTTGCCTCCTTCTTAAAAGGTTTCGCCTCTAAAATAGAAGAGACTTGATGGGCTATGGAATGCCTCTCTTCCTCTACTCGCCAAGGCTGGATTCACCACCTTTCTACAAAGCTTGCAATTCCTCCTTTCCCACAAGGCTAAAACTTTCTTCTCCCCTTATGCTTCTTCACTCGAAGCATTTATAAGGTGGACTAGTACTAATTTTAGCATGGTTTGTTTTAACAAATTAAGTGATGGCCAATGAAGTGGCTCGGTGTTTGATAGTAGATACATAATGCAAATAGTTTTAAAACTATATCACAAATCTTTTAATAGCGCATGGTGGTTTGATTAAAAACTAACTCGTATAGTTTTATTGGCCATTAGCGCTAAATATCAAATGAGGTCTTGACTCTTCAACAACCATAAACATTAATGTTATCCCTAGCGCTTGAATTATTCGCGCAATAATGGTTGGTATATGGTTTGAAACCTCCGCATTTCATTTTACCAAAGTTTCGAACCATCACTCTGACAGTTATGCATTACCTTTTGGAGTTTGAACCTGTTGCCATGTGACAAAGACTTTCGATGGTTAGGCTAGTTGTGGTCCATCCTGGTGGCTATCCGCTATTTGGCTGGCATTCCCCAGAGGCTCAGCACATAAGTTGTGCGTGGTGCGTTGGCATATCTCTGTGGCATGGTGACATACAACCCCGTGGCTTACCTCCACTTTCGCAACTGAACCTCCTCTGACGGCTCGTTAGCAAGTTGATTGGACCATAGGTGTCCCTTACCATCTGCAATTGTCTGTTGACTTAGCAATACTCCGACTCGTTGGCATCCATCTCATGCCTACCTCCTCTGATGGCTCGATGGCATGATGACTAGACCCCTTACCGATAGACCCTACAACTGTGACGTTTACTGTGACCATAGCTCCAACGGCTTCTGAGTTGGATTGTGCCAACTCCGCACCTGTGGCTCTGACGATTCGATGGCATGGTAACTAACCCTGTTGCGGTGGCATGACATGTCAACACAATCTCCAATGGTGATATGGTACCTCCACCTATTTGCAATGTGCCCATACCATATAGTCACCTCCGCCATTTTTCAATGCCCATACCATATGGGTTTCATACCTTAGGTTATTATTGTAGCTCCATTCTAGGCCTTAGGTTATGAAATAATTGCGCTTGAACGTTAGGCCATAGGTTTAGTGCTATTACCTAGTTTTATACCAAAACATTAATTCACCCATAGTATAATATCATTTCCAAGGTTTTTTCACCTTACCTTGGCATAATGTTAGCACCCATGTGTGCACCCTTTTTTTTTAATGTCTTTGCACTGTAGGTTTTCGACCAAAGGTTGGATGCACCCACCTGGAGATTTGCACTGAAGATGACATGTCAAACTGGAGATTTTCCACATGACAGAGTACCTGGCGTACCTTGCATATGCTGGACCATTGAGCGTTTGACCAGCATTGGTGTTTTGACTTTGACCTGAGATAAATATTAACTTTGACTTTTACCTAATTGCAGTAAAAACTTCAACGGACGTTTTCTCCCTCATCCAGAGGTCAAATGCAAATCTGGAGATACCACCGGAATAGGGTGTCGATCCCTTCAACTTGGCGCTAATTTCGCAAACAATTGGGACAGTAAATCTCTACACAAGTCGAGAATAGTTTTGCTACCTAAGACCATCTTGGTCGTCAACATATAGCAATAGTTCAACTTGACTTACAAGATCTATTCTAGATCACACCTCCCAACAAAAAGAACTTTTGGACCTCCAAAAGTTTTATTACAAACATAATTTTTATTACAACATGCATTAGTATAAAAACCAACTAGATCCTAATTACAGACTCGACTAGGCCTACTGATGCGACGACACTTTACAACACGCATTTATACATATGGCATAAAATCTGCCCAATTCCAAGTGAGAGACTATTTTGGAGACTTGCGTTTCTTTGCTCCGGGTTCTTTTGCTGCCTCTAGTTCTGCTTGTGATGTTGTCTCACAGGGTAACATCGGACATATTTTCTTCGAATGCCCTTTCAACTTGCATTGTCAACAAACTCGTTCTCTGGAGTTTGTGTTGATCAACCTCTTGTGGGATCTGTCCAAGCTTTGACTGGATGGTGCTAAGTCTTTCTTAGACTGAAACAAGGCCTTTCCTAGTCGTTTCTTCACCTAGAGAGTGGCATCATCATTTTGTGGCTTACTCCTTGTAGCACCCACCTTTTTGTTGAACACCTTTTGCTTCCAACATTCTTCTACACAGTGCATGTTACTTCCGCAAAAGGTACATGGATAAATCCTTATAATGACTTTCAACATAAAGTTTTGATCTAAGGAATTACCTTCTGAATCACTGTCTAAGTGATTCGTCTATTTACCTTTGCGGTCTTGCAGCTTCTTCGGCATCAGGTCAGGGTGTAGCGACCAACATCGATCTGCAATGTGACCGCTCTTCCCGCAGTAGTCACATATAGATTGGTCAAAGCCTAAGCCTTCATATTTCAGCCTCTCCTATACTGAGATTGGCTGGAGTCTGCCCTGGCCTTGCTTATCGAGGCTTTTTCCTTCCTAATAGCTCATCTTGTGCATCGGCTTCATACCCATTCCTCTGGTATGTTTTTCGAATGCTCCAATCTCCTGATCGCTGGAAGACTCGTTCTTCTCCAAGTCTTTTCTTGGCGAGGTTGGTGCATAAGGAGATTCCTCATAAGGTGAGGAAAAGCTTCCGATAGCTTCTTCTATCGATTGTGCTTTTGGAGTCGTTGACATAGATGAATTGTCTTCATCTTCCCGATGAAGAGACGAGACTTCATTTTTCCTTTCAGTGGATGAACTGTGAACTGATGGACTGTTTATCCTTCTACTCTTTTGCAAAGCTTCAATCTTAGTCTGTAGTCTTTGCTTATCCTCCTGCAAAGCTTGTACCATTCTCTGCAATGCATCGTTCTCCTGTTGAAACTGTTGATTGAACTCTTCAAGTTCTTTCAACCGAAGCTTGCTTGAATTTTTACCCATTCTTGCACTTGGTAAGGTCCTTGCTCTAATACCAAAAATGATCTGAAGTTGCGGAATAAGATTGTATTCTCCACAAGTGCAAGATTAAAATGGTACTGATAATTGATTATCTTAGTTTAACTCAGTAATTAACCAAGATTGCATGTATGAAAAATGCAAGAGGAAAATTAAGTTGTCTTTATGCTTTTAAACATCAAACTAAAATGACAAATAAAACAGCAATAATGAAAGACACAAACTCAGTAAACATTTGATGACAGAGTTCGTCCCTCTGGACTACGTCTCCGGGTCTGCTTCAAATGTGCGATATTTTTATTAGGAGTGCTTCAAAGAGTTTCTTTACATATGATTTCGCCAACTGCACTGTGCTCGCAGGCTTTGTTGGTTACTGTAGATCGAAAGCCTTTTGTCATAGCTTTCCAATGCCTGTCTTTGTTCCTGAAAAGGCCTAAGGATGGCCAAGAAACGCTCAAAAGAGCATCTGCAAACAAATATCGAAACCTTGACCCTGAAGCTCCATTCAACTGAACTTATCGCTTGAAACTGAAGCGCAACTTCCGACTTGGATTTTCTTGTCTCCTTGAAAGGTTTTGCCTCTGAAATAGCAGAGACTTGATGGGCTCTAGAATGCCTCTCTTCCTCTACTTGCCAAGCATGGATTCACCACCTTTCTACAAAGCTCGCAATTCCTTCTTTCCCACAAGGCTAAAACTTTCTTCTCCCCTTATGCTTCTTCACTCAAAGCATTTATAAGGTGGACTAGTACTAAGTTTAGCATGATTTGTTTTAACAAATTAAGTGATGGCCAATGAAGTGGCTCGGTGGTTGATACATAAAGTATATAGTTTTAAAACTATATCACAAATCTTTTAATAGCGCATGGTGGTTTGATTAAAAACTAACTCCTATAGTTTTATTGGCCATTAGTGCTAATATCAGATGAGGTCTCAACTCTTCAACAACCATAAACATTAATGTTATCCCTAGAGCTTGAATTATTCGCGCAATAATGGTTGGTATATGGTTTTAAACCTCCGCATTTCATTTTACCAAAGTTTCAAACCATCACTCTGACAGTTATGCATTATTTTTTGGAGTTTGAACCTGTTGCCATGTGACAGAGACTTCCGACGGTTAGGCTAGCAGTGGTCCAGCCTGGTGTTGTCCGCTGCTTGGTTGGCATTCCCTGGTGGCTCAGGACATCAGTTGCGCCTAGTGCGTTGGCATATCTCCGTGCCATCATGGCATACAACCCCCACGGTTTACCTCCACCGTCGCAACTGAAACTCCTCTGACGGCTCGTTGGCAAGCTGACTAGGCCATAGGTGTCCCTTAGCATTCGCAATTGTTTGTTGAGTGAACAGTACTCCGGCTCGTTGGCATCCATCTCATGCCTTCCTCCTCTGACGGCTTGATGGCATGCTGAATGGACCCCTTGCTGATGGACCCTGCAACTGTGACTTTTATTGTGAACATAACTCTGACGGCTTCCGAGTTGCACTTTGCCAACTCCGCACCTGTGGCTCCGACGGTTTGATGGCATGGTAACTAACCCTGTTGCAGTGGCATGACATGTCAACACAATCCTTGATGGTGATGTGGTACCTCCGCCTATTTGCAATGCACCCATACCATATAGTCACCTCCGCCATTTGTTAATGCCCATACCATATGTGTTTCATACCTTAGGTTATTATTGTCGCTCCATGCTAGGCCTTAGGTTATGAAATAATTGCGCTTGAACTTTAGGCCATAGGTTTAGTGCTATTACCTAGTTTTATACCAAAACATTAATGCACCATAATATAATATCATTTCCAAGGTTTTTTCACCTTACCTTGGCATAATGTTTGCACCCATGTGTGCGCCTTTTTTTTTAATGTCTTTGCACTGTAGATTTTCGACCAAAGGTTGGATGCGCCCACCTAGATATTTACACTGAAGATGACGTGTCGAGCTGGAGATTTTCCTCATGACAGAGTACCTGGTGTACCTTGCATATGTTGGATCATTGAGTGTTTGATCAGCATTGGTGTTTTGACTTTGACCTGAGGAAAATGTTAACTTTGACTTTTACTCTATTGCAGTAAAAACTTCAGCGGACATTTTCTCCCTCGTTCGGATGTCAAATGCGAATTCGGAGATACCATCGGAATTAGCGCGTTGATCCCTTCGACTTGGCACTAATTTCGCAAACAATTGGGACAGTAAAACTCTACACAAGTTGAGAATAGTTTTGCTACCTAAGACCATCTTGGTTGTCAACATATAGCAATAGTTCGAATTGACTTACAAGATCCATTATGGATCACAGATGCTACAAAAACTAACACCACATGCGCCCCCAGTGTGTCTCTCGATTCTATGTGCCCTCTTACCAAAAACTTGGTGTGACATTAAGTGTCACATCTTGCTAGTTACAAGTATTTTCTGCAGTTTTTCCACAGTAAACCAATAGGATAGCAAATAGTTAACTCCTCCACTTCATCTATAGACCCCGTGTAAGGCATTAGTCCTCTTTCGGTTGGGTGAAGTATTCAAAGGGAGTCCTCCCATCGCCTTTAAAAAGGTAGTTGGGCTTAAAGAGTGGGGATTTGGGTTGAGGTGATAGTGGGCCCTCCTCGTATGTGTACTAGTCATTGGGGGTTGCCATTGTTGAGAATGTAACTAGGTTCAGTCTTCATATTTGTATTTGAGTCATAATGAAATGTATTCATTTTAAGAAAGAAAAATAATTTTTTATTAATATTATTATGACTTATTAAAGCATGGGTTTCATGTTTGGGTCGTCATGTTATAAGTCAGAGTCTCCAATGAGGACTTCTAGGTTTTATATTAAGTCATCACAATCATTGTCCTTTTTATAAGATCCTTCTTGGGCTTTTGAATCATGTAAAAAGAATTATTATTGATTCAAATAAATCAATTGTCACCTCCACACCAAGTCGACCCTCACCTATTCAAGTCGGCCTACATCAGGGTAATTCAAACTCTAGAAGAGGCTATATATACAGTGCAGTTCGATACATCTGGGGCATCGACTCACAAGTTCAATATACAAGCTGAAGAAGCAGAAGTGTACGAAATTGCAGGAGAAGAAGAGGGATTGCAATATCGAAGTTTTTATGGGTCATCTCTCTCACACGTGTGAATTTATTGGGTTACTGCATCAAGATCGAAATTTCTGGGCTAATACATCAAGGTCGAAGTTGCTACTGCATCAAAGTCGAAGCTGCTACTGTGTCAAGGTTGACGTTGTTGTACCAGTGTCAAAGTTTCTGCTGCATCTAGGTCAAAGTGTTGTTGCTTCTAGGTCGAAGATCTGGTGCTGCTACTAGATCTAAGTTTTGTTTCTGCAACATCGAAGTTCTGGGTCAAAGTTATTGCTGAAAGGTTATCATCTGAAGAGGAAGGGAAGGGCTGACATGTTGATTGGAGGAAGTCTATGTCTAGGTCAAAGAGTCTTGAATTATCTCGTGAAACTATTGAAGGAAGAGTTGTTGACAGGGTTTTCCCCTAGATAGGGGATTTTCCCTAGTTGTCCGCCTACATTTGTGGTCCTTGACCTTCGTGTTATTGTTTTGGTAATTGCTTGATGAAGTAAGATAAAAGAACACAAAAAAGTAAATAAGAACATAAGAAAATCACTAGTAATTATCATCGTAAAGAAAATCTTTCTGCCTTTCTGATTTTCCAACATGGTATCAGAGCTAAGGTGAAGAAGAAGGAAAACGGCAGCCTGAAGATCTGTTGAAACTTGAAAGGAGAATAAGGAGTCTCAAAAAGTTGAATAAGGGTCATCAAAGAGGATCGTATAAGAAAAGAAGCCTCCTATCTTCAAGAATCATGTCTAACTCAATAAAGGGAGAAAACAAATTAGAAGGAGCATCCAATTACAGGGCTTGGAAAAAGAGGACAGATCTCATCCTCAAAAAGAATAAAGTCTTGGATTTAGTTAAAGGAAAAGTAAAGAAACCTACAGTAGGATCAAGTGATGCAGATAAATCAAAGTTTAGAGAGTTAGAAATATTGGCTATGAGCCTAATGGTAGATGGTATAAAGGATAACCTTATCCCATAGATTTCCAACATAGACTCCGCTCAAGAGGATGTATGAAACCTTATCCAAATTGTTCACCATAACAACCCTGCTAAATTGATCAGTAACAAGCCCCACCTTTAAAAGTGACATTTCCTTTATTTTTCATTTTCATCCTTTTACTTAAATTTTTAACATTACCATGAAATGACTCAGGATGTTTAAGAGTGGTTTCGACCTCATTGGATTTCATATGGAGAAACTAAAATTTTAGGTTTCACTCAAAATTCAGCAGACTTAATGGTTTTCAGGGTTTCATGGTTTGGGAATTTGCAATGTTTCCATTTGATTCTATCATGTGTAAGGGTATGATATTGGCATTTGATCAAGAGCATGAAGTCCTTTAAGAACCTTGATGTGCCCTTCAATCAAAGGAAAACAACTGGTTAGGCATGCTAATCTTTTTCTACCGCATTTTAAGGTTGAGGAGATGAACCCTTCACTCAAACCAAAATCATTAGTTAGGCATGTTAAACTTTTTCAATTTCTATCATGTTATAAGGTTGAGCAATCCAAGTCTGAAGACTTTGAGCTAGATGATGTTTATGTATCTCTTGTCGATGATCCCATTTCTAGTAGCGATGAATCAATGATGAGTTTCATGAGAGACCATGTTGCTCAGTGATTTGTAGTTTTGATGTCTATTTTTGCTACTACTACTACTACTAAAGTTGTAGAGGAGTTTTAGGAGTCTTCAAACTTTGAGCCATATTATTTATGTAGCTCATGTTGATGATCCCTTGTCTAGTAGTGGTGATGATTTTGATCATGATGAGGAGTGATCATGTTGTTGATCAATAATATGTAGTCTTGTATTAGGCCAATGGCCTCATAGCTTGTAGCATTGTTTTTGGACTTTATGGGCCATTTGGAGCCTCATTGCTTATGTATTTTTCGATGATATGTATTGCACTCGGTGCCATTTTGATATATTCACCTTTGCATGGTACATAAATGAGCAAACTTTGCATATTTTGTCTCTATTGGCTTGGAATCATGGTTGCAAATCTTAAAAATAGTTTTTTTATTAAAAAATAATTATTTAATGTATTTTTTTTAAACCGGTTCATTGAGATCTGACGGCTCCCGGTTAGACCAGTTCCGGTTAGAAACCCAGTTCATTAGGTCCACCGGTCCGGTCACCGGTTCCGGTTTTAATAACTATGCTCACACAAATCCAGAAGTACAAGAGGGGTACATGAAGGCATTGGACAATTTGGTACCTGACAGGGAGGAGTGTGCTAGATTGCGCCTTGAATTAGGCAAATACTTCAGTTGCACTGCTAACTTTGGTTCTTTCCATGCAATGGAAGACGGGGACAGATTTGATGCTATCACATGGTGGGAAGCATATGGCGGCATGGGACTTTTGCCAAAGTTGGCTAAAAAAGTTCTCTCACAGGTTGTGAACACTTCTTCTACAGAGAGGTGTTGGAGCACCTACAGCTTCATACACAATGTGAGAAGAAACAGGCTGAATGAAAACCGAGCTGAAAGCTTGGTTTATGTGCATTACAACTTGAGGTTGTTGAGCCATTATTGTGATCGAGCAAATGAGGATCAATCATACAGAGTCTGGGACAACAACCCAGAGGATGATAATTTGGAGGACGGCACGGTACATATGGAAGAATTGGAAGCAGAACTTTTTAGGGATGATGAATTATGAATATGATGCTTCATGAAAGTTATATGGTGATCAATGAATCAATGATGATAAATGTTATATGATATCAATGATGATAAATGTTATATATCAATGATGATAAATGTATATTGAATTTTGAAATCAATGAATCAATGATGATAAATGTTAGATATTGAAATTTGAAATCAATGATGATAAATGTTATATATCAAATTATCAATGATTATAAATGTTATATATTGAATTTTGAAAGCTTGAAACCTTCAAATTGATGATTTGCGAGACTCAAGAGTCAATATGTTGTATGCTTCCAACTCGTGGGCGTGGTTGATGAAGATTATAACTTCTAGATGATTGATGTTATATGATTCAATCTATGTTTTTATGTTTTTTATGTCTAATTCATCATTCTACATGTTTTTGTTGACATATATGCATCAAAATATAAAAAATATAAAAAATATAAAAACGCTCCCGAAAACGCTCCGGACCCGGAAACTTTTAAAAATGGCGCTTCGCTCCCGCTTCCAAGTAACCTTGGCTAGAACACATCTCCCTCTCAACATCTAAATAATGTCAACCAAACCTTGCATGGCAACGAAAACATGATAGAAAATTTATATGAACTTCAGAAAAGATACCTGTAAACCTTGTGTTCTCCGTGGACTGGAAGATGTGTGAACCTGCAATGGAAGCGACAGAATTGTAATGCTTGCCAAATATTAAAACAATGAAACGCATTAACTGAAAAGCCTTCATAACTTATTCAAACACACCGCCTCTAGATCAACATCCCCAGATGTGATTTTGAAGCGCCCCTTTTGCTGCACAACTAGACCCCTTAACTTGTCTTCCAAGTTATCTGCATTGATTGCATTAAAAAATTATGCAATACCCAACACAAAATTCACAATAAACTGATAATAAAAGCAAATGTGCCTCTCTTGAAAGGAAAAATAAACATAAAACTATTGGAATATAGAGCAGAAGACTTTGAAAGGACTTGTTATACATGCTGAAGATTTTGGAGATCCCAGAAAACTGTCTGTACTATGGATGTCACTAGCCACATGAGTGATTAATGGCCCACTAAAATTCCTCTCACGCTGAGGTCGAGACTGAGGCTTGTCCCTGCTTACAACATTGAAAAGTAAATGATTGAAAAGGAAACCAACATATAAAAGCAAAGTCAAAAAGATGCATACAAATAAGTGTTCAAAATACATAAACACTGAAGCTATATTTTATACATCAGATTGTGTCCGAAACATTGTTCAAGAATGGTTTGAATAACAAATTCTTAGTAAATTTGCAAATATACCCCATAATAATGTGAACCACTTACCAAAGAAACCTTTTCCACCAATCTTGCAATGCCCAGAGCCAATACAAAAGTGGAATAATCATTTATAGGAAAGTTTTTGGAAAATTTTCCAAAATAATGCAATAAATGTAATCAATTATATGGAGCAAATAAAAATATAAGATTCTTATAATAAAAAATCAGGTTTTTCAACAAGGAAAAATATAAAAATGTGGGAAAGAAAAAATAGACCAGAAGATAGAAGGAAATGTGAAGCATGAGAAGATCAGAGTTTTGCACTTTTTATCCTTTTCATATAGGGCAGGCTTCCTTTGTAATAAGGAAGAAGTTTGATGAAACTAAGTTTCATGAAGATGTTGAAGTGGAGACATACAATGCACAAGGAGAGATTTAAATATATCCAAAAGGTCACTCTGTTGATACCATGATGTTTACAGGGAAACATGCTGATCTGTCCCAGGTTTTCCTGCAACCCACTATGCTCAAGGAGAAACTTCTAGTCTGAAAAGAATATACTATTGAAGGAGAGGGAGACATTGAATTGAACTTTACTGAAATAGCTATGAGACCAATTGGCCTATGGGATCAAAAGGCTTACATCTGCTACAACATTTCATCATATAAATGAAAGAAAAAATGAATGCAAGGAGAAGGCAAGATCCACAGTGTGTTACAAGGAAGTTTTGGACTACTTATCTGGATTTGACCTTTTCTTCACCGAAGCAAAGTCTCCTAACCCAGCTGCATCAGCTTCAGTAACTTGTCACTGATGCACATCATCCTTGTGGCTTGTTTGACCATGTCCTTTACATTAAACCAGAAAATATCTATTGCAAACAAGTACATTCCCACAGCTGTCATTCTCGTCTTAAAATCACACCTCAAACTGTAGACATCTCAAGCGACAAAGGAGAATGTGAGGTCAAGCTTAAAGTATTTACACATAACACGACATCTTTGAAAGTTTGTAGTCCCATGCCTACTTTCATGCATTTAACTGTGGATTCAGATGTATTTTGTTAGCCTTTGGGGTTACCCCAAAAGTGCCTTCACCTTCTGTTATTCCCTTAGCGATGCTTCATGGACATATGGATGTCTCAATTTGGGTGAATGTCTGCCCTTGGTTAGAGTTCTAGGGTGAAACCAATTAGGAGTGAAAGAGGCATGAAGACTTGTGAAAAGGCTTGTAGATATCGTATCATATGGTTGGTGATGGATGTTGCTCTTTATACATATTTTGATGCATATTCTTCCATTGAGGAGCACCTTTTGAGGCATTTCACACTCCATGAAGCAGTTACATATTTGGAGGCATTTCTCACCACTTGAGGTAATCTCATATTCCACAAGGCAGAATTGCATATTTGGAGGCATGATTAATATCTGAACCTTTGGCACACTTACAAGAAAAGGGAGAAGCTTCTAGAATAACTGTTTGCATTAGGACAAAGAAGCTTCTAGGAGGAGCACCCTGTTGAGATTGGTAGCTTGGGAGGTAGTCCAAACCCTAGGCTATAGGGTTGTGGAGGAATTGGCATCACAAGGTCACTTGTGGGCTAAGAACCCAAGCATGTGGGCTTTACACCCAAGCTTGTGGGTGTGAAACCGTGCATGGATTTGGACACTTGGCACTTGGAGATTGTAGGGCACCCTTAAAGGAACAAGGGACCGCTTGGAGCACCAAGAGAGGCCTTGTGGATTGACAGAAAAGAATTGTTATGTGAATATGTCAGTGAATTTGTCTTAAGTTTAAAGCCGGCCTTGACTTGAGGAGACCATTTGAGAAGGTTAGACGTCACCCTAAGGAATGATATAAATAGGAGTGAGGAGGAGCCCCATTCCACATTCAATCATCGCATCTCTCTCTCATGTGAAGACTGAAACAAGGAGGCTGAAGTTTATCTCAGAGAGCCGCAGCCCTAGGAGACCAAATGAAGGAAAGAGCGGAATGTTCTTGTGACTGTTTGGGTCTGGTTTTTGCAGGTAAAGGCAGCAAAGAAGGAGAGTAAGGGGTGAGTTTATTTCAAAGAAGGTGAGTTCTGGGCATAAAAGGAGTGAATTTCTCTCTGTAACAGGCCGAAAAATTCTGTGAAGTTACTGGACGAAGACACCAAGCTTTGGGAGGCCGAGTAACCTATGTGGCTACCAGACCAGACCGCATTCTCCTGTGGGTGCAGTGAAGCAGATAAGGGTCTGTGGGTGTGAGAATTTTGGGAGTTTATGCAAGTACAGTGTGTCCTAATATCTCAGAAATTGCAGACCTTACGTGAAGTATCTTGGAGGGCTAGAAGTGAACAGTTTCAAGGAAGAGAGGGAGAAGGATTCAGCCCTAGTATTGGACAGTGTTGGACAGTGGTTGGAACATCCAAAGAGAAAATTCATCATCAGAAGTTGCACAGGTGCCAAGGTCAAGAGGAGCAGCAGAAGGTTGCAGAACAAGGTATGTTATCCTCTTGAGTTTATGTGATTTTCTAGTGGACGGTTGTCCTAGTTTAGGACAGAAGTTATAGGTCATCTTAAGGCTGTAAGGAGAGCAGAAAGTAGGTGACTTCGGGAGCCCTAAGTGCAGATCTGAGGACTTTGGGTCTGCTAGGAGAGGCAGATTTGGAGGTGCTCAGGACTGATCTTTGAAGGACAAAAGGAGGAGGTCAAGGGAGCAGTTTGACTAGCCCAACGTTGTTGTTGAAGAAGGATTTTGACAGTGATAGGTGGCAGCCCTACATGCTCTAATTTTGTCTTCATTGGGAAGCACAAGAAGGCAATAGAGGAAAGAAATCCATAAGAGTTGTGTTCTTGAAGGAACAAAGAGCAGCTAGTGGGAAAGAAGTCCCAAAGAAGCTGTGGAGCACTAGTGGGCAGTCTAGAGTTGTTCATAAACGGAGTTGTGAACAACTCGCAAGAAGACCCTATGTGTTGAGTCATTGATGGACGAATGATCAGCAAGAGGGCAGATCGGAGTGGTGTTCAGTGACCTAAAGGAGCAGGATCATTGATAGAGGCAGAGAGGTGTTGTTGCAGATCGGGAACCAAAGGACCAGGCAGATATGTTCAGAGTATGACCAAGATGAGTTGTGAAGGCATGTTACATCAACTAGACTGTCATATTGTATCTTGTTCAAGGTAGATTGGTTGTCTAAAGACAAACACCAAGCCCTAGTCTGTATTTCTTGTATCAATGATTGTATGAGGGCTATGATCCCTGATACGAGACTCCTAGACAGTTGTATTACAGTTTGTTAATATAATGAAGTTGGGTTATTGAAAAATTGCAAAAATTGTATATTTTGTGCATGTGTTGATTTACTGCTATTTGTTTTGTTGTGCAAAGTAGTTTATTGTGGCATTTGGATTGGTAGTGTTAGAGATTCTAAGACCCTAACCTAGATTCTCTAGTGTCATGAAAAAAAACAACACACCCCAACTTAGGTGGTGACAAAAGGCGTCTATACCTGATTCAAGGACAGAATCATGGAAGAGCACTCCATCGAGAGAAAGCACTTGTGCATTTTAAGTTATAATTTATGAAAGGTTCTAGATACATCTAAGACTCAAGAGTACCTTAAAGGAGACTTCTTGGAGATTCTCTAAAATAAATTATTGGAAGAAAATATAGAGGAATCTCTTGAGGTTTCTAGATAATATTCTATTGGAAGATTCTAAAGGAGCACTTTCCCCTAGAGGCTTTTAGGGTTTTCCATATACTGTTGAAGCTTCTAGTAATTTCTAAATATATTTTATTCATAGGAGATTAGAGATAGAGCCCTATAAAAGAAAGGGAGCTCTCATTTGCTCGGCATGGTTGGAATTATGTGAGTTCCCCTCCAAGACTAGCTGAAGATCATTTGCGAGAAAGAAGTTAAGGGACTTTCTAATGTGAAGTTCATCACTCTGTTCTCTTTAGATTGATAGAAATTACATGTATAAATGTTCTAAAATAATCTTTATAGAAGGGTAGCCTTCCCCAAAAGAAGATATTAGGATTGACATCAAATCATTCCTTCATCTTGCTATAATCGTTCTACTTTTGAAGCTTTTCGTTGCTGTAATCTCTTAGTTAGGACTGTCCACTCCCTTTTGAGGGCTTCCCTAGCTAGGGTTTCAAGGTTAGGTGTGGCACATCTAGACTGTCTTTATCTTAGGTGTTAATAACACTTGAAGATGAAAGTATTATTGGTTTTTTATCCTATGAAGAGGGCTCCCTACTTATGTCGACTTCATTTATGAAATTATATGTAGCTGTCCTATTATTTTTCATGGTTACACAATATTACTTGGTTGATTTTGTACTAGTTGTGAGGATTACCTTTGGAAGAGCCCTCCTTTAAATTTCTACATATTGAAGTAAACCTATGTGGTTAGTTTGACCATGTTTATAATAGCTTAACTCAGCCTTCTTCTATTGTTTGAACCCTCTTGATTCAATGATTGCCGATCATGACTGCAACACCCATTGGATAGGCACTAGCCTTGCAAATCCACCATCCCATTTATTTGCAAAGAATATATGGAGCATTCTTACTAAGGAATCTCTCCTCTTGTCGGAGAAAAGTCGGCCAAAAGTGACATGAAGAGTTTTCGTGGTGACAGTGAGCAACCTTCATAAGTGTCGCTACGATCGCATTTTGTTCAAGGACTTGAATATCTTAGAGTGCGGGTCTAGGAAGTAACATCACCCTTACCTAGGAGGTTTCAAGATAATGAGCAAGATGACTAACCCATTGGGTGCACACAATAGCGGAGTTAGTTTCTCGATTAGGGGAAATACCTACCAAGGAGGAGCAATACTAAGCACTTGAAAGAGGGTACTTAGTCCTTGGAGATTGGGACCATTTGATTTACTCATTGGAGGTTGGGCACTAGACTTAAGAATGTTTGGATTGAGAAGCATACTTCATGGAGGTTGGTTTGCACTCAAACGCATATGTTGAAGAGCATTGAAGCTTAGTGGTTTTTAACACAAATTCTAACACCGTCGTGCAAAACCTCACTAAGCACTCTAGATTAAGGGAAACAATAGAATTAGCTACCATTATCAACTTAGTAATTGCTTCCCTATTATTCTATAGATAGATATCGTTACCCACCAAAAAGTGGGTAATCCATAGGAGAAATTTTCCTCCTCCTTGGATATCCCGCCAACTAGCAGCCCTATTGATCAGCACATGACATGATGCCATAGATCCTCCATTTTGCTCTAGTCGGATTTTTTTCTCCCACCAGGCATTCCTTCTTGAAGGAAGGTGGGCCATCCATCAGCAAGTGTAACCATTTTGAAATCATGTGCTTTTACTTAATATTTATGGCATACTAATATGAATCAAGAATTGATATGGATGATTAACCAGTCTTGGCTATAATCTTGTTCCCTCATCTCACCTAGGAGGTTAGTCTTTGACTCTAGTAAAGTGGGACCTCTGCTAAGGCCTTACGGTTATAGGAAAGAAAATAATAGGGAGGCTTTGATTAAAGTAGATTGGCTATGATATTCCATACTTACCAATTTTCATTTACTTCCATTATTTCATCTCCATTCTTCGAGCTAGTGGTTACTAGTCATGCGGATTGGCACCTTCTTATCCTCATTCTTAAGTTTGGGCCAAAAACTTTGCCATGGAGGTTAACACAGCTAAAAGAAAGATAAAACTAAGAAAGCCACAATGAAAGAAAAAAATAAAATGCAAAAGATGGCTAGGACAAAAATTCATACGTCGGCAAAAGCCTAGCATGAGCTCTACCCCCCCGAATTAGCCATCGCTAGATTCCATAATGCACATGATGCACCTTCCATAAAAAGGAACCCTTGTACTTTCCCAACCCCGATGAGCGATAAATTGATCATCATTAAGGGGTACTAAATGTTAAATCTCAAAAATAAAGCTTGGGATTTTGAGCTATGCACCCAAATCAAAGCATTATCATAAAGATGTAAAAGGTGCACCAAAGGGGTGGAAAATCAAGGAAAGGAAAGGGGTAACTCATGCCTCCATGATTGCTCCCTCCTTACATCTGTACACTCAGGATGTTGGACCACTATTAGCTAGTTACTTAGCTATGGCAACTGGCCCTAAAATCATGCCCAATCCATTACCACCATCTTTACACGCACCTATGGATTGATCGGTTAACCTAGGACTTACTACTTCCCCTTGGGCACTACAAACACCTAATAAGGTTCTCCATCTAGCCTTCCTTAACATAAAAGAGGGAACATTTATACGAGACTTGGTCTACATAGATATTTATGGGTGATCTTTGTGCGAAGTATTAATTGTGCCCCTAACATTAAATATGGTCCACTATGATGTATCCTTGGTTTTTATTACCTAATGATTGTTGATGTACACTTGGTCTTGAGATGGTATTTTTAGGTGGTTGTCATCACAACAGCAAATGGCTTCTTGAGGTGACTGCCCCACCTTCTCAACAAACCAATAGAGGTTGTACCATTCATTAAAGAGAGAGAGAGAGAGAGAGAGAGAGAGATTGACCCTAATGATGAAATGTTGCCTATCTAGAGCATAGCTTTGGGCTATTTGAAGACCCTACATGATGCTTGAAAACCCAAGGGACCCCCACATGGTGAAGCGTTGAGCTCATGAAGCTTGGTGTTGTATATATTGATGATTTTCCTAGTGGAGACAGGCTAGCCTCAACACGGTTTGGTGGGCATCACTTGTTCTAGAACCTAGATGATGATGGTCATCCTTGTGATGAAAAAGGAGGGCTTGTACATCACATTAGAGACCCAATGCTTGAGCTATAGAGTACCACGTTACCCCTCCTACTCCTTTGAGGGTGACGAGGGCACCATGGAGATGAAATGTTGGCATGGAGTGATTTTGGAGGCTTGCATATGATCCTTGAGATGCATCTTGGAGAATGGAGCACTCATTCGCCCTTATCACACCTTTTGGTGGCTTATTGAGCTCATTTAGAGGATGATGTCATGCTTGAGGATCATTTTTCTCCCACACGTGTGGGATTTTATGGTACTTTTGTTATGTTTTTGAGCTATGAGGTTGGCTTGTAACCTCTTTCTTATCGAACACTTAAAGTAAACTTTTCAATAGGGCTTTTTGGTTGAATTATTGTAAAGATGAATGGGAGAAGGCTTATATAAGTAGAACCACCCCTCGCTTTCTATTTTCATCATCACATATGTAATTTGACTCCTCTCTAAGAGAGTGTGACTTAACTCTTTTTTGCTACATTTAGAAAAATGTGAGATTTATGGATGCGACTTTCTAATGGAAGTCATTTTTGCTTGGAGACATTGTTCTAGGATTGAAAGAAGTGCTTTTGTGGAGGATTTTTGTAAGTTTATTGTTGATATTTTGCATGCATTAGTGTTTAAAGTAGGGTTTCATTTGTTCCATGACTAAATGTTCTATCATTGTTGAAATTTTGTTTCATAATTGCATGTGAATTTGTCATCTTTAATGTTGAACACCCAATCTTTGGGATTAGGAATCCTATGTAAATATTTTAAATAGCAAAATAATAGAAGTTGGAAGATGAAGAGACATTGGGAGATGAAACCCAATAATATCCCTCTCCTTGTATATAGTCATATTCTATCTTAATGCAAAGGCAACAAGTTATTCGTGGAGTTACTCCTAGTCTGACATGGTATCAAAGCCAGGCCCATATTTAGCATTGTCTGCCCTGTAACTCCTATTTCCTGCCCCTGCTTTGCCCTCTGTCCTCACAAATTTAGTTTCAGATTCTTTTGGAATCTCAAATCCTTGTGTGATCTGTCTCATTCTTGTATGTTGAATAAAACGCCTGGTGTTGTGTTTGGTTGAATGTTGTGATGCTTCTTGGTCTTTGATTGAAGATTGAAGTCTTGTGCGATGTGTAGAGAGGTCAAAAGCTAGAACTATTGAACACTTGATCATCAATCTGTTGTGTGAAGACCATGGGTCAGGTCGTTCCTGCTGTGAGTGCAAAACCATTGAAATTGTGCTTGCTACACGCTACATGGTTCATGCTATGAGGATTGACGCATTGAATTGACTGTGTGTTCGCTCGTTCCTACTACCGTGTGTTACAAACCACATATGCTATGACTGATATAATGATCGTGAGACCGTGTGCTCGAAGCTCTGTATAAACCCATATTTTGGAAGTTCGTTGGTGGAGTATCAATGTTTCTTTTGAAGGTCGTGGCCTGACATGTTGAATTGTAGAGTGTGGAAGATTAAGGTTGAAAATGAGCAGCCGAGTGTGCGAATAAGGTTACGAAACGAGTCTTTTCCTATTGAGTGGTGGAGCATGGAGTCGTGTTTACAGAGTTGAAGTTGCAGGTGGTGCATTTGAACCCTCTGCATTTAATGTCATGAATGGTGTTGATTTTTGTAGCACCAGAAAGTGATCTAAGTCTCAAATTTGTTGAGGAGGCTTAGACACCAGTATTCCAAAGAACCCAGAAACCGTTTGTGGAAATTCCACTCGGTTCATGTTTTATTAAAATAATTAATTATTTTAATGGAGACCCTAAGTTTAAACTCAGGGAAATTAAATAATTAATGGGCATTAATAAAACAGAGTGTGAATCTTCTAGAGAACGAAGATCAAGTCAAGTTTTAATATTAGCCATTGATTAGACTTCTAATCTGGGTCGTTGATTCATCAATGAGAATATTATAAAAGAAGGCTTGAGGGTCATTTGGAAAGCAAGCCGAACATACACTCAGTAACCCAAAGGAAGTCGATTCTGAAGGAATACAATTCGATTTCAGAGGAAGAGTTGCAAGGCAGAGGAAGCAGAGAGCATCAGCAGTGTCAGGTCTCGAGGGAAGAAGGGCGCAGAAGGCCGGAGAGGGCAGCACAGAGCAGCAGTGCAAAGAGCTCACGCAAGGTGACGCAGTCTCACGCAAGCTCTGCGCAGAGAGACATGCAGAGGTGACGCAGACTGGGGCAGTGTGTCCTCATTATGTCGGAAATTCTCCAAAGTGTTGATGAGAATTTATCTAAAGTGTTTTCTCATGAAGTTTCACAGTTAGTTTACTAGTCTTTCCTTGTAAAGAATTTACTTCTAAAGACTAATATATAAACCCTCATTTGTTGCACCGGTTTTCCCACATTAGGTTTTTCCAAGGACAATTGTCCAAAAATAACTGTCATTGTGATTGGTTCTTATGCTTGCATTTTACTATTCTTTTCTCTATATGTACTTGAGTGATAACTGCAGTAGTGTTTATTTCGAAATTTGTTGTAAAGGTTTTGTAAATAACTTATTGTGGAAATAAGTAGGAGAAATAAATCTATAACTGCAGTAGAAATTCATAATTGAATTTTTCACATGGTATCAGAGTTGAGTTGAGTAACAAGATTGGAGACTTTGCTTTGGAACGAAGTCTAGAAGTTGTTGCTACAGCAACTCGAAAGGGTTCACGCAGCTCTCCAGAGAAAGGGGAAAGCATGGAAGAACAAAGGGATCACGACATCTCTGTATTGGCCTCCAAACTGGAAGAAGAATTTGGTTGCGTATCAAGCTCTGCTTCTCCTAAACTCTGGTATATTGATAGTGGAGCTTTTGCACATATGACGGGAGTACGAGAATGCTTCTCAAGCTACTAGGAAGAGCAGATGAATTTCCAGATCACCATGGGAAATAAAGCAAAGTGTACCCTTGTTGGGAGAGGTACCATATTATTTCAAACTGAAGCTAGAAATAAGCTTCGAGCCACCAATGTGCTACATTTGCCTGGTTTGGGGATGAACTTACTCTCAGTGTCTCAGCTACAAAACAAGGGCTATGACGTCTACTTCATTTGCAAAAGAGTATATGTCAAACACCCGAGTTGGAAGAAGAAGGCACAAATCGAAGTCAGTAGCAATAAATTGTATAAGTTACAGCTAGAATCTCCAATGGCATTGATAAGCAGCTGTGAAGAGAAGGATTTGAATGAGCTATGGCACAAGAGAATGGGGCACTTACATCATGGGGCTTTAAGAATTCTCAAGAAGACCATCATAGGAGTTCCAGATCTGAGCACCAAACGAGATGACATTTGCAGAGGGTGCGTACTAGGGAAGTACGCTAAGAGTGTGTTAGGATTGATACACTCAGACATTTGCAGACCAATGTCCACTAGAGCTCTTAGTGGTGTCGAGTATTTCATCACCTTCATTGATGACCATTCCAGGAAAACTTGGATCTACTTTCTGAAGACCAAAGACGAAGTCGTTGGCCGATTCAAGGATTTTAAAGATCTGGTTGAGAATCTGACAGGAAAGCGGATAAAGATTCTACGATCAGATAATGGTGGAGAATACATTGATAAAGACTTCACAGAATTATGTGTGAGGGAAGCCGTCAGAAGAGAGTGGACTACTCCATATAATTCGGAGCATAATGGAGTTGAAGAAAGGAAGAATAGAACTATTGTGGAGGTTGCAAGAGAAATGATGTATGATCAAGACATGCCCAAATTTTTGTGGGCTGAAGTTTGCAACACAGATGTATATGTTCAGAACAGGGTTCCTCATAATGCATTGGGTAAGATCACTCCAAAAAGTGCCTTCACTGGCAGGAAGATAGAGGTAAGCCACCTCAGGATCTTTGGTAGTGTCGAATACTGCCATGTACCCAAAGAGAAGAGGAAAAAATTGGATAGGATTGTTGATAAGGAGTATTTGTTAGGATACAATGAAAATGCTAAGGCTTACAGAATCTACATTCCTAGCAGCAGGAAGGTTGTAGTGCGGCGGGATGTAAAGTTCATGGAGGAAAGAGCTTTTAGAAAATCCTGAGAGATGCCTTCAACAACACAGTCTGAAGATGACCCACTGGTCCAACCACTACGACCAGTTGAGGTTAGCCCGAGTCCTTCTCTAAGGCAGAAGGATCCAAGGGATTCATCTCAAGAAGATTTGCAGGAAGGGGAGCAGGTAGAGCCACCAACTACCAGTGGTAGGACGAGCAAGGAATTACGACAAATTCTGAAGGATGCAAAGGAGTTTGTCGAGGCCCCTAGAAATGAGAAGAGGCAACCCAGGCAACCAGATAGATACCAAGCCTTGGTAGCCCAGGTTGGGGAACCCTCTAGTTTTTAGGAGGCAGCCAGCATCATGTATGGGTCGATACAATGGTGGAAGAGTACAATTCCATCATGACAAATGATGTCTGGGAGGTGGTTCCTAGGCCTCAGAACAGATCAGTTGTGGGTTCGAAATGGATCTACAAGATCAAATATGCTACAGATGGCAGCGTAGAAAAGTTTAAAGCCAGGTTTGTGGCAAAGGGGTATGCTCAGAAGGAAGGGATTGAGAATGAAGAAACCTTCGCCCCCAGATATGTTGAGAATTTAGAGGGTTGTAGGTTAATACAAATTCTCTTCTTGATAATTACTTGTGACCTTACTTCTGATACTTATGTCTTCTCTTCTTTTAGTTTAGTTAATTTTTCATCAAGTCAATTATCAAAATGCACAAGACACAAAATTAGGCTCCTAGAGCCAGGGCAAAACCTCTCCCTCTTGGAGAGGAAAACCCACAAAGAATTCTTCTTATGGATCTTCAAATGACAAGTACCATGACCCGGACTTAGACCCTAGACCTAGATATGCTTCCAAGACCTTGATTTTCACCTTGTATATGTTTGTATTTAACTTGCTTGAACTATGGGAAGGTAAACTCACTATTGTTGCCTCTTCTCCTTATGACCACTACCTCAACCTTTGCTAATTTGATCTTGATATCACAGTCCTTAACAATGCATATCAGCCACTTAAGTCTGCTCCTTAAATTTCATTGTACCTTGCTATTGCAAACTGTCATTGACTATCCGCAGACTATCCTTTTTCTATCCGCAAACTTCCTTCAGATCCGCATTCACAAGTTATCCTTTATCTGCATTTATATGCTGCCCTAAATCTTTGTCTTGTCCGCACTTATTTGTTGTGGTGTATCTGCAAACTTTCCTACGATTGATCTATCCTGATGTCCTTCTAGTATCCGCACTGTAATTTCAGTGTATCCAAAAAAATTCTTGCGGTTGATCTGTCCTGACTAGTATCCGCACTGTAATTTCAGTGTTATTCGATTATCTCCTTCCAAAACAGTCTATAAAACTAACTCAAACTTGTCCGCAATTTCAGAGGAATTCGCATTCAATTAGTTGCCTATTATCCGCAGGAATAGGGGTATATATATAGTTGATTGCTCAAATTTTAGGCCGACCTGTCATTAGACTTGCAGGCTGACTTCTCATCTGAATGTTGGTCGACTTTAACACATTATAATAGCGTCTTCTTTCACTGTTGGACAGAGGTCTATTTGTAGGCATTTCTTCCATAGATTTTTGGATGTGAGGCAAGGTTCTTGACAGGATCTGGAGCATATACTGATGACAGGTTCCTTCATATATATACATGGCACTTTAATTATATTCTATACCTAGAAGACTCAAGCCTAGTAGACATCAAGAAGAAGTCTATCTACATAACAAAATCTTGCTCATGAAACCCATGAAGCAAGTACACCAAAAATACATTTTATTATCTTTGACATCTTCTTTACATAAATACATAATTACATAGTCAACATGAAGACCAACCTAGTTACACTTTTCAACAAGATATACTTCTATTAGACCTGTGATATCCCTTGTTGTGCAGATGGGATGGGAAATTCACCAAATGGACATCAAGACTGCATCCTTGAATGGGGTGATAGAAGAAGTATATATCGAACAACCAGAGGGCTTTGAGACGCATGAACAAAGGACTCATGTTTGTAGGCTTAAGAAAGCCTTGTATGGACTTAAGCAAGCCCCTAGAGCTTGGTATGGTCGAATTGATGGCTACATGCAAAAGATGGGATTCGTCAAGAGTGACGTAGATCCTAATCTCTACTATTTGAGAGTAGGGGATGAGCCTCTGATATAAGTGTTGTACGTAGATGATCTATTCCTAACAGGATCATCTAAGCTCATTAAGGACTGCAAGGAGAATTTATCTGCAGAATTCGACATGAAGGATCTGGAGTTGATGCATTATTTTTTGGGTTGGAAGTTTGGCAGCAGAAGGGTGAGATCTTCCTTGGTTAAGGGAGATATGCTACAGAAATCTTGAAGAGGTTCAAGATGGAAGACTGTAGACCCATGGCTACTCCAATGATCACCAACTGGAAGAAGATTGATACTTCCGAAGATGATGAGGCTGATCCTACCTTGTATAGGTAGCTCATAGGGTCCCTGATGTATCTGGTCCAAAGTTGCACGAAGCGGGGACGTTTTTTGGAAGCGAGGACGCGAAAACGTCATTTTCCAAAAATTTAGGAAGCGAAGCGTTTCGGAAGCGTCTAATATATATATTCAAAACAAACATCCCAAATACCATATTAGTTGTAGAAGACATGAAAACACGCATATTTTTACATAAATCAAGATAGATATAACATCCATGATTCCATTGTACATCAATAATTAATTTTCGAGCATCAACCATCTAGATTCTAGATCCTAGCAATTACAAACATACATCAAATTTGTAAGCATGATAAAACATTTAAGCATACTATAAAACATAAAACATTTAACCATATTATAAAACATAAAGCATATTATCTATCAAGTGAGCAACTGTCAACATTGGTCATGTCCAAAATTCAAATAATAATGTTTACAAAATAGGCCACTTGGCCACCACCAAGACCAAAAATTTCAAATTCACAACAAGCCTACAAGTCTAATCTATGACAAAAGCAGTAAATTGTGAAAATATCTACTAATCTCTCCTCCTTACACCACGAACAGTATGTGACAATGGGCCTCCATGTGGTGGCAATGAAGAAGATGGTGGTTGTGGAATTTGTGGCACTGGCACTGCAACTGATGAAGACGAAGCCCCTGTTGTTGATGTTGAACCATGGAACCTAGGAAGCAAGGGAACAATGGGGGCTGGCATCTAAACTCGATCATCATCATCATGGATAAGAGCATCATCATCATCCTCCAATTGCTCTAATCGCAACACTCCATCCTCCAAATTGGCCTCCTCTGGATACTTGTCCAAAACCTTAAGGTCTTTATTATTCTTTGCATCATCACAATAATGGGGCAACAATCGCAAGTTGTAATGAGCATAAACCAAGCTCTTTGCCCGATCTAAACTCAACATGTTCATTTTAACACTATGGATGAAAGAATAAGAGCTCCAACACCTCTCTGTAGAAGAGGTGTTTAGCACCTGTGATAGTACCCGCAATGCCAAAGTTTGTAGAATTGGAGTAGCACCTCCATGCATGTTCCAACACTCTATAGAAGAAAAACTCTCTCGATCTCTAATAGTATGCATGCTCCCACATGGAACATTGGAAAGTGTATAGTTGCTCAATTGTTTCCGTACCGAGTGTGCCTCCTCCTCATCAGGGACTAATCTATCCAATGCAATCATATATTTTTCTAGGACCTCTGGATCTAGGTGTGGTTTTCTCCTGCTCCCCCCCACCATATGTTGGTGTTGAAAGCCATGATGGACTATAGTATTTAGGTGTCAAAACATATGTTAATTCATGCAATGGAACATTTAGCATATCCCATCGTTTTACCACCTCTGCACGAATATAAATGTACAAGGTGATATCTCTAGTCTCAATAAATGTCTATAATCTGCCCCAACATGTTATCCATTTGCTCATACACCTCCCCAATTATTGGCTGATCTGAATCTGCAAACTTGATCATGTAATAAATTGGTTTGGTGAATTGCAAAACATATTTAACCTGTGACCAAAATAACATGTCAAGAATAGTGTCCTTGGCTGCATTAGCACCATCTTTATCAGTGTTAATTTCTTCCCATGGTTCAGCGGTGACCATATTAGTTAAAGCTTGTCTCACCTTCACTAGCCGCCTAAAGGTGAGGTAACAACTTGCAAATCTTGTTTTTGCAAGTTTAAGCAACTACAACTTAGAGTAAGTGCCATAGAAGTAGTTTACCCTTGTATGCCCTGTCATAAATTTAATAAGTTTCTTCCCTCTCTTGTAAAGCTCATTAATCCACCCACATTCTTTATGCTTCACAATATCATGCATCAAAAGGTTCAATGTGTGCACCAAGCACCTAGACCAAAATATGTGTGGATAAGTATGCTCAATAATTCTTCTTGTTCCCTTACAATTTGTTGCGTTATCTGTGATCACTTGAACCACTTTACTAGGACCAACAACTCTAATTGATTGCAATAGGAGATCTGCAATGTTTTGGGAAGTTGCACTGACAGAGAAGGAATCGTGACATGTAATAAACACTGCACCACTAGCAAAAACACCAAGGACATTTATCAAATGTTGGTTTTTGATATTTGTCCACCCATCTGATACAATGGATACCCCACAATCCACCCACTCATTTTTAAAACGTGTCAAAGCTACTTGAACCTTTCCTTTTTCTCTTTCTAATAACATTGTTCTAGCTTTCTCATAGTGGGGGCAACGTTGCATGAAGCAGGGACGGTTTTTGGAAGCAGGGTGGCGGAAGCGTCATTTTCCAAAAATGTAAGAAGCGAAGCGTTTCGGAAGCGTCTAGTATATATATATATATATATATTTGCATTTATATTCAAAACAAACATCCCAAATACCATATTAGTTGTAGAAGACATGAAAACATGCATATTTTTACATAAATCAAGATAGATATGACATCCATGATTCCATTGTACATCAATAATTAATTTTTGAGCATCAACCATCTAGATTCTAGATCCTAGCAATTACAAACATACATCAAATTTTTAAGCATGATAAAACATTTAAGCATACTATAAAACATAAAACATTTAAAAAATTTAAGCATACTATAAAACATAAAACATTTAACCATATTATAAAACATAAAGCATATTATCTATCAAGTGAGCAACTGTCAACATTAGTCATGTCCAAAATTCAAATAATAATGCTTACAAAATAGGCCACTTGGCCACCACCACGACCAAAAAGTTCAAATTCATAACATTCCTACAAATCTAATCTATGACAAAAGCGATAAATTGTAAAAATATCTACTAATCTATCCTCCTTCCACCACGAAGAGTACTTGACGGTGGGCCTCCACGTGGTGGCAATGAAGAAGATGGTGGTTGTGGAAGTTGTGGCACTGGCACTGCAACTAATGAAGACGAAGCCCCTACTGTTGGTGTTGAACCATGGAACCTAGGAAGCAAGGGACCAGTGGGGGTGGCATCTCAACTCGATCATCATCATCATCATGGATAAGAGCATCCTCTAATTTCTCTAATTGCAACAGTCCATCCTCCAAATTGGCCTCCTCTGGATGCCTGTCCCAAACCTTAAGGTCTTTAAGATTCTTTGCATCATCACAGTAATGGAACAACAATCGCAAGTTGTAATGAACATAAACCAAGCTCTCTGCTCGGTCTAAACTCAACCTGTTCCTTTTAACACTGTGGATGAAAGAATAAGAGCTCCAACACCTCTCTGTAGAAGAAGTGTTTACCACCTGTGATAGCACCCGCAATGCCAAAGTCTGTAGAATTGGAGTAGAACCTCCATGCATGTTCCACCACTCAATAGAAGAAAAAATCTCTCGATCTCTAATAGCATGCCAAGGGAACATTCCGTGAAAGAAAGAAGTCGAAGAGATACCAAGGGTATCTAGTAGCCATGAGTACGATAGTACAATCTAAGCCTGGAACATTTGAAGAAGTCATAAAGCATCAAGTTTGGAAGGATGCTATGGACGAGGAGTATGAGTCCATTATGAAAAATGATGTCTGGGAAGTGGTCCCGAGCCCGGAGGACAAATCTGCTGTCACCTCGAAATGGCTCTATAAGATCAAGCATGGATCTGATGGAAGTGCTGAAAAGTACAAGGAAAGATTATGATGATATATTTGCACATGTGGCCCGCTATACCACCATCCGATCTATTATTTCCCTTACTGCTATGCAAGGATGGAGCCTACATCAGATGGATGTGAAGATTGCTTTTCTACATGGTGCTATAAAGGAAGAGGTGTATGGAGCAACCGCTGGGGTTCGAAGACCGAGATAGAGACACCCATGTATGCAAGTTGAAGAAAGCCCTTTATGGGTTGAAGCAAGCCCCCAAGGCTTGGTATGAGAGGATAGATAGCTACTTGATGAAGTTGGGCTTCATTCGAAGTAATGTTGATCTGGACCTTTACTTTAAGATTGATAGAGAAAGGCCTCTCATTCTGGTTCTCTATGTGGACAATCTCTTCCTGACAGATGTTGACCCTCTCATTCATCAATGTAAGAGGGAGCTAGCTTCTGAGTTTGAGATGAAAGACCTAGGACTGATGCACTACTTCCTAGGCTTGGAGGTCTGGCAGAGGCCAGGCAAGATTTTCCTTTCTCAAGGAAAATATGTCGTGAAGTTGCTGGAGAGATTTGGTATGGTGGACTGTAAGTCTATGTCGACACTGATGGAACTCAAATTTAAGAAGTTGGGTGGAAACGTTGTTGGGCCAGTGCTAGCAAATCCTACTGAGTATCGACAACTCATGGGGGCCTTGATGTTCTTAGTGAACATCCATCCGGATGTATGTTTTGCAGTGAACACTTTGAGTCAAGATATGGTTGATTCTCATCACATTCAATGGATTGGTGCCAAGAATCTATTGAGATATCTTCGAGGCACAATCAACCATGGGCTGAGATACATTGTCGGGAGTTTGAGAGTCCATGGATATACTGATGTTAATTGGGCTGGCAGTGTGGTGGATCGCAAGAGCACATCTGGATGTTGCTTCACCTTGGATTCTACTTTAATATCTTGGATGAGCAAGAAGCAGAAGTCGGTGGCTTTGAGCACGACTGAGGCCGAATACATTGCAGCGAGTATGGCCTGTTGTGAAGCTATTTGGTTGCGAAAACTCTTCAGTGAGTTTTTCGAGCATGTGCTAGATACCACCATTATCCTTTGTGATAACCAGAGTGGGATTCGTCTTTCGGAGAATCCCATGTTCCACGATCGATCCAAGCATATTGATATCAAGTACCACTTTATCTAGGATATGGTACAGCGAGGCGCTGTAAGGCTCGATCATATAGGAACTGATGAGCAAGTCGTGGATATTCTCACAAAGCCCCTGGGGAAGGTCAAGTTCCTAACCTTCCATGAGAAGCTTGGAATCGTGGAAAGACCCTATTCTGAGGGTCCTGATTGAGTTGGACTATGAGCTCTGGGAGCTCCAGGGGGCTTGGGGATAGCTTCTTGGAGCTATAACCACATATGAGGCTATGCTTGTCGAACCTTGTTGTGCTTTTGCCCCACCATTATGATATTGAGTTGGTTCGCCTCTCTTTGATCTGTGCCCCGCACGCATCTTACCCATGGAGTTTCGGACTCATGGGAAGTACCTCTCATTTGGCCAATGAGGAGGGAAATGTGGATAGAGACCATAGCAAGACCGATGGACGCATCGGAGATTGTCGTACTCTCTATGTCTAGGATGGCACATGTCCAACACCTTGATCTGGAATCAAGTATGATGAGGTTTTATCCTCTACACTGACTTCGGGTCAGTAAACTAACTTCAGGTTAGTAGGAGACTCTTTTGAGTCCAAGAGAGGTTTTTACCTCTAAGTTGACTTCGCGTCAACTGTGTGTGATGTCTTTATGACTCACCTTTCTGAAATAAATAACCAGCAAAGCAAGTTACAGCGGGATGACGCACAATGTTTGCTGAAGGTACATGACAGCACTGATGGATGGCACTTGTGGATAGATGGAGTTCTCCCTAGTTGAGAGGGAGTGTTAATTTTGGGAAACTATGTCCAAACTCCATGTTGCACTGCTCATATGACGATGGTCATATTTTTGTTGGATTCCTCTTTCAGAGAGGTGCAAGATTGATCTAAAGATCATCTTGATCGGATAAGTCTTTATGACTCACCTTTCTAAAATAAAGAACTAGCAAAGCAAGTTACGGCAGGATGACGCATGATGTATGGTGAAGGTACATGATGGTACTGATGGATGGCACTTCTGAACAGATGGAGTTCTCCCTAGTTGAGAGGAAGTGTTAATTTTGGGCAACTAGATCCAAACTCCATGTTGCACTGCTCATATGACGATGGTCATATTTTTGTTGGATTCATCTTTCGGAGAGGTAAGATTGATCTAAAGATCATCTTGATCGGATGAGCAGAACATTTATTTTGAATTTATTTTCCACATGTGCAAGGTCAGCTAGATTTGTAAGGTAGGCTCACATGCCTAATAGATGTGTCACACACCCTCATTGATGGATGTAAATCGGAGAGACTTGGAGGTCATTTTCTCATCATCTCATCTCACATTCTCTCATTGTGATCTGATTTGTTTGATAGCCTTTGGAGGTCTTTTTCCCCTCACACGTGTGGAGCAAAAGTCTAAAATTTGCGGATCTGTTTAGGGCACTTTTGTAGCAGCATTGACCAGTGTTGACCGTGGTCAACCCTTGGTCGTTTAACCTCAAAACTCTGTAGAAAATCCCATTTTAGGAGGTCATATAACTAGGCACTAAAATCGAGGAATTATGGGTTGTTTGACTGAAGCCCTAGTTTGATGCGTTGACTTTTCTGCTGCTACCTACATTGACTTTTCTGCATTGTTCTTGGGTTGACTTGTGATGAGGTGTCTTTGAGGGTTGGGGTGTGACACATGAAGGGCTGGCTGACCGAGAAAGAATTTGTTGGTTGAAGCATCTTGTTGACCGTCGTAACGCAACAATATCTCATATCTTTCCTCGACAAAAGAAATTGTAAATCTGATCTATATTTGGCTTGTCTTCTATTGATCTATTATTGTGTTCTATTAGCATTTTACTTTCATGTGATTGTTATTTTATATCGGGCCTAAGAAATATTGAAGTAAAAGTGCATCAAGCATAGAACACCATGGTTATCTAAATTTAACAAGTTACCATCAGTACAGGGGAGATATTACATCTATGTTGTGGCGGACAGGTTGATTATGTTCGTCCATTTCCTTGTTCTAGGTATTCAGTGTCTCAAGTAGCGAAATTGTTCTTTCTGGAGATTTTCAGATTGCATGGTTTTCCAAAGACCATTGTCAATGATAGAGATAGTAGATTTATGGGCAGATTTTGGTAGGAACTCTTCAGATTAGTAGCTACAGATCTCACTCTCAACAAGTTATTGCCTCCAAACCGATGTGTACACTAAGATAGTTAATAAATGGCTAGAGGGTTACTTAAGGAACTATGTGACAGGGCAGCGGAAGGCTTCTGTAAAATGGTTGCACCTTAGAGAATATTGTTATAATACCACATATCACATGTCAATTGGGATGTCACCATTCAAGGCTTTATATGGCTACGATGTCGTTTCATTTGCAGAGCTGGCATTTGGAGATAGTCATGCCCAAGGTTGCGGGGAAGCTTCACCCACCCCCCCCCCCCCGGTTCCCGCTCCCGAAACGCGCTCCGTTCGGGAGCATTTTGGGAGCGCTCGGAAACGCGCTCCCGAAAATGCTTCTTGAGGGGAGCGTTTTCGGGAGCGCGCTTCCGAGCCTGTAGAAACGCTCCCTGCCTTTTCGGGAGCATTTTTTAAATGCCGTAAGCGGTCGGGGCTCGGAAAAAGAAACGCTCCCCGACGGCATGAAAAAAATTTCTTAAAAAAATCGTTTTTTTTTTAGGAGGGAGGGAGGAGGGTTGGGTAAATAAAAGCCCAGCCTCCCCCTCATTTGTGTTATTGTTTTAGTTGAGTGAGTGAGAGCAAGAGGAGAGAAGGAGAGCTTGGAGCAAGAGCTTGGAGAGAGCAAGGAGCAAGCTGCAAGAGAGCAAGAGGAGGATTGCAAGAACGAGGTAGGTCTTCTAATCTAGTTTTGTATTTTCTAGGATGAATTTTTAAGTTGTTCAAAAATGAAAACTTGATGATCACACATGGAGGATTGTAGACCCATGTCGACACCGATGATCACCAACTGGAAGAAGCTTCATGCTTCGGATTCTGAGTTGGTGGATCCCACATTGTACAGGCAGCTGATTGGTTCCTTGATGTATTTGGTCAACACTAGACCAAATATTTGTTTTGCAGTCAACACGATGAGTCAGTTTATGTGTGAGCCTAGGAAGGTTCATTGGGTGGCTGCAAAACACATTTTGCGATACTTGCAGGGGACAGTGGATTATGGTCTGGACTACAGGCAGGGGGATGGAGTGAGATTGGCAGGTTACACTGATTCTGATTGGGCAGGTTGTGCTTCCGATAGGAAGAGCACTTCAGGGTGTTGTTTTGGGTTGTCTGCTGGTGTCATGGTCACCAAGCAAGAAGCATAGTAGCATTGGAGTTCCGCCTGGCGCAGTATATGGCAGCCAGTCTAGCTAGTTGTGCGGCCATCTGGCTTCGCAAGATGTTGTTTGGCTTATTTGGTCAGCCGTTGAGACCTTCAGTGATTTACTGTGATAATCAGAGTTGCATTAAACTCACTGAGAATCCAGTATTTCATGACAGGTCAAAGCATATCGGGATCAAATATCACTTCATCAGAGACTATGTTCAGAAAGGAGCTGTGAAGCTTGAGTATATTCCCACTGATGAGCATGTTGCAGATATTCTTACCAAAGCCTTACCACGGGGCAAGCATGTCTACTTCAGAGACAAGATGGGTGTGGTGAGGAACACCTTCCTCGGTAAGAGGGAGTGTTGAAATTTGGTACCGGAGGACAGGTGGTTCCCTAAGGCTTTGATCTTTGGCCTAGGGAAAAGTGTCCAAAACAATTTAATTTTTCTCCTAAAGTAACTTTATAATTTTTTATAAAGTTAAATCTAATTTAAAAGTGACTTAAGTGATAAAGTTACTAAAGTGACTTTATAAAGTTATAAAGTCAAATCTAATTTTAAAGTGACTTTAAGTGATAAAGTTACTAAAGTTAAAGTGACTTTAAATAAAGTCAATGTAAAATTAAAAAGGAAAAAGTGACTTTGGAAATAAAATACTAAGTGGGTCTTTATTAAAGTGGGGTGAATTAAAAAATGAAAAGTGAGATTTAAATGAGCATTTAATCTCAGCCCTAGATCTCAATCTATCTCAGCCATTGGATTTAGGGATTCCCCAAAAGTCACTTAGGGTTAGGTTAAAGGAGGAAAAGGAGGAAAGGGTCATTCATTCTTTCATGAGCAGATTGGGAGAAGAAGAGCAAGAGAGCAAGGGAGATTTCTGAGCAGTGAGGAGAAGGAGGCAGCAGCTTGGCACACATTCCAAGGCCATATTTCAGCAAGACCGTACAGCAGAGTTTGCACACAGTGCAAGGCAGATTTGGCACGATTTCCAAGGCAGAATCCGTACAGCAGCTTGTGGCACGTTTTCCAAGGCAGCCGTACCATTTTCTGGGCACAGATTTCGAGAGAGAAGCTACTGTTTTTGCTGCACGCTTTTCTAGACAGGCCGTACAGCCTGTAGCTGATTGCTGGCACAAAAATCGAGGCAGATTTCCGTACAACAGCATTTAATACAGCTGCACGCATTCCAAGGAGGCCGTACAACAGCATTTATTGCTGTTCTGCACGCAAAAAGAGGAGGCCGTACAGCAGAAATTAATGCTGTAATTTTTGGGCACGTTTTTCAAGGAAATACGCACAGCATTTATTGCTGGTTCAGTTTTACTGTCTGCACGTTTTCCGAGGCGGTGGTTAAGCACGGAAAGAGATAAGTTGTAAAGGTTTACTTGCTGATTTTTCTGAATATTTCTCTCACTGTAAAAGCATTTTTCCCAGAAATAATGAGCTTTCGAACTGGTTTTCCCCAAGAGTTGTAGGGGGTTTTTCCAGGGTCACCTTGACCAAAAATCACTGTGTTATCATGTGTTGAATGACTGTTTGTATCTGCTGATTTTTATTTCTGCATTTTCCAGCATTCTGTAAATTTTCCAGAATTTGTGTTTTCAGCAAAAAATTATTTTCTAGTTTGTTGAATGTAAGGATATGGGAAAGGGCATTTAATTATTTTGGAGTAATAAGGTGAAAACTGAAAACCGGGGTGGGAAATAGAATTTTCTACACCCATTTGGCATTTCTCCTTTTTTTTTGCAGGCTAGAAACTTGAAACATCATGGCTATATGGCTAGGGATTTTCATCATGCTGGTTCCTTTCTTTGTAAAAATGGTGTTGAAGAGTAGAAGAAAGAGGCAGATTAGAGGAGGATGAAGAAGTGGGTTATGGTGAATTTGATGAAAATCCTGAAGAGGAGGAGGATTATGCTGAGGAGGAAGGGGGGAGTGGAGAACATGAGGCCACAGATACCCCAACTAGACAAGACCAAACTCAGGCACCTTTGTGGAAATATGTTCAGAGGCAGGAAGGAGGGAAAGGTGGTGGAACCACTAAATTTCTTTGCCCCCATTGCAATAAAGAATACCATGGTTCATACACCCGTGCGAGAAGGCACCTTTGTGGGAAAATGCCAGGGGATGGAGACAAAATCTAGGAATCAAAATTTGTGTTAGTGTGCCAACAACACAGAGAGAGAAATATAGAAAGGAAGAGGAGATTGCCCTACAGAGATCTAAAAGATCTAGGGGTTTCGTTGATTCTTATACACCATCAGGTGCATCACATCATGGACAAAGAAGTCCATCAACTTCCACCTATGGCAGTGGTTATGGAGGCAGTGGCACCCATGGATTAAGGCATAGAAACATATCCGATTTCCTTGACGAAGGGTGTAGGAATGATGTGGATTCAAAAATTTTCCGGTTTCTAAATGCATGTGGGGTGCCATTCAATGTTCTTCGCTCACCTTATTGGCATGAAATGGTTTCTGCCATTAATGATGCCCCGAAAGAATACAGGAGCCCTGGGTGTGACAAGGCCAGAACCGTGGGTCTTGATCATGAAAAAGCTAAAATAAACCATTCTTTGGCTAGAATGACAAATTCATGGAATGAGCATGGGGTGTCCATTGTCTCTGATGGATGGACCAATGTAAAAGGAAAGCCATTGATAAGTGTTTTGGCTGTGTCGGTTAGTGGTGCAATCTTCCTATCAACATATGATTATTCAGACAAATTCAAAACCGGCATTAACATTGCAGAACCATTACTTGCAATAATTGAAAAGATTGGGCCATACAATGTCATACAGGTCATCACTGATAATGCTGCTAACTGTAAGGCAGCAGGAGCAATTATTGAGGATAAATACCCCAACATATTTTGGTCTAGGTGTTTGGTTCACACAATGAACCTTTTGATGCATGATATCATTAAAAGCAAACAACCTCAATTCAAATGGCTTGGTGATTTGTACAAGAGAGGTAAAAAATGATAAAATTTATTACAAACCATAGTAATACCCATGGGATTTTCCGTACTCACTCCAAATTGGAGTTGTTGAAGATAGCAAAGACTAGATTTGCTAGCTATTACCTCACCTTCAGGCGCCTTTTGAAGGTAAGAGAGTCATTGGTTGCAATGGTATCAAGCCCACACTGGCAGGTATTAAAGGACAGGGCAACGACAATAGTTGACAGGCAAGGTTTTGAACATGTGGAGGAGACCGCCCTTGACCCTTTGTTTTGGGCACGTGTGAGGGAAATTTTGAACTTCACCAAGCCCATTTATCACATGATTCGGTTTGTAGATACAGATAAACCAGTGATTGGGGAGGTTTATGAGTAGATGGATAGCATGTTGGGCAAAATAAAAGATGTTGTTAGGAATAATGATCCCAACTTGTATGCAATGATTCATGACTGTGTGCATGGTGGAATAAACTCAATGTTCCACTACATGCCTTGGCATATATTCTTATGCCAAAATACTACTCTCCATCTTGGTTGGGCCAACCTGCATCTGGAGGTGGGGTTAGGATCAAACCTCACACAGATCCAGAGGTACAACAAGGATACATGAAGGCATTACACAAGTTGGTACCCAACAGGGAGGAGTGTGCTAGATTGCGCCTTGAATTAGGCAAATACTTCAGTTGCACTGCTAACTTTGGTTCTTTCCATGCGATGGAAGACAGAGACAGATTTGATGCTCTCACATGGTGGGAAGCATATGGCGGCATGGGAATTTTGCCAAAGTTGGCAAAAAAAGTTCTCTCACAGGTTGTGAATACTTCTTCTGCAGAGAGGTGTTGGAGCACCTATAGCTTCATACATAATGTGAGAAGAAAGCTAAAAGCTTGGTTTATGTGCATTACAACTTGAGGTTGTTGAGCCATTACTGTGATCAGGCATATGAGGATCAATCATACAGAGTTTGGGACAACAACCCAGAGGATGATAATTTGGAGGATGGCACGGTACATATAGAAGAATTGGAAGCAGAACTTTTTAGGGATGATGATGAAGCATCAGCAACGCCGCCACACACAGGGCCAATCCCACCATCCAGTAGCAGTGCCGGTGCTAGTGCCAGTGCCGGTTCTCGATATCCAACTATTGTTCCTTTGCAGATTCAGCCTCCACCTTCTAGTCATGGTCGTGGACATGGTACTCCTGTGAGTACTAGAAGGCCATCATTTCCTCGTGGCTCGCACAAATTAGACATTTCTCGTGGGCGTGGCAAGGGGCCAGCCAACAGATAAAATAGATTTGTTGTTTAGAAGTTTTTTCTATTTTCTAGTAGTTTTTATCTTTTATAACTGTTGACAGTTGAACAGTGGAAACTTGACTCTTTCATATATTTAATGACAATTTAAGTTTGAAGTTTGAATTCGAAAGGCGAAACTTTGAAGTTGGCATTTATAAGTTTACAAGTCATTATGAATTATGAATATGATGCTTCATGAAAGTTATATGGTGATCAATGAATCAATGATGATAAATGTTATATATCAATGATGATAAATTGTATATATTGAATTTTGAAATCAATGAATCAATGATGATAAATGATATATATTGAATTTTGAAATCAATGAATCAATGATAATAAATGAATTATGATATATATCAATGATGATAAATGAATTATGATATATATCAATGATGATAAATGTTAGATATTGAAATTTGAAATCAATGATGATAAATGTTATATATTGAATTTTGAAAGCTTGAAACCTTCAGATTGATGATTCGCAAGACTCAAGAGTCAATATGTTGTATGCTTCCAACTTGTGGGTGTGGTTGATGAAGATTATAACTTCTAGATGATTGATGTTATATGATTCAATCTATGTTTTTATGTTTTTTATGTCTAATTGATCATTCTACATGCTTTTGTTGACATATATGCATCAAAATATAAAAAATTTAAAAAAAAAAAAAAATATATATATATATATATATATATATAAACGCTCCCCAAAACACTCCGAACCGGGAGCTTTTGAAAATGGCGCTCCCGCTCCCGCTCCCAAGCGACCATGGTCATGCCACAAAGGCTAAGGACTGGATCCAAGAGTGCCAAGATATCCTCAAGGCCCTCAAGGATAATTTGCACATGGCACAAAACCAGCAAAAATTGTATGTTAATTAGCACTGAATTGAGAGGAGTTTTGAGGAGGGAGACATGGTATATTTGTGCATGCATCCTTATAGATAGTCCACCCTCAAGCAAAAAGGTGCAAAGAAGTCGAAACCACAATTGTACAAGCCATACAAAGTCACCCAAAGAGTGGTAGAAGTAGCCTATGAGTTAGAGCTTTTGGAGGGGAGCAAGATCCATAATGTCTTCCACATGTATTGTTGGAAGAAATCATTGGGGCAGCAGGTCATATCTACACCCGAGTTACACACTTTGGATGAGGAAGGACAGTTGGTATTGGTTTTGGGGGAAGTACTGGAGATGAGACAAGAAAGATTGAGAAACGGACTCATTAGGGAATATCTGATTCAATGGAAGGATCTACCAATATTGGATGGTCAATTACAGGATGACAGATACAAGGTGGTCAATGACATCATTTACTACAAGGGCAGGATTTACATGGTGCCAGAGTCTGAATTGAAAGGGGAGATTATGCATGCAGCATAGATTCACCATTGGCAAGGCATCCAGGATTCCTCAAGACTTATAGGACCATTAGAGAGAAATTCTCATGGAAGGGTCTCAAGTAGGACGTTCTACGACATATCCGTGAGTGCAGTACATGCTAGCAGAACAAAGGCGAGCACACAGATCCAGCAGGCTTGCTTCAGCCATTGCCTATTCCAACACAGAAATGCGAGAGAATTTCAATGGACTTCATCACAGAGTTACCTTCAATACAGGAGAGAGATTGCATCTATGTTGTGGTGGACAGGTTGACTATGTTCGCCCATGTATTTGTGATTCCTTCTAGGCATTCAACGTCTCAAGTAGCAAAATTGTTCTTTCAGGAGATTTTTCAGATTGCATGGTCTGCCCAAGACCATTGTCAGTGTTAGTAACTACAGATCTCACTCCCAGCACAAGTTATCGCCTCCAAACTGACGAGTAGACTAAGATAGTTAATAAATGGCTAGAGGTTTACTTGAGGAACTATGTGACAGGGCAGCAAAAGGCTTTTGTAAAATGGTTTCACCTTAGAGAATATTGTTATAATACCACATATCACGATGTCATTTCATTTGCAGAGCTGGTATTTGGAGATAGTCAGGCCCCCAAGGCTAAGGACTGGATCTAAGAGTGCCAAGATATCCTCAAGGCCCTCAAGGATAATTTGTACACGGCACAAAACCAGCAAAAAATGTATGTTAATAAGCACTAAATTGAGAGGAGTTTTGAGGAGGGAGACATGGTATATTTGTGCATGCATCCTTATATATAGTCCACCCTCAGCTAGGAAGGTGCAAAGAAGTTGAAACCACAATTGTACGAGCCATACAGAGTCACCCAAATAGTGGAAGAAGTAACCTATGAGTTAGATCTTTTGGAGGGGAGCAAGATCCATAATGTCTTCCACATGTCATGTTTGAAGAAAGCATTGGGGCAACACGTCATATCTACACCCGAGTTACACACTATGGATGAGGAAGGACCGTTGGTATTGGTTTTGGAGGAAGTACTGGATATGAGACAGACGAGAGTGAGAAACAGGCACATCAAGGAATATCTTATTCGATGGAAGGATCTACCAATATTGGATGGTCAGTTGTAGGATGATAGATACAGGGTGGTCAATGACATCATTTACTACAAGGGCAGGATTTACTTGGTGCCAGAGTCTCAATTAAAAGGGAAGATTATGCATGCAGCATATGATTCACCATTGGCAAGGCATCCAGGATTCCTCAAGACTTATAGGACCATTAGAGAGAAATTTTCGTGGAAGGGTCTCAAGGAGGACGTTCTAAGACATCTCCATGAGTGCGATACATGCTAGCAGAACAAATACGAACACACACATTCCGCAGTTTTGCTTCAGCCATTGCCTATTCCAACACGGAAGTGCGAGAGGATTTCGATGGACTTCATCACAGAGTTACCATCAATACAGGGGAGAGATAGGATCTATGTTGTGGTGGATATGTTGACTATGTGAGACCATTTCTTTGCAATTCTTTCTAGGTATTCAGCGTCTGAAGTAGCGGAATTGTTCTTTCAGGAAAATTTTAGATTTCATGGTCTACCAAGACTATTGTCAATGACAGAGATAGCAAATTTTGGCATGAACTCTTCAGATTAGTAGCTACAGATCTCACTCCCAGCACAAGTTATCGTCTCCAGACCGACGAGTAGACTGAGATAGTTAATAAATGGCTAGAGGATTACTTGAGGAACTATGTGACAGGGCAACAGAGGGCTTCTGTAAAATGGTTGCACATTAGAGAACATTGTTACAACATCACACATATCATATGTCAATTTGGATGTCGCCATTCAGGGATTTATATGGCTACGATGTTGTATCATTTGTAGAGTTGGTATTTGGAGATAGTCAGGCCCTAAAGGATAAGGACTAGATCCAAGAGTGCCAAGATAACCTCAAGGCCCTCGAGAATAATTTGCACACGACACATAACCAACAAAAACTGTATGCTAATAAGCATTGAATTGAGAGGAGTTTTGAGGAGGGAGATATGGTATATTTGTGCATGCATCCTTATATATAGTCCACCTTCAAGCAGAAAGGTGCAGAGAAGCTGAAACCACAATTATACGAGCCATATATAGTCACCCAAAGAGTGGTAGAAGTAGCCTATGAGTTAGAGCTTTCGGAGGGGAGCAAGATCCATAATGTCTTCCACGTGTCATGTTTGAAGAAAGCATTGGGGCAGCAGGTCATATCTACACCTGAGTTACACGCTCTGGAAGAGGAAGGACAGTTGGTATTGGTTTTGGAGGAAGTATTGGAGATGAGATAGAAGAGATTGAGAAACAGGGTCATCAGGGAATATCTTATTCGATGGAAGGATCTACCAATATAGGACGTAACATGGGAAGGGGAGCAAATACTTCAACATCTAACATTAAAATTGCTTGAGGACAAGCCATCTTGGGTGGGGAGGATTGTAATGTCCCAAATCACTTGAACATGGAGATATCCTCCCTACTAACCTAAATTGTCTCCTTTAGGCTAGCAAAAAGGGAAAATGTTAAGGGGGCAAAGGAATTTTGCCTAACTCTACTTTAATTAAATAAAAGAGGCAAAATATTAGTAACAAAGAAGGGGGGCAAAAGTCACTTGGAGAAAATATGAAAAACCCACTTAGTAACCTTGCCAACCCTCAAAGCATAGACTTCACATGCATCTACATCATCTTGGACACCTCATCATCCTTGGACATGGCATTTAGAGCACTTACATTGGATGACATTAGCCTTAAGAGAGTTTACAACTAACACCTTGGTTAAATTAGGGCATATTTTCACAAGGTTAGTGGGTTGGCTTATAACTTGAGAGCATTTTAGCATCAAACTTGTTTTTGGGGGTTTGTTAGGCTAATTATTAGTCATGCCCCTCATATAAATAAAGGAGAGACACGTTGTATTAGATCATCATCATTTGTGACATATTTCAGCCCTCTTGGAGAATTTCGGCGTTCTTGATCTCTTGTGGAGATGTGACTCTATGGTGTAAGTTGTTATTTGGAGCTATCTCTTTGGTCTTGGAGATGTTACTTTGGAGCAATAAAGGATTGTGCATGCATTCTATCTTGTAAATGAGCCTTGCATTTGATAATTTTTTATTCTTGTGCCTAATGTATGGAATGATTAGTTATCTAGGGTTTCTATTGGGCTAGTTATTGTTGAAAATCAATGTATGAATCTAGATGATAGCATTGTATACATTACTCACTAGTAGAATGTGAATGGTAATCCCCTTGGTGAATCTTTAAACTAGCTCTCCCAAGTGATTTCGTTCCCTCACAAAAGTAATAGTTAGGGTTTTGAAATCTAGGGCTCCATTATTCCCTTACTCCTTGCCAAGATTTAGCATACTTAACACTCCCATAGACTCCATCATCCCAAGGACTACGCACTGGCCTTGTCACTTTGTTGATCACCTTCAAAATTAACCATAAATCTGATTTTATCTCTTAATCTCATTTTCAACCCCTTAAGGATAAGCCATTAGATAGGGCTAGGGTGTGAAATTGGCTTAAAGTTCAAGTCATTGGCTTGTGGAAATATTCAACATTAAAAGGAGTGTCGGTTGCCTCAAAATCAGCCCCTTTTAGTGGCCAATTCATCCATCTCAAAGGTAAATTCTTTTGCCCTAGGTAGGTCTTGCCCTAGAAATGCCCTAATTTGCCCTAGGATTCAACTTGGGGTTTCTTGTTCCATTGGTTGCTAGCATTCATTGCTTGGGAGCCTTTTCTTGGCCTTGTGATTCTAGGTCGATCGCTTGCTATTCATCAAGCCCTAGATCATTTCTGCCATAAATAGGCTATATTGGAGGATGTGAATTGCCTGATATTGCTTTTTGAGCCTTGTCCTTAAGAAGGGTTGTCCTCTATAAGCCTATCTTGTCACCTTATCCCTTGGACTTATCATATCTTTCATTGGTGACCTAATAAAGTGAAGCCTCCCTAGTGGTGAAAATCCACAAAATAGTAGGAGGTAGTGGTTGTGGTGACAATGAGCCACACCTCATTGTTGTCCTTTGGTCTAGTTTTTGCCTTGTGATCTCCCCTCACAAGACCCATTATATTTTGAGGCAACAGTGTGCACTCATTATTGTATGTTAACAGTGTACAACTTTTTATAGTATAATTAATCATACTAGAAAGTAGTGATAACGGTCTTACAATGCGATTCTAAATGGTAATATGAATATTTTATATCCCATAGATATTTGACATATGTGTGTGCCATTTCCCCACCACATACCACATTTCTAAAAATTTGTCGTATCAGTGTCCCTTCCCCCCAACTCCATATGTGTTTCAGAGCTACTTAGTTTGACATTAATAAGGAAGCAGAGCTAATATTAGTTTATGGTTGCCAATTATAAACCCAAACCAGTGTTGTGAGAGCTGGAGGATACTTTATGATCTTTCCAAGTTTTTCCAAGTTGGCCTGAAATGGATAATAATCTCCAAACATTAGCAATCTAAAACTCAACCTAAGTTTCCAAAAGTCAGTGAACTCAAACCAGCTCAAACTCAAGAAAATCACCTAAAATCGAGTCACCTGGTTTGTGTCAATGTTCAAATTTGACAACAATGAAATTCAAGAAAAATCACCTAGCCAAAAGCATTTGATAAAATCCACCATTAAGTTTGAATATATATGTGTGTGTGTGTGTGCGTGCGCACTTAGTTATATAACTTAAATAGGGTTGGACTTCTCATATTTTCAGTGACAATTGTGGGTTTTGATTGTCAGACAAAGGGCCTTTCCCTAGGCTCAAACTGTGGTCATCATTCTCCTTCAGGTCCTCTATGTGGGATACATTGGCATCTCTGACCAATCAGACCCTGGTCTCTTGGAATATATTTGTGGTTTTAAAAGCCCCCATCGATCTTTGCTTAATTTCGTTCTTTCATTGCCCCTCTTTTGCTTCTCAACTTCAGTTTGAATGTTTGTCCATTAGCTTGAGTTTCAAATTTCAATCACTCTTGGCATGTTCATCTCTTTCTCTCCAATGTTTATTCTCTCCAAGACTGTATTCAATCTAAAGTACCACAATTCTGGAAAGAAATGTTCTTTTAATGAAGAGAAAGAATATGAACAATAAGACTAGATCTATCAAGTGAAGGGTTTCACACTTCTCAACACTTAATAGATCTAGTCTTATATATATATATAGTCACCCTTTTTTAATGTGGATAGGAGTGTTAAACGAAGCCACAAATATTGTGACAGACATCTATGCCCACCCAGTTGTAGATCAAGAATGCAGTATCTAGGACTGAAGTCACTGCATTAAAGAGATAGGAATCCACAAATAATGAGAGAGAGAAAAGTTGCATCTATTAGGAGAAGGTACTTGCATTTCTTATGGATATTTGTTGCATTCATTACACAGTATTTGTTACATTTATAATTGTTAAATTTGGACAACTAGGTCCAAACTCCATGTTGTGACGGTCAGATGAAGATGCCAATATTTTTATTGGATTCCTCCTTCGGAGAGGTGAAAGATCGATCTAAAGATCATCTTGATCCAATGAGTAGAACATTTATTTTGAATTAATTCCACTTATGTGCAAGGTCGGCCAGAATTGAAATGTAGGCTTGAAGCCCTAAACCATGTGTCACACACCCTCACTGATGGATATATATATTATATATAGGTCAACGTTGGAGGTCATTTTCACCATCACTCATCACACATTCTCTCTCATCATTTGATTGGTCCGATCATCATCTTGGAGGCTCTTCTCTCACACGTGTGAAAACGCAGCAAGGGATTTTCTGGTTTTGACCTAAGGTTTCAGCGCAGATTTGACCAGCATTGACTTTGGTCAACGCATGGTCAACTTGACCTCAAACTCTCCATAAGAAGTTGAGTGGCAGCGCTGCTGGGCCCGTGCTAGCAAATCCTACTGAGTATCGTCAACTCGTAGGGGCCCTGATGTTCTTAGTGAACACCCGTCCGGACGTATGTTTTGCAGTGAACACTTTGAGTCAACACATGGTTGATCCTCATCACATTCACTGGGTTGGTGCCAAGAATCTGTTGAGATATCATCGGGGCACAATAAACCATGGGTTGAGATACACTGTCGGAGTGTGACACTCCATGGATATACTGATGTCGATTGGGTTGGCAGTGTGGTGGATCGCAAGAGCACATCTGGATGTTGCTTCACACTTGGGTCTACTTCGATATCTTGGATGAGCAGGAAGCAAAAGTCGATGGTTTTGAGCACCGTTGAGGTCGAATAGATTGCAGCGAGTATGGCTTGTTGTAAAGCAGTTTGGTTGTGAAAGCTCTTCAGTGATTTGTTCGGGCATGTGCTAGATACCACTGTTATCCTTTGTGATAACCATAGTGGGATTCACTTGTCCGAGAATCCTGTGTTCCATGATCGATCCAAGCATTTTGATATCAGGTACCACTTTATCCGGGATATGGTACAGCGAAGCGTCGTAAGGCTCGATCATATAGGAACTGATGAGCAGGTCACAGATATTCTCACAAAGCCCTTGGGGAAGGTCAAGTTCCTAACCTTCCGTGAGAATCTTCGTATCGTGGAACAACCCTATGTTGAGGGTCCTGTTGGACGATGCGCTCTGGGAGCTCCAGGGGACCTTGGGGATAGCTTCTTGGAGCTATAAGCAACCACAAGGCTAGGCTTTCCGAACCTTGTTGGTGTGCTTCTGTCCCACTGTTATTATATTAAGTTGGTTCACCACTCTTTGATCTATGCCCCATATGCATCCTACCCATGGAGTCCCGGACTCATGGCAAGTACCTCTCATTTGGCCAATGAGGTGGGAAAAGCTAGATACCAATAGCAAAGACCGATGGACGCATCGGAGATTGTCGTACTCTCTATGTCTAGGACGGCACGTGTCCAACCACTTGATCTGGGATCAAGTCTAGTGAGGTTTCGAACCTCCAACTGACTTCGGGTCAGTTAAACCAACTTCGGGTTGGTATGTGACTCCTTTGAGTCCTATAGAGGTTTCGGACCTCTGAGCTGATTTTGTCAGACGAGAGTGATGTTGTGACTCACCTTTTTGTTCTGAAATAAAGAAGCCAGCAAAGCAAGTTACTGTGGGATGACGCACGATGTTTGGATGGCACAGGTGGATGGAGTTCTCCCTAGTTGAGAGGGAGTGTTAATTTTGGACAACTAGGTCCAAACTCCATGTTGTGACGCTTAGATAAAGATGTCAATTTTTTTATTGGATTCCTCTTTTGGAGAGGTGCAAGATCGATCTAAAGATCATCTTGATTCGATGAGCAGAACATTTATTTTATATTAATTCCACTTATGTGCAAGGTCGACCAGAATTGAAATGTAGGCTTGAAGCCCCAACAGATGTGTCACACACCCTCACTGATGGACATATATAGGTCAACGTTGGAGGTCATTTTCACCATCACTCATCACACATTCTGTCTCATCATCTGATTGGTTCGATCATCATCTTGGAGGCTCTTCTTCTCTCACACGTGAGAAAAAGCAGCAAGGGATTTTCTGGTTTTGACCTAGGGTTTCAACGCAGATTTGACTAGCGTTGACCAAGTCAACGCATGGTCAATTTGACCTCAAACTCTCCATAAATTCCGATTTCTGCAGTCCGCATTTTCTGGCATAGAAATAGAGTCTGGACATTGACTTTGACTTGGCTGTGTTGACTTTTTGCTTCTGCTGTTTTGCGTTGACCGTTGACTGGACAGCATTGACTTTTGTTGACTTTGGGTTGACCGTTGTAGAGCTGTCCGAGAGGGTTGTGTGACACATTCTGGTTGGCTGACCGTGAAGAGACTTTGCTGGTTGAAGCATCCTGTTGACTGCCATAACGCACGACAACACATATATTTTGCTGACCAAGTTAAGTGTATTTTTGGCTTGTCTTTTGTCAATCTATTGGTATGTTCTATCAGCATTTTACTTTCTTGTTTATGTGATTGCTGTTTGATATTGGATATAAAAGTAAAGTTGCATCAAGCATAGAACATCTACGAAAATTCCCAATAATTTATTGTAGTAGTCTGATTAATTTAAAACACTGCAATTCTGAAAAGAAATGTTCTTTTAATGAAGAGAAAGAAGTGTGTTTGATAGGAAAAATGCTAGGATGTAGCATTTGGTTCACCTATTTATATAGGTGAACATGTATGTAATGCTAGGCTGGCTTTTAAAATATGCAGGGGCAGCTATCAGCCTTCAGGTTCACAAAAGCCAAGCACGTGTGCTTATTTCAAGTACTTGCTTAGACATTACACCTGCCAAGGTAAAAGCTTAATCTGAATCATCTCCTGTTCCATGCTTTAAAAGGTAAAGAGAAAAATGCTAAGGATTAAATGAAGTTTGCCAGGATGTTACGTACAAGCAACTTCATATACTGTCACAATCATGCTAACAAAACCCAACAGTTCACCCAGCCAAAAGTCTTACAATACGTGGCTCAGATCAAACAAACATAAAATTGGAGTTGTGAAATACACAAATGGGACAAGAGAAATAGGCAAAATGCATTAGTACCGAGAAGCCGTTCAACAATTACCTAAATTGATCCTCAGCAGACTTCACACAATTAATTATACAATACACAATAATCCCTCTAATCCATACATGTGGAAAACATGATAATAAGGTGAATCATAGTTTTTACTTCATCCACAAATTAAAACAAATGTCACAAACTCTTGTTACTTCAAATCATTCAACGATTTTACTACAGAAGCCGGGACAGTAGCCAAAGATTCAAAATCTCAACCACTAACTTATTTGCAAAGTTCATTATAAGCATATATGCCAAGTTTCCTTTTACAACAAGGTACAGAAGCTCAAAAAGTATAAAAAAAGCAAATATGCAGTATTGATCTGTAGAATTCCCCTATGTCTCAAATATATAATCCTCAACATTACTGACTTTGCCGAAATTATCAATCTCTAGATATTAGATTCTTGAACTTGCACTTTTAAAGACTATATTCTTCAGCTAATATGGAAAGAAGATTGATCAACCCATTCTTCATAATTTACAAGTATTTCCTTGAATATCCCTAGCACTCTATAAGCAAGCATTGACATAAGGTCTCTTGTTCATCAGACAGTGAGACTAAAGAGTTCTACCTTACACCAATAGGAGGTTTAAATTCCAATGCCATTTAAATATTTGAAAATATCGTTAACAAAATCACTAATTATTAAAAAAATGGAGTAACACAAAGCTTTTGGCCTTTATATATGATCCTGGATAGGTACTTCAGTAAAAAAGAGATATTAGTATTTTACAGAAAAAGTCCTCAGATAAAATGTTAGTTGGAAAGCTACCTGTTAGCATCTCCAGTTCGCAATCTGTAAGATGAAAGAATTTGTTCAGGTACAAGTGGGCCACTAGAGACTCTGAGACCAGCCACTGGGGCAGGGTTGCTATCCTTATGAAAACCTTGCTTTCGCTCATCATTCCTATAATTTTCAGCATTTCCCTTATAGATTTGCATCTCCTGGGTTCTAGAGAAATCAGCTTTTGTGCACTCCCTCCAAGTTGGGCTTTCACAATGGATATCATCCTCAAAAACATCAAATCGCCCTCTGCAACATTTACAGTGGCACAACTAATTTACGTGGTAAAAAATAGTTCCAAAAGAGCTATGATTCTTCCATAATCGAAAGCATTTTATATTTTCTCCTCATGCAGTCATCCTAATTCTACTTTGCTCCAAAATTTCTGCTAGTGCAGTTTTGAACTATGACGCCAGCAAATCTATTATACATGGAATATAAATCAAATCCATAAATATAATATTTAAAGTGACCACAAATAAATTGTAACCTACATATTACTTACCCAGAGAAGAATTTCAAAGTTCCAAATTTAAATGGCTAGCCAAAATTAATAGCAGATTAAGCTAAACCCATATGGAATCCAAAATAGGCTTTAGACTTGACTGAACACCGTTACATGTTATAAGATAATAATGTCACAAAATGCACATTCAATAGCACAATGTTCTTTTCTCAAATGTTAGATGGACATTTAGAATAAATGATAAAAGATAAGCAATAAATAGAACAAGGGCTGGAAACAAATTGCCTCATGTCGTACTTGAGGCCGTTTAGACATTGAAGTGGAAAATGGGGCTTTGACCCTGGCTGAACCCGCATGACATGGTCTTCATCCTGTGAACTCTTCAATGTTATAAATGTTTCCAAGTTATAAACCACCATGGTTTATAAAAAAATTGAAAAATATAAAATATTGTAAGCATTCAAAAATCTCATTATTGGTCTTATCAAAATGTGCGCTGCCAAAAAGATTGCTAATGAGTTCCTACTGCAAAATTACTTGCTTTTGAAGTAAATACACAAACCAAATTACCTTCTCTAAAGTTTCTACTCTGAGCGATTCAACGTTGATAGGAGACTGGAAATATGGCAGTGTATCCTTTGAGTCTTCACGTCCCTTTGTGGGCTTTCCAGGTTCCAACTCCTCTTTTGCAGCAGGAAGTTCATCATAATCTTTAATCTATCAACAATGCCAATCAAAAGCATTAAAATGATATTGATCTGTAAGAGAGAGAGAGAGAGAGAGAAATTGCAGTACTACTTTTATGAACAATTTAAGGAGACAAACTTTTGCGAAAACAAAGTAGTTGCAATCCTAAAATGAGATTCAGAAAAACAAATATATTCCATACCAAAGCAGCCTCAGCTTTCAAGTCCTCCAGGTCAAAGTTCCAGGCACTGATCCCTCGCTTGTACTCATTCTGAATTCATGTCAAAATCGATAAAATTGAACAAGCTGCATTGCATTAAATGTCTGTAAACTCTATATCTCTTGCTCTACAACCTCGTATTCTCATTTCTAATGCCTGCAGACTGCTAGTGTCTCAACAAGGAAACAATGTATCCTAACTTGCAAAAATCACATAGGCAATAGTTCAAAAAGGCAGCAAAAAATAGGCAATACATATAATATTTGAAATCTGATCCGTGATTAATTACAGCACCGTGGCACAGCAACAGGTCAAGATCAAAAATAATTGGATATCTTTCAAATGATGTTGAATCATACTCACCAATAGTTCTCATATCTTAAACTGATCTCGCTTGGATCTGTGGCTCAAAACCACTCGAAAGTAGTATGTAAGGCTTATTGTCCACAAGAATGTGACTAAATTTTGATGCAGTTCAGGGTTTGGTTACAAACTTACAACATACAAGCAATGTTGCAAACATCACGTTAGTGAATGTATTGCCAAGGGTGTGGAGAGAAGCTTATTGAGAACATCAGGGAAAACATTGGAAAATATTGGAAAACTTTGAAAAAATACAAAAACAAGCATTTTTTTCAAATTTCTAAACATCTAGATTCTAAAGTAACCATCTCCCTAAATCCCTTTTATGGGGAAATGTAACAGTGAGTAACCCTTTTTTTCTCAAACCCCTGTTTTCCCTCTTGAAAGTGTGAAAAAAATCCAAACTCTCTAGCCTCAGCACTTATTTTCTATTTTCTAGTGATCTTTTGCCAATATATTGCAATATTTTCAAAATGTCACAATATATTCAGAATTTCAAAAAATCACGACCTTTTACAGCAATAATATCTTCTTTTGTTGAACCCTTAGTTAAACTGAGAGGGGGGTGAATCAGTTAACACATTCATGGTTTTTTAAGACTTTCCTTTAAACTTGTTTACACCTTCATTTCATGATCAAATTAATATCTGTACAATCTTAATATGTGAGCAGCAAGCATTAAGCAGATTAGATAAAGTAACAGCAAACTTAATATGTGAGTAGCAAGTATTAAGCAGACTAGATACACCACATCAACACATAAACATCATGCACATAGACAACAGATATAAGTGGAAACCCATAAGGGAGAAAACCACATCTTATTATTGTTGTGATGCAAAGGCAAGCTCCAACTCCCTCTCACCTCTGATTTTCTGTAGGCTCCAACCTACAGGAGGCTCCTACCTCAATTCTGCAAGCTACAACTTGCAAAGAAGCTCCAACTCCCAACTATTTTCTGCAGGCTACAACCTACAGGAGGCTCCTACCTCAGCCAGCTACAACTGACTTCTATCAAGCTACAACTTGATATGGAAGCACCAACTTCCTCACATTACCATAAAATCAAATGCTGATTTACCTTGATATCAGCTCTGTTTTGTACCTTCTTTACTGCTATCCACCAGTCTTCATATCTGCCTTATATCATTTCTGAATCTTCACAGCATCTCTATCTTCTCCTGCTTCTTCTTACACTCTCTGCCTCATTTCTCCATTCTCTAACCTCTCTAAGCATATTAATTTGATATCATTTATAGAGTTCACCTCATGACTGTTTGCATTCCACAGGGAATTCTAAGTGAACAGCCATGACTCTTTGACTTCTGCCTTCTCATTTCTTTATCCAGCATATTCAGAAAAATATTACGATATGTATACATTTCAACATTACAGTGCCATATTTCTTTACCTCCAGAGACTTGCCTTTGCATCACAAACAATATAAAATCAATTAAAACATTTACAGTTTCAGTTACAATACGAATTTCAATTCAACCCATTCAGTTCTTGGCTCGTTGTGCGTTTGTCTTTTCTGCTATTGTCTCTGTCTTTTCCAGTTTCTGAATACTCTCCTGTTTTCCATGCATGTAGAATGCATTTCCCAAATTTTGTTCCAAATCTTGCAGCTTTATCAAAATTCACAGTATTTTATATTGCAGAAGTTCTTCATATGGTTCAAAACCACTCAACACATATACACTGCTTCTTTTTATAAGAACCAAATAATTCTCGGCAATATAACAAAAGACCCTTTTAACATAGTAAATAGTCTTTCGGGCCCACTTGCCGACTTTTTCTATTCCTCGATGCGATGAGCCTCCTCCGATGACTTTCGATTGCGATCACACCGTTTGCGATGGTTCTGATGCGATGAATCGCAATCGCAAACTTCAATAGCTTGTTCCATTGCTCTGCCTTCATGCCAATGCAATGAATCGCAATCGGACTGCGGCGATTAAGTTTCACTGTCGCAATCGCAATCGCAAACTTCAATGGTCCACTATGCCTTTGGTCATCTAGTTTCCGCCAATGCAATGAGCGAGGGTCCCACCAGGCAGTGCCTCGGCATTTCAATGTTATTTGTTATATTTCTTCTTTACTCATCGAAGAGCTTTAACAAAGGAAATCCTTATATTTTCGGGTTTGAAATCTAGTAGACCCCACTCCAACTTACTTTATGATCCAACTGTTGCTATCGACCGTGATCCAACGGTTGCGATTGGATCGCATCATCGCAATCGCAACATTCAATGACTCGTTCCCTTGCTCTTCCGCTCTGCCGATGCGATTAGAAATCTCCGATGCGGTAACTCACTGTAGATCCAACGGCTGCCGTTAATTGGGAACGGACGGTTGCGATTAAATCGCTCAATCGCAATCGCAACTTTCAACCTATCATTCCTTTGTTCTTTCATTCCGCCAATGCGATTAGAAATCGTCGATCTTCAATCTTCGATAAGATCTCCGCTGTCGATCTTCAACACTTCCACTCTAGTCCTTGACATTAAGACTCCGCCTTTCGCGTGATGCAACCAACGTTAGATCTTCACCGATCTGATCCGACGGATATCGTGCAATATCGCGCAATTTAATTGCACGGAGTTTAATCTTCAAAAATTACGTGACATTCATGGTTTTTAAAAACCACCTCTACATTACGTGTCAAGCAGAGACCCATATCGCGTTTTTTTGAGCAATTCTACTTACCAGTCTTGAGGTTGCGCGAGACCAGTTGTTTTGGGTTTTGAAACCACCATTCCTATTCATCGTAGGGTCCCACATACTTCCGCTATTTGTTTAACTGAGCCTTAAGAATAACGTTAATTCCTTTGTAAACATTTCGGCAATACATTTCTTAAGTAAAACTCTTTTGTACCCAACCTTCAGAACATTATACAATACACTTGCCCTGTAGGTCCCATGTCCTTATATCATCGCATCGCATTGCAACTCCGCTGCCTCTGTTTCATAGTCTACCTTGCTGCCTTTGCCAATTGCGATATGTGATCGCATCGCAAATACAAACATCGCATCGCATCGCATCTTCGCTTCATTACTCTGCCTCTCTTCTTCTTTCGTCGATTGCGATATGCGATCGCATCGCATCTCCATTACACTGCCTCTGCTTCTATTCAGTGTCTCTGCTTTGTCCGTTGCCTTTGTTCCTTATCTGCCTTGCTGCCTTTGCTGCCTTGCTACCTCTCTGCTTCTTTGCTATCTCTGCTGCTCTCTTTGCTGCCTCTGCTACCTCTCTGTTGCTATCTCTGCTGCTCTCTTTGCTACCTCTGCTACTTGTCTTCTCCTTTGCCTTATTGTTGGTTCTTCTCTGTTATAGTTCAGGTGCTGCCCTTGTCTTTTCCTTTGCCATCAATGACAATATTTCCAACAGTCTCCCCCTTTGGCATTGATGGCAATAAACTTCCTCTGCTTGCCTTTTAGAAGACCCTTTCTTTTGTTGCTTACTTTTCTTGCTTGCTTTTCCTCCCCCTTTGACATCAATGGCAAAGGGTTGCACATTTCCTAGTGTGGTTTCCAAACCTAGTATAGCATTTTTTGATATACTTATTGCACTTGTATTGTCAGATTTGATAAAAATAGGTTCATCAATGATTACCTTCATGTCTTGGAGAGTTTGCTTCATCCACATTACTTGTGTGCAACATGCTGCTGCTGCTATGTATTCTGCTTCTGCTGTAGATAGAGAGATAGAAGTTTGCTTCTTGCTTAGCCATGCCACCAGACTTTTTCCCAAGTAGAATGCACCTCCACTTGTGCTTTTCCTGTCATCCACACAGCTGGCCCAATCTGCATTTGTATATGCTGTCAAAGTGAAGCTCTTGCCTTTTGGATACCATAGCCCATAATGTGCAGTTCCTTGTAGATATCTGAATATTCTCTTGATTGCTAGTAAGTGATTTTGTTTTGGTGCTGCTTGATATCTTGCCACCAGTCCTACTGCCAACATAATGTCTGGTCTAGAAGCTGTTAGGTATAGCAGACTTCCTATCATGGATCTGTAAAGTTTTTGATCTACATCTGTTGATCCATCATTAGCACATAGTTTGCATCCAATAATCATGGGAGTTGACACAGGTTTGCAGTCTTCCATTTGAAACCTTTTCAACATTTCTCTAAAGTATTTTTCTTGCGAAATGAATATTCCTGTGTTCTTTTGTTGAATTTGAAGTCCTAAATAGAAGGTGAGCTCTCCAACCATTGACATCTCAAACTCTGATTTCATTTCTTCAGCAAATCCTTTTGCTAACTCCTCTTTGTTGCTTCCAAACATGATGTCATCTGCATACACTACTACAATTAAGAGTTCATTTTCATTAGCCTTTATGTACAAATTGTTGTCTACTCCTCCTTTCTTGAACCCTTGTTTTTGCGAGTATTTGTCCAGCCTAGAATACCATGCACGAGGAGCTTGTTTTAGCCCATATAAGGCTTTTTTTAATCTGCACACATAGTCTTGTTTATCTGTTAAGGAGAATCCTTCAGGTTGTTCCATGTAGACTTCTTCCTCTAGATCTCCATTCAGGAAGGCGGACTTCACATCCATTTGATATACCTTGAAATCATGATAACATGCAAAGGCCAAAAACATTCTGATTGCTTCCATTCTGGCTACAGGGGCAAAGGTTTCATCATAATCAAGATCTTCAATTTGTGAATATCCCTTGCATACAAGTCTAGCTTTATTTCTGATTACCTACCCTTGTTCATTCATCTTATTCTTAAATATCCATTTTGTGCCAATGACATTTTTCCCAGCGGGTCTTGGAACTAATTCCCAAGTATTGTTCTTCTCAATTTGGTCCAGTTCCTCATTCATAGCATTTACCCAGTTTTTGTCTTTGTTGGCTCCTTCGAACTTCTTTGGTTCTATTTGAGACAGCATGGCTAGGTAGACTTCTTCTGTCTGTTTAGCTAACTGTCTTCTAGTCTGGACTCCCACATTCTTGTCCCCAATGATTTGATCTTCTGGATGATTCTTTTGAGTGTGTCTTGAGGGACCTTTTCAGTTTAATTCAGTATCTTCTGTTGTGTTGCTCAGTTCATCATTATCTTGGTTCTCTTCTTCATGATCATCTGGAGGATTGTTGCATCTTGTGCTTCTTGCGCTATTTGGTAGATCTTCATCAAATCTTACATCAATGCTTTCCACAATTTTGCGTAGTGTTTTGTTGTAGCACCTGTAACCCTTACTCTTGGATGCATATCCTAAAAATATTCCTTCATCTGCTCTTGCATCAAACTTTCCCAGATTTTCATCATTAATTTTTATAAAACACTTGCTTCCAAAGACTCTAAAGTGCTTGATTGATGCTGGTTTACCATGCCATAATTCGTAAAGAGTCTTGTCACAGTTTGGTCTTAAATGAGCTTTGTTAAGAATGTGAACAGCTGTGTGTACTGCTTCTGCCCAGAAAGTTTGGGGAATGTTACTTTCTTGCATCATTGCTCTGGCAATCTGTTGTACTGACCTGTTTTGTCTCTCTGCCACTCCATTCTGTTGAGGTGTACCTACAATTGTAAATGTTGTTTTATCCCATGTTCATTGCATAGGTCTGCAAAATCATAGTCTGTGAATTCACCTCCTCTGTCTGATCTAATGCACTTTAGCTTGCATCTTGTTTGATTTTCTGCCAATGCCTTGAATATCTTGAATTTTTCAAGTGCTTCTGATTTATATTTGAAAAATGCTACCCATGTCATTCTGGAAAAGTCATCTATTATCAGCATGAAATAGGATTCTCCACTTGGTGCTTTAGTTCTTGAAGGTCCACACAGATCCATGTGAACAAGCTGAAGAGGTCTACTTGTAGATAGTTGCTCTTTGGTCTTGAAATATGTGCGGGTCTGCTTGCCTAGTTGGCAGGATTTACATATGGTATTTGAAGGCTTCTTTATGACTGGCATATCTCTGACTGCATTATTCTTGCTTAGACTTATGATGTGGTCAAAGTTTAGGTGTCCCAATCTTCTATGCCATAACCATGATTCCTCAAGTTTGCTAAGGTGGCATGCTTCGTTCTCTTCTTTCACTATGTAGACATTACTTTCTGTTCGAACACCTTTGATCAAGGTCTTTCCTGTGGTACTTGATCTTACTTCACAGTCTTGTGCTCTAAAAAGAACCTCACAGCCTTTGTCACATATTTGACTGACACTTAGTAGATTGGCTTTCAGCCCATCCACAAATAGTACATCTTGAGCCTTTCCTCTTCCATTTTCCAGACTGACTGAGCCTTTTCCTTTGATTTTCCCTGCTTTATCATTGCCGAATGTTACATTCCCAAAAAAAATTTCATCAAAGGTTACAAACTTGCTTCTATCTCTAGTCATATGTTTGAGCATCCACTGTCTAAATACCATTGGCTTTTCAGGTCTTGAGCTATTAGAACCAGGTCACATTTATTCACCTTCTCTTTCCACTACAGGCGGCTATTTGTTTGGCACCTTTTCTGAGAAGATGGACCACATTCTTTGAGAGGACATTGGGAAGACATATGTCCGATTTTGTGGCATACACAGCATTTGATCATATGTTTAACAGGATTTTGAGTACAAGTGAACTCTCCATAATTCATAAATCTCCTTGAGGTTTTGAACCTCAGTCTTTGACCATATGTTCTGCACTTCTTGGCTTTATGGCCGAATTCCTTACAGTAAAAACAATACCCGTAAAAGCAATGAGCGTACTTGATGAAGGGTTGTCTTCTCCATTTGCTTGCTTGAGGGGTTCTTCTCATTTTCTGCATCCTTTGCTGGTTGGACTTGATTTGCTTTCTCTTACAAAATGTTGCAGTATGTCCAGGTTTGTGGCAGGAAAAACAAGTGATCCTTCTCATAGTAGGAAAGAACCTTCTTTGACAGCTTCCAAATTTATTCAATTCATCCTTAGGAGCGTATGAGCCTTTAGTAGTTGATTGTTTCATTCTCTGATACTCTGTCCTTTCAAGTTGCTGCTTGTTTCTGTTTGTTTCTTTACAAATCACGTTCTTGTTGGCTTCTACTTCTGTAGGAATCTTCTGAGCTACTTCATTATCCTTTACAGCTTTTACAAAAATGATATTCCTGTTATCTTCTACCTTGGACTTACTTGCTTCTCCTTCATAGCCTATCCCAGTCTTTATCAGTGGAGACCTTTGAGCATTTAGAATTTGGTCCAACTGTCCAGAGGTTTTCATTTGAGGAGTATTCATTAATAATTCTCTTTGGGCTTTTTCTAATTTCTTTCTCAGGCACACTACTTCTTCTTCCAATTTCTCTTGCTTCTGAATTTTTTCTTTAATTTGCTTAAGTAGAGTGTCTTCTACCTTCTTGGCTTCTTCAAGCTCTACTTTCAACTGAATGAGGTCTTCTGAGTTTTGTTCTTCTCTTACATATTTGAGGAGAATGTCTTTCTGTTTTCTGCACTTTAGTTTAAGTCTGTCTATTTCCTCCAGGGCACTTCTTAGCTCCCCCTCAAGATCAACTTCACCTTCTTCCTCATCTTCTAGAAGGAATCCTTCAAGTTCTTCCTTGGCCATCAATCAAAATTCAGAGGTTCCCTCTTCATTGGAGGATTCATCTGAGCTTTCAGATGCACTGCTGTCTTGCTGAGCATACAATGATTTTCTATTGTGTCTATTCCCTTTCTGCCAGTTCTTTGATATGGTTTTCTCTGTCTCTTGAGTCTGATTTTTTGTCTTCTTATAAGGACACTTAGATGCATAGTGTCTAATTCTTCCACAGTTAAAGCATTTAAATGGAAGTTTACCTTTATACTTGCCTGAGCCTCTTTCCAATTTTCTGAGAAATTTGGCCTCTTCTTCATCAGAGCGGGAGCATGTATTTTCTTTTTCTTCTTTGTTCTTTTTTGTCTTAAAGGCTGCCTCCCTCACATTTGACTTCCTCTGTGGCAATCTCATCTCATAGGTTGTTCCCTTTCTGCCAGTTCTTTGATATGGCTTTCTCTGTCTCTTGAGTCTGATTTTCTGTCTTCTTATAAGGACACTTAGATGCATAGTGTCTAATTCATCCACAGTTAAAGCATTTAAATGGAAGTTTACCTTTATACTTGCCTGAGCCTCTTTCCAATTTTCTGACAAATTTGGCCTCTTCTTCATCAGAGCGGGAGCATGTATTTTCTTTTTCTTCTTTGTTCTTTTTTGTCTTAAAGGCTGCCTCCCTCACATTTGACTTCCTCTGTGGCAATCTCATCTCATAGGCTGTTAGGTTTCCAAGTAATTGGTCCATGGTCAAAGTTTCCCAATTAGTTGTTTCTTCTATGGCAGAAACCTTGGGGTTAAAGCTGGATGGTAAAGATCTTAGAATCTTTTGAACAATTACACATTCCTTTATGGTTTCTCCTAGAGCTTTCATGTTATTCACAATTTCTGCAACCCTTAAAAAGAAGCTAGCAATGACTTCATCGTCATTCATTTTTATATTTTCAAACTGAGCTCTATAGACTTGAAGTTTGGCTATCTTCACCTTTTTGTCTCCCTCATGGATGTTTTCTAGAGTATCCCATATTTCTTTGGCAGTCTCTTTGTGCATTACTTTGATAAATTCTGCCTCACATAGTCCATTTAAGATTGCATTCATGGCTTTTGCATTAGCAACAAAATCTTGTTTGGCTTCTTTCTCTGAGTCAGTCGCCTTTGGGGCATATCCCAATTCCACAGCAGCCCAAACTTCTATTCCTAGATACATTATGTATGTCCTCATTCTTATTTTCCAGAAGGCATAATTTGCACCGGTGAACAAAGGGGTTTTATTTGTTGAGCATCCTTCTAGACCAGCCATCCTGGGGACCAACAATCTCCTTCCAGTTGTTAAATAATCATCATGCATATATACAACAGATATAAGTGGAAACCCATAAGGGAGAAAACCACATCTTATTATTGTTGTGATACAAAGGCAAGCTCCAACTCCCTCTCACCACTGATTTTCTGTAGGCTCCAACCTACAGGAGGCTCCTACCTCAATTCTGCAAGCTACAACTTGCAAGGAAGCTCCAACTCCCAACTATTTTCTGCAGGCTCCAACCTACAGGAGGCTCCTACCTCAGCCAGCTACAACTGGCATCTGTCGAGCTACAAATTGATATGAGCCTGTTTCCTCACATTCTGGTAAAATCAAGCATTTGATTTACTGGATATGAACTACTTGTCTGCTAACTACTTGTTTTCCACCCAGGTCTTCATATACTTATCATTTACGAATCTTCATCTCTATCTTCTCTTGATTCTTCTTACACTCTCTGCCTCATTTCTCCATTCTCTAACCTCTCTAAGCATATTAATTTGATATCATTTATAGAGTTCACCTCATGACTATTTGCATTCCACAGGGAATTCGAAGTGAACAGCCACGACTCTTTGACTTCTACCTTCTCATTTCTTTATCCAGCATATTCAGAAAAATATTACAATATGTATACATTTCAACATTACAGTGGGATATTTATTTGCCTCCGGAGACTTGCCTTTGCATCACAAACAATATAAAATCAATTAAAACATTTACAATTTCAGTTACAATACGAATTTCAATTCAACCCATTCAGTTCTTGGCTCGTTGTGCGTTTGTCTTTTCTGCTATTGTCTCTGTCTTTTCCAGTTTCTGAATACTCTCCTGTTTTCCATGCATGTAGAATGCATTTCCCAAATTCTGTTCCAAATCTGGCATTATCAAAATTCACAGTATTTTATATTGCAGAAGTTCTTCATATGGTTCAAAACCACTCAACACATATACACTGCTTCTTTTTATAAGAACCAAATAATTCTCGACAATATAACAAAAGACCCTTTTAACATAGTAAATAGTCTTTCGGGCCCACTTGCCGACTTTTTCTATTCCCCGATGCGATGAGCCTCCTCCGATGACTTCCGATTCGATCACATCATTTGCGATGGTTCCGATGCGATGAATCGCAATCACAAATTTCAATAGATTGTTCCATTGCTCTGCCTTCACGTCGATGCGATGAATCGCAATCGGACTATTGCGATTAAGTTTCATCATCGCAATCGCAATCGCAAACTTCAATGGTCCACTGTGCCTTTGGTCATCTAGTTTCCGTCGATGCAATGAGCGAGGGTCCCACCAAGCAGTGCCTCGGCATTTCAATGTTATTTGTTATATTTCTTCTTTACCCGTCGAAGAGCTTTAACAAAGGAAATCCTTATATTTTCGGGTTTGAAATCCAGTAGACCCCACTCCGACTTACTTTATGATCCAATGGTTGCTACCGACCGTGATCCAACGATTGCGATTGGATCGCATCATCGCAATCGCAACATTCAATGACTCGTTCCCTTGCTCTTCCGCTTCGCCGATGCGATTAGAAATCTCCGATGCGGTAACTCACTGTAGATCCAACAGTTGTCGTTAATTGGGAACGGACGGTTGCGATTAAATCGCTCAATCGCAATCGCAACTTTCAACCTATCATTCCTTTGTTCTTTCATTCCGCCAATGCGATTAGAAATCGCCGATAAGATCTCTGTCGTCGATCTTCAATCTCCGATAAGATCTCCGTCGTCGATCTTCAACACTTCCACTCTAGTCCTTGACATTAAGACTCCGCCTTTCGCGTGATGCGACCAACGTTAGATCTTCACCGATCTGATCCGACGGATATCGTGCAATATCGCGCAATTTAATTGCACGGAGTTTAATCTTCAAAAATTACGCGACATTCATGGTTTTTAAAAACCACCTCTACATTACGTGTCAAGCAGAGACCCATATCGCATTTTTTTGAGCAATTCTACTTACCGGTCTTGAGGTCGCGCGAAACCAGTTGTTTTGGGTTTTGAAACCGCCATTCCTATTCATCGTAGGGTCCCACCATACTTTCGCTATTTGTTTAACTGAGCCTTAAGAATAGCGTTAATTCCTTTGTAAACATTTCGGCAATACATTTCTTAAGTAAAACTCTTTTGTACCCACCCTTCAGAACATTATACAATACACTTGCCCTGTAGGTCCCATGTCTTTATATCATCGCATCGCATCGCAACTCCGTTGCCTCTGTTTCATAGTCTACCTTGTTGCCTTTGCCAATTGCGATATGTGATCGCATCGCAAATACAAACATCGCATCGCATCGCATCTCCGCTTCATTACTCTGCCTCTCTGCTTCTTTCGCCGATTGTGATATGCGATCGCATCGCATCGCATCGCAAACCAATCGCATCGCATCTCCATTACACTGCCTCTGCTTCTATTCACTGTCTCTGCTTTGTCCGCTGCCTCTGTTCCTTATCTGCCTTGCTGCCTTTGCTGTCTTTGCTGCCTTGCTACCTCTCTGCTTCTTTGCTATCTCTGCTGCTCTCTTTGTTGCCTTTGCTACCTCTCTGTTGCTATCTCTGCTGCTCTCTTTGTTGCCTCTGCTACTTGTCTTCTCCTTTGCCTTATGGCTGGTTCTTCTCTGTTATAGTTCAGGTGCTGCTCCTGTCTTTTCCTTTGCTATCAATGACAATATTTCCAACATCTTTTTTCTTTTCTGTTAGCTAGACCCACGGAATTTTAAAACAGAGACCTTCACACAAGGAGTGCCTTAACAGTACACTTTATCGCCGACTATTCTATGCTATGTGGGCTTTACAGGGATAATATCACCAATCTGAGAGAATCGAAATATACCACAATGTTGGTGATAGAGCTTGTCAATACTTGCAACATTGGTTACAAGTGCTTTTTGCAAGACACTTCCTGTAAGTAATTTCCTGAGATCTAAACTTAATTAAATTCCTTCAAAATTATCAACTGATTGCTTGCTATTTACTATTTAGCCAAAGCAGTTACAGGTAATTTAGTTATTAACTAGGTCTTGTTTGTGACCGAGTTTATTATGCTTTCTTGGCATTCGTAGTTACTAATATTGTACAATGAAATTTCAAGAACCCTTAATTAGGAAGACAAAAAATATCCAAATGTTATCTTCGAGTGATGAATTTATCTAATTATTTAAACTTCCAGTTGCAAGTTCGGTTTTACAATCCAATAAACAGAAAATGTGTTTCTATGTTCCTTAATACAGTGCAATAGAGAATGGCCGAGTCAATCTTGAATTTGAAAGCCTTCAAAGATGAACATATTACAAAAAAACCATGTCATGTAAACAAAATTCCTCACTAGAAACTCAAAATCCTGCCATGTTCAAATTTGCAACAAGATATAATCGTGCCTTTCTGCATGTCATTATAAAATAGGGAAGCAATTCCTTTCATAGCATTTCTGATTGCATTGTCATATTGAGAATCAGAAGCAACGCTCAAACATCTTACTCAATGAATGTCTCAAAATATTATAGGATGTACAAAATGCCAAAAGAATAAGGTAAAATTAGGGAAACCAATAAAAAGAGGAGGTGAAACAAAGTGAAAATACTGTTAACATCAACTGATTCAGTGTCTAAATACTAACCACTTAAACAACCTATCTCTCCATTCCCATTCCATCTCCACATGTTTTGACTACATAAGAAAATGTCAAGACAGAATTATAAGACAAGAAACAGTAACAAGGAACAAACCTGAGATCTCTCTTCTTTCTCTCCATAAGGCATTTTCTTTTGTGCAAGTCTGTCTGCTTCTTTAAGCTGCAGCCAATTAATCAATTTCCATGATTTGCAAATGAAGAAGACAGAAGATAAAAGAAAATCTATTAAAAAAAGAAAAGTAAGCCATTGAAGTCAGAAAGCCATTTTCCATGCTTACTAAAGTCATTAACTTTTAAGATCTGACCTTTAACACCCTAAGGCGATCACCTAGTGGAGGTAAGTCATCCAGTAATGTTCGAGCCACATACTCATTGGATCGAGCATGTTTGAAAAAGGAATGTTTCAAGAGCTTCTCTGCAGATGGTCGCTTTGTTGGATCCTTTACCAAACACATAGCTATCATCTCCTTGAAAGCCTGAAATAACAAAACCATAAAAGCTATCACCTGCTTAAAGAGTGGTAGCTATAACTTGTAACTCAAATACATAAAATTATTGATCCAACAGTAGTTTAGATCATTGGCATACTTTAGTAAATCTTTTATCCCTTTCATAGTCCAGGCCAGGAGGCGCATTCTGCAAAGTCATAAGCAAAACCTGCAGCACACAACACAGAAGACTTAAACTGAATTTTAATAAAACCATGGTGGTGAGTCACAGCAGTAATAAGTTATTGTTACAGTTAACATGACCAGAGTAGCTTCTACCTTCATTGGAGGGTACTTGGAAAATGGAGCATGACCATGCGCAAGCTCCAATGCTGTAATTCCAAAGGACCATATATCGGCTCTACAGGAAAATCCATTTTCAGGAATGCAGAAGATTTTCATATAACCTCAAACAGAAGCAGTGTCTACCATGAGATACTTGCAGGGAACACAAATGAAAAAGAAAAATATAAGCAGCTCACTTGAAATCATAACCATGAAGTTGCTCCATAACCTCAGGCGCCATCCTATACAATATATACCCAATAATAAAATGGATATTATAGTTTTGAGGTACAAATAGGCATTAGTGTTCATAAACAATGAATCTCAAAATAATATGCACCTAACACAACATTCACAATTACATTTTACTGAACAGGATAACAAATCCACAAATACAATAGAGAGAAAAAAAGTTTAGAGCTCGAAACATGCACCAGCATGGGGTCCCCACAAAAGTAATCCTGGATCTTTGTCTATCACCAGTATCAAACATGCAAGCAGAGACACCAAAATCTCCTAACTTAATTGCACCACTTTCATGAATTAAAATATTCCCAGCCTGTAGGAGTATGAATACACAGGTTAAAATGTCAATAATATGAAAATTAATGCCTTTTAAAATACACAGACAATCAAAAAAACTGTATAAGTTAGAACATAGGCTATTCATAAATTATATCCTGCAGTAAATCTGATTCAAGCATGGTTGGTGAAACTAAAAGTTATAAAACATTACATGAAGAAATTGCAGCTTGTATACTCTGCCTAATTGGTGATAGTTATTATTTTGTCATGATGTCAGCGCCAAGGGAAATAAACTTTCAAAACATTTCAAAACTCTAACCGTGTATATTGCAGAAGATTTACTACTACAATGATGAACTGTGAAAATCTGCATTCTCATATACTTTCATATGCCAGTGTTTCAAAGAGATTTTGCAGAGGCCATCAGGAGTTCTGGTTCTCTGCTGTGCTGATGCTGACGCCAACATATGTCTCAAAGGCCAACCTTACTCGGAGTTACAAAGGGCAAGCAGTGATAACAGGGGCCAACTAAGTTACCAGAAACAGAAATCAGGGTCAAAGTTCAAACCAATCAATGAGGAATCTAAAGTTCTGGGGTGAAGAAACGATTTAGGTTTCTGGTCCTACATATGCATGAATAATTAAATTTTTAACTATCATCATATCAAAAAGTGACCAATCATTAAGTGGAAACTAAATTTCTACATATGCCCATTGCCCATTCTCTCTATTTGGATTCAAATTTCCAGGATGATCAAAGATGAAAATATTAAATATTCAAGAAAGTAATCCTACCAACAAACATAGGTGCTGTCATACAGAACATGTAATGGAACCTATGTGCATTTACTTTCAGTTATAATAAGAATTCTGAGTACAGCCAAATTGTAACAAGCAACCAAATAGTAACGTATATGGACATTGGAAACACAGACTGAAGTTAATTTTAAGAGACATTACCCTTCCTTCCATGTACAATCTATATAGAAAGAACGTCAAAGACAAAAAATCTTAGGAGAACCATGTTGAAGCATTTTCTTCTATTAGTTTTAATAGTGAATTTGTTGTTTGCTTTGTCTCTAAATATACCCCCCTAGAGACAAGTGGCAGGCAGAGACCTGGGATACTTCCTAGATCAGTGAGACCACAGACATCCTATTGATCTTTGGCTGAAAAACCCAATTCCATAAAGCTTTTGGGGAGTTCTTGTTACGAACAAAGTTCGTACTCTGCAATAATCTTAAGAACAATTGGTACACGAAGACATCTATTGAGCATAAGAAACATATATTGAATAATGTATAAGAGAAATGATATGAGATGATGGTATTACAAATAAGGGGGGCCTGCTTATATACCTAGGCAGATGCCCTTTCATGACTGGTCTTGTCCTTAGAGACATGCCTCTTCAATAAATAGTTATTGTTTAATCAACTACTATTACATTTATTATTTACTTATATATTTATATCTAAGAAACCGGATTCGCTCAAAACCCATGTCATGTCCCGAATCCCACAAATCGGACATGATTCACTGGGACACATGTCCTCCGAGCGTGTCCGGCTTGTGGGATTCAACAGAAACGAATCCTCCGAGCGTGCCCAGTGTGTCCCGATTTCAGGACACGTGTCCCCTAGAAATGCATGCCGCACAGCCCATAAAGCCCGGTTTTGGCTCATTTCTCCCATATTATTTTGTGTCTCTCTTACTATGGGTGTGTGGGCAGCAGGGAAGGGGCAAAGGAAGGGGAAGAATGTCCCCATTTGTGATGCCCCTCTTGTTCCAATTTCATCAGGGTCTGTAAGTGTTCCCTCTATTGGAAGTGGGGCTGCAACAACAGCTTCAAATGTTGAGGGAAGAATTAATTTAGAAAGACAGCAGGCTCAAGAAAACAAATATCTCTTGTGGAAGTATGTCACAAGAGATCAAGGGTCAGGCGGCAAGTTGAAGGGAGGAGGCAATGTTGCTTGCAAATGTAACTATTGCAACAATCATTTCAAGAGCACTTATTACCGTGTGAAAATTCATTTGCTGGCTTTACCAGGTTGTGGAAATGGAGCATGTACACAAGTGACTTTAGCTAAGAGGAAAGAAATGGAAAAATAGGCCAATGTTGGTGTGGCAAGGGTGGCCGCATCATCTAAAAAAACAAGAATAATGATCCCATTCTATTCTTGAGGAAAAGCGGCAGCAAATTTCCATTTGAGAGGTTTGGTGGGGGTGTGGGTCAAGCAGCAAAAAGAAAGGCAGTGGCACTTGGTTCAATGGACAAGATTTTTCAGAAAGAGAAACGGGGAAGAGCTTGATCTCACCATTGCATTATTTTTCTATCAGAACTTCATATCCTTTAACGTTGCATGCTCACCTTTATTTATTGAGATGTGTCGAGCTCTAACTCAGGGAGCTCCATCAGGGTATGTACCTCCTGGGTCAGAGAAGCTTAGAACCACATTGTTGACTAAGGCAAAGAAAGAGGTGGACAGAATGCTTGAGCCTATTAAATCAGCATGGCCAACATTTGGGGCTAGTATTGTTTCTGATGGATGAACAGATCCAGCACGCCACCCACTCATCAAGTTCATGGTATCTTCCTTGAATGGACCAATTTTATTGAAATCAGTGGATGCACTTGGATAATACAAGGATGCACAATATATGGGTGAGTTGTTCATTAAAGGTATTGAAGATGTAGGTGTTGATTATTGTGTGCAAATCATTACAAATAATGCATTTGTTTGCAAGGTTGTTGGCATGATTATGGAAGCTAAATATCCACAAGTATTTTGGACATCTTGCATTGTCCATTCCTTGAATTTAGCACTTAAATGTATTGCTTCTAATGTGTTTTGGATTGGAAGTATTGCTGAGGATGCACGGTGTTCATCACTCTGTGTCAATGACCACATAGCAGTACACCCCTTTTTTTCGCAAAAAGGATCCATCATGTTCGAGTGTCCGCGCCATTCAGATTTCATCATCAGTCGACAGTTTGTAAATGATGTAAACCCATTCTGCATGTTTATAATGTAAATGATCTTAGTAAGACCATCATGTATGTAACAACCTAGGTAAGCCTAGTATTTTGGTGACGATTTCTATTCTAAGAGGTTTTCCATCTCACTAATTCATTTGTGTCTCTAGACACAAATGATCGGCAAAGTTTTTCCCTCCAACCTCACCCCAAAGCTAGGGTGGATTTTGTCGTCAAGATATTAAGTGAGTCCTAGTGTTTTTTTTTAAATTGACTCTTTGTAAAAGTAATTTGGGAATGATCCTAACTAATTGGCTAGATTATTTTATTACACATTACTGGATCTATTAGATCATATTTTGGGTTGCAGAATTGGGCAAATAATTGAGGGTCTAACAAATGGGTATTTCCCCTTCATGTATCAAATTGTAATATCTTCATGAAAAATATTTTAGTGCATGATCCATCATAGTTAGACACCATGGCTAAAGTATTAGAGGGCTAGAAAAATTATTAATCCCCTCATGTGTCAATTAATTAAAATTTCTCAGATAGAAGTAACAAATAGATTGTTTTGAAAAACTTTTAAGCAACAATACTTGAGGAGGTCGGCGATGGCTCCTAGGGTTTCTGCATCGAGTTCCATTAACGCCGCCTTTTCTCTTTTGTTCTTGTCCGACTCTGCTATTATCAATACCTCGGCTCCTTCGCTCCAACGGGAGCTTTCCTTAGATACCCTAAGTTGGTTTCTCAACGGTTTGTCAGAATCCCACAGCACCGCCCAGTCCTCGGCCCTCCTGGCCGCTGACTTAACTGCTATGCGCAGCGTTCTACAGGTTGGTACCGCTCGAGCTACCGTCTCTCTGCTTTCGTCCAGCTGCACGGTGGCTCGGCTTTGCTACCTGGCCATCTCTTCACTTGGCCGCCGACTTTGCGCCCTCTGCAGCTTTTCTTGCAAGTTTCTTCCCTATGCTGCCTCCTTCCATTGCGTCCGAAGGCAGAGTATCTACAGCTCGGGTCAGGGGATGGCTCTGCAGCCCTGCGTTTCCACTGAAATAGCTCTGTCTTGTAACTATGACAACCTGGATCCTCAACGAATCCAGTCAAATATCTTTCAAATACAGGTCTCTCTTCCAACGGGCAAAACCCTGCTCCTGTGGGTTCAGTCCTCTTTTACAGGGCTGCACCTCTCTAAGGCCCTCTAACAGAAACTGAGGATCCCTTCCTCTTGTTTTAGGCTCCTTTTTGCTGGTAAGCAGCTCGTTGATAATCTACCTCTTACATTTTACAATATAGAAAGGAATGCCACAGTGATTCTGTCATATCGACTGAGGGGAGGCGCAGCAGGGCAGTCCTCTGCACCCAAGGGCTTTTCCTACAAGGAGGTTGTCAAGGCTCCTACTTCTTCTCCTTCTGCCCCTGCCCCGGAGGCTCCCAAGCCTTTCCTGGTGGACAAAATGGAGGAAGTTCCTTCCGCAGTAATAGCCCACCCAAACTTGGCTGGGGTGCTCCAACTCTATGAAGAAAATGCCCTCATCTGCAGATTCAATGGTCTCTGGCCGCGGTCAGAAGATCTTTACAGTTGGGTTCACGCCACTTGGACCAAACACTGCAAGATCATTTTATGCTCTAAGGGATTCTTCATTGTCATTCTAGCTGACAGTAAGGATTATTAGATTGCCCTCATAGGAGGTCCTTGGTTCAGGGGTAAGGCAGGGCTTTTCCTAACCCCCTAGTTCCCAGACTTCGATCCCTCCACAGCAGTCATAACCAAACTCCTGATCTAGGTTCGGCTTCCCAACCCTGCCTGCTCACCTTTGGCACTGTGCGGTCTTCGAAGCTATTGGTAATACTCTGGTTCGATTCCTTGCCACAGATCCTTCAAGAGGCCTGAAGGGTCTCTACACCTACGGCAGAATATGTGCCGAAATTGATATCAGTAAAGGACTTCCTGACCAAATCATTCTCAAAGTTGGGGATTTCTCTTGGCCTCAACCTCTTGACTATGAAAACACAGCTCTCCGTTGCTGGCACTGTCATCAGACCGGTCATCTTCAGAACTCATGTGCTCAATTTCTAGCCAGTCATAAATCTGGCAAACGCAAACCAAAAAATAAAAGTTGGAAACCTTTTGACCCCCCCCCCCTGGAGGACCTTGATTCCAGCAGCTCAAAAGATGAAGGGAGTGATTCAGACGAAGAGATTGCTACTCAACAGCAACCATCTCCCTCAGATGTCCCCGAGAGGCCCCCTGTCTCAGTTGTTCAAAAACGCTCACATGTGTCCAACTCCTCCGACTCGCACAAAGACGCTCCTCCTGGGAGCCGTAGTGATCTGCAAGTGGTCTCCATCTCCCCAAGCCCCGATGGTTGGGTCAAAGTAGTCAACAAGAAAGGGAAAAAAATTCGCATTGGGCACTCAACCCTCTCTGGTTAGGGCCTTGCGTCTTTTTCTTCCTGGATGCTCTTGCTCCTCTTTTTCTACTTTGTGTAGCCTGTTTTGCTTATGCCGCGAGCCCACGGTCCGCTTGCATGTAACCGTTGTCTTTGCTGGCTGGCTGCCTTCTGTCATCAATGGCTCTTCTCGCCCTGTATGGCTCGGCTTTGTTTCGTTAATTTTGTCTAAGTTGGTTCCTCGTGTTATGTTTGGGGAACACGGTTTTCCGTTGTTCTGTTACCAACATAACCCTCTATAATTCTATGTACATTAGGTGCTTTTAATATAATTGTTGATTTACAAAAAATATATATATATATATATAATAATTAATTAAAATTTCTTGCTAAAATAAATTATAATTATAAGCCAGAAATTTAATTAATTTTAGGTCCTAGGAAAAATTAATTCTCCAAATTAAAAATTTGTCAGTTCTAGAAGATTTAATTTTTGGAGGTCCTCGGCCAAGAGAATTTTGAAAAATTCAAAAGATTTTGGACCATTGGGCCTTGGTAGTTAGTTCAAAGTCAATTTTTTAAGGAAATCAACTCAATAATTAATTTTGAGTTGATTAAAATTCAATTAAATGAAAAATTCAAATTTCCTCAAAAATAAAATAATTTCGACGGAGATTAAAAAATAATTAAACCTTTTTTAACGGTCGAGGTTACTTAGATGGGGATCAAGCCAACTAGTAGTTGGAGAATTAATCTATAAATAGAAAGTCATTTGTCAATCTTAAGGATCCGATCTTTTGATCGTGTACTAAGCTCTCAAGCTCTCTTGTATATTTTCTAGAATAAATGCAAAAGTCTTTGGGGTTTCAACTTGCGGTGGTGTTCCTCTTCAAGAATTTATGGTAACGTTGTTTTAATTTTTGCAAATATTATTTGAAGATCGCAAATCAATAGCTCTCTTTGAATAATCTAAATACAAGTATCTTATTTAGTTTGTTGGATCTAGGATGACATTTTTAATTTTGTTTGAAGTAGTAGGTATCTCTATTTCTTCAGAATTTTATTGTTATTATATTTCTCTACTTGGTTTGACGATTGATCTACTGCTTGCAAAAGATCTCTAAGGTTTTCATTGAGCGTTTGGGGATAGTCCTCAGTTGGACCAGCCGACTCTCGAGTCTCAACATATATTTTCTAAAGAGCCTACTTCATAATCACTTCAAGATTTATCTAAAGGTTAAATTTGTATGCATGAATTTTTTGAGCTAGTACCTCTCTAAAAAACCAAAATCTTTTAAAGATCTTGTGGAAAATTTGATAGATCTAGCTAGTAAGAGCCTTAGATCTTCAGATCTAGGAGCGGAGTTGGACTCATACTCCTCAAATCTGACAGATCCGCAACTCTTGTGCATAGATTTGTATATATTGTATAGATTTGAGGTTTGTGTAAATATTTTTTTTAATTGCTAAGTTGGGATCGGGGTTTTATTTTCAGACTTTTGTACATGTATTGGGTTTTTTAGGTCTTTGTCTATTGTTTGTACAAGTTTGAATTGGGAGGTTTTCGAAGGATTTCTCAAGATTTGAAACAGATTTAGGCCCTCGAGGGCAAGATCTCATCTCAAAATACATTTGTTTGTAGAGATATTTTCCAATCATTTAAATTTGGCTTCAGATCTGGGTTTTCTCTGAAATTATTTAAATTATAAGGTAAATAATTTCAAAATTTTTTAAAGGGGTTGCTAATTGGAATATTTCATTTTTGCTTTATTTTGCCGCTTTAGCTAGAAATAATAAATAAAGTGAGAAATAAGAGGGGTCACCTCACTTTAGTCACCTCACTTTATAAATAAAGTGTTCTTTTCCTAGTTGACTGACGTTATAACTTAGAGAAGGGGCCTTGGGGGTCCACATGAGTATGATGGGGAGGCATCAGGCTGACCCAAGGTTAACTGCGCAGGTCAAAGGAGAGTAAGGACGCAGTTAAGTTTTGGAGGGAGTTTGGCATTATAAAAGGAGGGGTTCTCACCTCATTTGGGTATGCATATTTTGATATTGATATTGAGAGCTAGACTTTTGTCTGCTTCAGCACGCCGGTTGTTTAGTCGGTCTGCAGCACTGTTTAGTGCACGAGTGTCTCCGGTCGGAGATCTCACCCTTGGCCTCGGGGGACTTCGAGTGCCTGCCCTGGTAAGGTTATTTCTGGTTTCACCCTTAGCTTCGGGGGACTTCGAGTGCCCGCCCTAGTAAGGTTTGTTCTGAGTACATCTTTCAGTTTCAGTAGCAGGGTAGCAGCAGATTCTGGTGCAAATCTGGAGAGGGAGGAGCCCTCTTGTGGCTGCGCAGTTTAGAGAAGGAAGGACGCTGTCTCATCAGGAGAGAGGACGCTGATCAATCCAGGAGGGTGAGGACGATGTCCCAGGGAGGACGCAGTCCAGATCTGAGCAGAGAAAACACTGTCCAGGAGGAGGAAGGACGCTGATCAGCTTGGGAGTGAGGACACTGTCCAGTTCTGAAGAGAAGGTTGCAGATCTGAAGGCATCTTGATAGATCCAGCCTTGGAGAGGGTAGATCTGAGCAGATATTTGCAGATCTAGTTTTGTATGTTGCAGATCTGAAGGTATAGCACTAGATCCAGCTTGGGAGATTGCAGATCTGAGGAGATATTGGCAGATCTAGCCTAGATCTGAAGAGGTAACATCAGATCCAGCCTTGGAGGCTGCAAATCTGAAGAGATATTGTCAGATCCAGCATAGATCTGAAGGATTGGTAGCAGATCTGATCTAGGAGGACGCAGATCTGATGGGAGGCTTCAGATCCAGCAGATCTGAGCATTCAGGAGGCAGATCCACCAGGTAGGACGCTGATCTGAGGAGCAGGCTTGTGTGAGGTGGGCTCAACAGCGTTTTCTAGCATTCAGTAGCTGATCCATCTATCTGGAGGTTTGGAGATTAGTGCTTCATCTGTTTCTGCGCTGTCACTAGCAGAGACAACGTTTTCCATTGATGAGGGTTTGGAGTTTTGAGATCAGCTATTTTCCGGTCTTCAGCTCATAGCACCAGCGCAGTCCAGCTTCGGTCTTCAGAGCAGCTAGGACGCTGTCCTTGTTGCAGCCATTATTTATCTGAGAGGGTCTCCACTTGCCTAGGGCAAGGATAGGTGCACGTACTCTGATTTTCTTGTACTCCTCTCTATGTACTTTCAGATTAATAAAATGGCTCAGTTTTCTGGCATCCTATGTGTAATTGTTCAGTGATCTGGTTCAGCATTGTATTTTCTATATCTGTCTGGCATATTTCTGTTTATTACCGGTTATTTTCCTTTGGGGATATTACAGTGGTATCAGAGCATAGATCTGGCTCAGCCTGTGGTGCTAGCAGTCTATGACGCCCGGGGATAACCCCTATCGGAAGAGTCTTTTCGGGGGAAGTGACTCTGATCAGGAGCCACCGGAGACAGATTCTGAGGCAGAGCAGCCTGAGAAGGGCCCAGAACAGCGTAATTCCATGGCAGATGATGAGAGGTTTAAGGAGGCAGTCCTCCGTCATATGCAGGAGACGTCACAGAGACTCTCAGCCATAGAGCTCAGTCAAAGAGAACCTCCTAGAGTTTTTCAGGTTGGAGAAGGGTCGGGCATATCTCACCACATACCAGATGCCATTCCTATTGTGACAGCACAGAGGGTCAATCCAGCACCCACGCGACCCACCATGCCTACCTTTCCGGTAGAGGAAGAGGGGTCAACAGCGCCAAGAGATGAGGGCCCAGCTCAATATGCAGCCATTTTTGCAGAATGGCAGGGCCTAGGACAGGCGTTCATGGATGCTTTTCCCTTAGATCGCTATTTCCAGTTCCGATGTGGCGGCAAAGCCCATGAGCGGGACCAACACAAGGGACGTGGATCCCACCGTGATAGTAACCATGCAGCGAGTAAATTCCATTTGCCGATGTTTGATGGTTCGCAGAAGACTACGACAAAGTCCTGGGTGGAGAAGCTGGACATCTATTTTCAGCTTAACCAGATGCCAGAGACGGAGGCCATTAAGATGGCTGCATTGCATTTAGAGGGTGAGGCCCAGGACTGGTGGTTTCATGGGATGGCGACACTAGGACATTCCACAGTGACGACATATGCTGAGTTCACCCGGAGAGTGGTGGAGCGTTTTGACAAGAAGGATCCGGAGCAGCATTTCTTTGAGCTAACCAAGCTCAGACAGACGGGGAGTGCAGAGGCATATATCTCAGACTTCTTGAGGGTTTCAGTGATGGTACCTGACTTATCGACAGCTCGGATGGTCTATATGTTTGTGGAGGGGCTGTCAGAGCCGCTTCGTGGCCTAGTCCGGTCAAACAAACCTGCTACCCTACAGGATGCTATCAGTAGGGCTCGCGACCTACAGGATGTTTTGCCCAGGACCAGACCGCCTTATCCACAGAGACAGGCTTTCCAGCCTAAGGGTAAGGACACGAGGGTTCCGCCTCCCAAGGCGAATCCGGGACGAGGACAGTTTGATGATGAGGCCAGGAGAGAGCTGAGGCGGAAGCGATTATGCTTCACTTGCCAGGAGCCGTGGGCACCGGGACACAAATGTACGGCAGGGAAGGCACATTTCATAGAGGTCTCCTCCGAGAGTGGCGGAGAAGAGGAGGAGGAGGATGATGAGGAGACAGGTGAATGTTACGCAGCACAGAGTACCTTGCCACCTCCACCACCCGAGACAGGTGGGGCATCATTTGCACCTACTGGGGGAGCTCTAGCAGCCTTGAGAGGAGTCCCCAAGTACTTGACCTTGCGCGTGCGAGGAACAGTGCGCGGACAGCGGGTTTCGGTCTTAGTTGACAGTGGGGCCACCCACAACTTCATTGATGCCCAGATGGTTGCGCGGAGAGGCATACCGACGGAGGGCTTTGATGGGTTTTCTGTTTTGGTACCAGGAGATCAGACCATGGCATGTGCTCGATATGTACCGGAGTTATCAGTGACGATGGGCACTTATACATTGACCGATCACTTCTTTGTGGTGGACATTCCGGACACCAATGTGATATTGGGAGTTCAGTGGCTTATTACTCTGGGGAAGGTCACGACTGATTGGAAGGCCTTGGAGATGGAGTGGGATGATCCCAAGACGGGGAAGCATGAAAAGATACGAGGGCAGAACACATATCCACCCCAGACAGTATCGGCACACAGCATGGAGGCGACATTCCGCAAGGGAGATATAGAGTGGGCGGTAGAGTTGCGGGCTTCGGAGGCAGTAGATACAGGACGGACGGTGCACCCTGATCTACAGACTCTTCTCGACAGATATGCGGTAGTTTTTGGAGACATTCCGCCAGGACAGCCACCAGATCGGGGGTTTGAGCACACGATTGAGCTGGAGCAGGGGATACAGGCAGTGATCACCACACCGTATAGGCATCCCAAGGCTTATCGGGATGAGATAGAACGGGCCATTCAGGAGTTGCTGGCCCTTGGGCACATTCGACCCAGCACCAGTCCTTTCGCTTCTTCGGTAGTGCTGGTGAAGAAGAAGGACGGTACATTACGCATGTGCATTGATTACAGGGCTCTGAACAAGAAGACCCTGAAGAACAGGTACCCCATTCCCAGGATCGACGAGCTGATGGATGAGTTGAGAGGAGCACGGTTCTTCTCAAAGATTGATTTGAGGTCCGGGTACCATCAGATACGCATGAGGGAGCAGGACATTCCCAAGACTGCTTTCAGGTGTCATTATGGGCACTTTGAGTTTCTGGTCATGCCATTTGGGTTGACCAATGCACCAGCTACTTTCCAGTCTTGTATGAACCACATTTTCAGGGATCATCTGAGGAAGTTTGTGCTGGTTTTCTTTGATGATATCCTTATATACAGCAGGACTTGGGAGGAGCATCTCCAACACATTGAGACGGTCTTGCACATTCTGGAGGAGCAGCAGTTCTTTGCCAAGCTCTCCAAGTGTGAGTTTGGATTGACGGAGATGCTGTATCTGGGACACATTATAGGAGTGGATGGGGTGAGAGTCCACGAGGAGAAGATCAGGGCTATCAGGGACTGGCCAGAGCCACGGAATGTAACAGAACTTCGAGGGTTTATTGGTATCTGCACCTACTACAGGAAGTTCGTCAAGGGCTTCTCACAGCTTGCTGCACCCCTCACGGAGCTGACGAGGAAGGGGGCATTCAGTTGGTCGGATACAGCACAGCGAGCTTTTGATAAGCTCAAGGAGGTGATGAGCAGTTGTCCCGTGTTAGCATTGCCAGATTTTACGCAGCCCTTTGTCCTAGAGTGCGATGCATCGGGAGAGGGGATTGGAGCAGTTTTGATGCAGGAGGGTCATCCGATTGCATTCGAGAGCCGGAAGCTCCTTCCACACGAGAGGCTATATCCCATATATGACAAGGAGATGCTGGCCATCATGCATGCATTGGCCAAATTCCGGCAGTACCTGGTAGGTGGCAGATTCAGGGTGAGGACAGATCATAACAGCCTGAAGTACTTTCTGGAGCAGAAGCAGTTGCAGGAGAGGCAGCAGAAGTGGATCAGCAAGATCCAGGCTTACGACTTTGACTTAGAGTATGTCAAGGGGAAGAATAACGTGGTGGTTGATGCCCTTTCCCGTAGACCCGCCACGTTATCACTCATGAGCTTGGACGCTGACTGGAAGGCTCGACTATTGGTTGAGTACTCCAAAGACAGATTTGCATGCGAGGTGCTGGATGGACAGGTAGCAGATAGCAGATACAGGGTGGCCGATGAGGTCATCTATTACAGGGACAGGATCTTCTTGACTGAGGGGTCTCAGCTCAAGGAGAAGATACTCCGGGCTTCACATGATTCACCATTGGCGGGCCATCAGGGGTTCACCAAGATGTACAGGGCCATCCGGGAGAGATTTGCATGGAAGGGCCTCAAGGAGGACGTACTCCGGCATGTCAGGGAGTGCGAGGTTTGTCAGCGGAACAAGGGAGAGATGAGCCATCCCGCGGGGTTGCTGCAGCCACTTCCCATTCCGGAGGAGAAATGGGAGAGTATTTCGATGGACTTCATCACGGGGTTGCCCACAGTACAGGGCAAGGACTGCATCTTCGTAGTGGTTGACCGGCTAACGAAGTATGCTCATTTTTTCGCCATTTCGGCACATCACACAGCGGCACAGGTGGCAGAGTTGTTTTTCCGGGAGGTTTTCAGATTGCATGGTCTACCCAAGACCATTGTTAGTGACAGGGACAGTCGTTTTATGGGTGGATTTTGGCAGGAGCTCTTCCGACTAGTGGGGACCGAGTTGACACCGAGCACTAGTTATCATCCCTAGACGGACGGGCAGACGGAGATAGTTAACAAGTGGCTAGAAGGCTACTTGCGTAACTACGTCAGCGGGCAGCAGAGAGCGTGGCTGAAATGGCTACATCTGGGCGAGTACTGCTACAACACAACCCACCATATGTCTATCGGTATGACACCTTTTTATGCGTTGTATGGATATCACTCCCTATCTTTTGTGGACATGATGTTTGGTGTCAGCAGGGCTCCGCGAGCCAAGTTATGGATCCAAGAGAGCCAAGATATCCTCCGGACTCTCAAGGACAACATAGCCACAGCACAGAATCAGCAGAAGTTGTATGCTGATAAGGGTCGGGTGGAGAGGCACTTTGAGGTAGGGGACCTAGTCTACCTACGGTTACAGCCATACCAACAGTCTTCGCTCAAACAGAAGGGGGCAGAGAAGCTAAAGCCTCGTTTTTATGGACCATACAGGGTGATACGCAGGATCGGGCAGGTTGCATATGAGTTGGAACTGCCCCAAGGCAGCCGGATTCATAACATCTTCCATGTATCATGCCTGAAGAAGGCATTGGGTCAGCATGTGACAGTCACTGGGGAGCTACCGCCTACGGACGATGAGGGGCACTTGGTGCTACAGCCGGAGGCCATTATTGACACCAGGGAGAGACAGCTGCGTAGCAGGAAGATCAGAGAGTTCTTGGTGAGATGGAAGAATTTGCCGGATGAGGATGCCACTTGGGAGGATGAGAGGATCTTACAGCACCCATCCCTTCAATTGCTTGAGGACAAGCAACGTTTTGCCGGGGGAGACTGTAATATTCCCAATTAGCTTTGCTAATTGGAATATTTCATTTTTGCTTTATTTTGCCGCTTTAGCTAGAAATAATAAATAAAGTGAGAAATAAGAGGGGTCACCTCACTTTAGTCACCTCACTTTATAAATAAAGTGTTCTTTTTCTAGTTGATTGACGTTATAACTTAGAGAGGGGGCCTTGGGGGTCCACATGAGTATGATGGGGAGGCATCAGGCTGACCCAAGGTTAACTGCGCAGGTCAAAGGAGAGTAAGGCAAGGTTAACTGCGCAGGCCAAGGAGAGTGTAGGACGCAGTTAAGGTTCTGGAGGGAGTTTAGCATTATAAAAGGAGGGGTTCTCAATCATTTAAAAGTGCATTATTCCCATATCAACAATGAGAGCTAGACTTCGTTCGCTTAGCACGCCTGCTGTTTAGTCGGTTCAGCATCGTTTAGTGCAACCGAGTGTCTCCGTCTATCCTCACCTCTAGCCTCGGAATTTGTTCGTCTGTATAAGGTTATTTCGGTTTCACCCTTAGCTTCTGCACTTCTGAGTACCGCCAAGGTCTCCGTTCGAGTACACCTTCGCCAAGAGCAGCAGCGCAACGCCCGCAGTGATTGAGAGGGAGGAGCCCTCTTGTGGCTGCGCAGTTCAGAGGAGGAGGGACGCTGTTCCAGGAAGAAAGAGGATGCTGATCAGCATAGGAGAGTGAGGACGCTGTTCCAGGGAGGACGCAGTCCAGATCTGAGCAGAGAAAACGCTGGCCAGGAGAAGGAAGGACGCAGATCAGTCTTGGAGTGAGGACGCTGTCTAGTTCTGAAGAGGAGGACGCAGATTTGAAGGCACATTGATAGATCCAGCCTTGGAGAGGGTAGATCTGAGCAGATATTTGCAGATCTAGTTCTGTATGGTGCAGATCTGAAGGTATAGCACTAGATCCAGCTTGGGAGATTGCAGATCTGAGGAGATATTGTCAGATCCAGCATAGATCTGAAGGGTTGGTAGCAGATCTGACCTAGGAGGATGCAGGTCAGGAGGGATAGGATGCAAATCTGGCTTGGAGGCTTCAGATCCAGCAGATCTGAGCATTCAGGAGGCAGATCCACCAGGTAGGACGCTGATCTGAGAAGCAGGCTTGTGTGAGGTGGGCTCAACAGCGTTTTCTAGCATTCAGTAGCTGATCCATCTATCTGGAGGTTTGGAGATTAGTAAGCCATTCAAGCTCGCGCCGTCACTAGCGCAGGATGGGCTGCTTTTCATTGATGAGATCATGGTTTTGAGATCGCCATTTACGGCTTCTCACAGGCACTGGGAAGGTATCTGGGTTGCCTGAAAATAGACGTCGTCTCTGTTGCTCATTATTTATCCGGGAGAGAGGGTCTCCACTTGCCTAGGCAAGGATAGGTGACTTACTCCTGGGATTTTTTTGTACTCCTTCATGAAAATTTCAGACAATAAAAATGGCTCGGCCGGGCATCCTATGTAATTGTTCAAAGGATCCGGCTCAAAGATTGTATTTTCTATATCTGTCTGGCATATTTCTGTTTATTACTGGTTATTTCCCTTTGGGGATATTACAATTATTTTTCAAAAAAAATTTAAGGGGTTTTAATCTGTGCACCCTCGCTTTCTCTGCTATGTCGGTGTCCTTGCTACTTCGAGCTCATTCCTCTGCTGCCATTTTCGTTTTTCTTGCTGCAACCTTCTCCATCGAACTCGCAGCTCCCTCGACCTTCATTTTTGCATGTCCCTTCCTCTTTCCTGCGTTTCTTCCTCCTCTGCACACACTCATCTTCCCTTCTCCCTTTCGCGTTTTGTTCTCTCCTTTTCCTGTGTCTACCCCCCTTAGTCTATTGTAGGGAAACAACTTAAACAGAGAGATTGGAGATCAGGGTGACAGCCCCCGATCTGAGTCGTTGTCGCAGTGCTTAGACATTCTATGCAACAACACATGACATATCCGCAACTTTGTACAAAATCATACAAATGCCCTCACAATCTACAAGGAGTACACCAATCTAACATTGTTGAAGATTGCAGATACACGGTTTGCCTCTTCCTTCATCGTGTTGAAGAGGTTGAGGGAGGTCAAGACCGCTCTTGGGGCCATGGTTATTTCAGAGTTTTGGTATTTTTGGAGAAAGACAGATCAAGCAACCTCAAAAAGAGTGAAGGACACAGTGTTAGATGATGCTTGGCGGGAGAGGGTAGATCTACTTATTAAGATCATGGACCCTATCATTTCTTTGCTACGATTTGCAAATACAGACCAACCCATCCTAGGAGAGGTTTATGAGGGATGGGATTCCTTGATTGAGTCTGTGAGGACCATTATTTTACAGAGTGAGTACCCTGAGTATGAGAGATCATCAGAGGCCTTCTTCACCGCCATACAAGGTATTCTTGTCAGCAGATGGGACAAGAATTGCACACCTTTGCATTGTTTGGCTCACTTATTGAACCCAATTCCCTCCTCACATGAATGGTGAAATTTCACAAGGGAGGAAGGATGCATTGAGGCGGAATTTTCAGGATAGAGCATCCCTTGATGAGGTGGAGGATGCCTTTGCAGAGTTTTCCACTAGCACTGGTCGATTTGCAGGATATGATGTGATTAGAGACAGGGGTGCTAAGAAGTCCTATTCTTGGTGGGAAACTCATGGGGCAACAAGCCCTCCTCTACAGCAGTTAGCCATGAGGCTCCTCTCTCAAGTGACTTCATCCTCTTGTTGCGAGAGGAATTGGAGAACATATGGGAATTTGTGTAGTGTCAAGAAAGCTTGAGCAATCCAGGGCAAAGATAATCGTGTATGTGCACACCAACCTTCGTCTTATTTACGGGCAGAGGGATGAGTGGCTGAAGGGAAAGACAAATATGTGGGATGTATTTCCTGATGATATGGATTTGGACAGCAGTGTTGAGTTGGAATTGGCCAACTTGGATCTTAATGAGCCAGTGCTAGACCCTGTCACTTTTGATGATCGTCATACTATTGAGGGGTCATCCTCCACAACAGCAGATGCAGAGATGACATTGGATACAGAGGTGGATGATGCGGCAGAGGAGAGCAGTGGCGACCATGACAGTGATGTTGATTTTGATGATGATGATTGATGACTCATGAGCTACTTACTTCCCTGTACTTGTAGTTGTTCTGTATTTACTATTTCTATTCACCATTGGCATAGCTACTACCTATGTAACACATTTTGATTTTGATGACTTAACGAGAAAACTGCAGTTTCTTGTCTTTCTCCTATTGGATCATTGATGAATTTGTCACAACTGTATTTGTATGCATAATGTAAGAGAGCTTCACCTGAAACCCTCGATCTAGACTCGCTTGAGCCCTAATCAATCATCAAGAAGTAATCATACACCAGAATGCTAGAGAAATGGCCTTCTCTCCCCTTTTATAAGATTTTTTCGATCTTCTCCAATATTCTAGAAATCTCCTTTTATTACTTTATTAATAAGCCACTTAGTGTATTTTCCTCCTTTTCTCCAAGTGATTTTTGCCCCTTTTTATTTACCCATTAGATAAAATTTATTTTTCTCCTTTTATTTAATAAGTGACTTTTTATTACTAATTAAAGTCACTTCTATCTCCATAAAATGTTTAAACTATCAGCATGATCACACGGCCTACCAAAGCCCCTTTTCATCATCCTTCCTTGTAGATCTTTTTGCCCCAATTCCAACGAGCCATTACACTAAGGTGTTTCTCCAAATAATTAGCCGGAAACAACACCTTAAGTGTAATTAATTAAAATATGCCTATTAATAACTTTGTTTTACGAAATTTGTCAGAACGTAGCGAAACCAAGATCGAATTATGCAGAACTAATCTTGATGATGAAAGATGTTAAGTGACCCCAATCAGCACCCAAAGAACCCCTCAAAACCCTTTGGGCCCACCAATAACGAAATCTTGCTCCTGTGACCTAGTTAACATAAGCTTTGGAAATCACCCTAATCATATCACAATATAATCCAAAATTTGGGGACATTACAAATAAATCAGCCCTTTTTAAAGATTTAAACTTGGACCACACCAAAGAGATTTTGAATCACGGTTCTCTCTCACTAATAGCCTTAGTATTGTAAAGAGTTCAACAAACTCTGAATCTCTAACCATTTCACAACTCCACAACTACATGCCAATCACAATATAGAACTAGGTTTTAATCTCAATAATGAAAGACAAATGCATACTCACTCTGGCTATATTTCCATTCAAATTGCAGATACTTGAAACGAGTTTACTTCAAACTCTCTCCAAAATTTGTAGTCTTCAAAATTAATTTGAAATCTAGACTCAAAAATCGTAAAACATTCGAGAAATCTTGAAATTCTAACAACTTGTAGATATTTGTTCTGCTATTTGTGTGTGGATTGGATGTTGGCCCATTTTTTGTTGACCCCTGTTGCCGCAAAATCTGGCAAGCCTTTGAGGAGGGAAATCCTACACGATGAGAAAGACCAAGAAGCAACAATTGGGGTAATGCCCCACCGTCACTACGCCGAATAACCCCCGCTCTTTATGAACTTTCACAGAGCAAGTATGTCCCGATATGAAAGAGATCACGTTAAAAGGTATTCTAGGGCACGAAGAGACATCCTACTAGGAACTCTTCAAGAGAGACACAATTTAGGTTCAAGGCTTCACAAGGAAGAAATTTGCTTTCTATAAAGAGACCTAGAAATAAGGGCACAAAACCTAGGGTTTGATAAATTTGGTGAGTGTTGGAGCAACCAAAGGTCAAGGCTACAAGAAAAGGTTTCTTACAACGTATACCAGCTATGCCAAGGCAAAGAACCCCTCAAAACCCTTTGGGCCCACCAATAACGTAATATTGCTCCTGTGACCTAGTTAACATAAGCTTTGGAAATCACCCTAATCATATCACAATATAATCCAAAATTTGGGGACATTACAAATAAATCAGCCCTTTTTAAAGATTTAAACTTGGACCACACCAAAGAGATTTTGAATCACGGTTCTCTCTCACTAATAGCCTTAGTATTGTAAAGAGTTCAACAAACTCTGAATCTCTAACCATTTCACAACTCCACAACTACATGTCAATCACAATATAGAACTAGGTTTTAATCTCAATAATGAAAGACAAATGCATACTCACTCTGGCTATATTTCCATTCAAATTGCAGATACTTGAAACGAGTTTACTTCAAACTCTCTCCAAAATTTGTAGTCTTCAAACTTAATTTGAAATCTAGACTCAAAAATCGCAAAACATTCGAGAAATCTTGAAATTCTAACAACTTGTAGATATTTGTTCTGCTATTTGTGTGTGGATTGGATGTTGGCCCATTTTTTGTTGACCCCTGTTGCCGCAAAATCTGGCAAGCCTTTGAGAGGTAAATCCTACACGATATAAGTTAGACCAAGAAGCAACAATGGGGTAATGCCCCACTGTCACCACAGCAAATAACCCCTACTCTTTATGAACTTTCACAGATGCGAGTCCCCATATGAAAGAAATCACTTATAATAGGTATTCTAGGGTTAACGTATGAAATGATCTCACTAGGAACTCTTCAAGAGAGACACAATTTAGGTTCAAGGCTTCACAAGGAAGAAATTTGCTTTCTATAAAGAGACCTAGAAATAACGACACAAAACCTAGGGTTTGACAAATTTGGTGAGTGTTGGAGCAACCAAAGGTCAAGGCTACAAGAAAAGGTTTCTTACAACGTATACCAGCTATGCCAAGGCAAAGAACCCCTCAAAACCCTTTGGGCCCACCAATAACGTAATCTTGCTCCTGTGACCTAGTTAACATAAGCTTTGGAAATCACCCTAATCATATCACAATATAATCCAAAATTTGGGGACATTACAAATAAATCAGCCCTTTTTAAAGATTTAAACTTGGACCACACCAAAGAGATTTTGAATCACGGTTCTCTCTCACTAATAGCCTTAGTATTGTAAAGAGTTCAACAAACTCTGAATCTCTAACCATTTCACAACTCCACAACTACATGCCAATCACAATATAGAACTAGGTTTTAATCTCAATAATGAAAGACAAATGCATACTCACTCTGGCTATATTTCCATTCAAATTGCAGATACTTGAAACGAGTTTACTTCAAACTCTCTCCAAAATTTGTAGTCTTCAAAATTAATTTGAAATCTAGACTCAAAAATCGTAAAACATTCGAGAAATCTTGAAATTCTAACAACTTGTAGATATTTGTTCTGCTATTTGTGTGTGGATTGGATGTTGGCCCATTTTTTGTTGACCCCTGTTGCCGCAAAATCTGGCAAGCCTTTGAGAGGGAAATCCTACGTGATATAAGTTAGACCAAGAAGCAACAATGGGGTAATGCCCCACTGTCACCACAGCCAATAACCCCTGCTCTTTATGAACTTTCACAGATGCGAAACCCGATATGAAAGAGATCACTTATAATAGGTATTCTAGGGTTAACGTATGAAATGATCTCACTAGGAACTCTTCAAGAGAGACACAATTTAGGTTCAAGGCTTCACAAGGAAGAAATTTGCTTTCTATAAAGAGACCTAGAAATAAGGGCACAAAACCTAGGGTTTGATAAATTTGGTGAGTGTGGAGCAACCAAAGGTCAGGGCTACAAGAAAAGGTTTCTTACAATGTATACCAATTATGCCAAGGCTCATGAAACCTTCAAGGAGGCCCTTAAGTTGAAGGAAGGAGAACTAGGGTTTCTCTCTTCGACAAACAACCAGGGCAAGGGAAATAATGGATGAAATTGAAGTGGATGCCCATCAAAATGGCATCCACTAAAATGATAGATCTTGTGGCAAATACTATCATCTTGATGTTTAGGCTCTCCAACCACCAAAAGTCTTCTTTCCTAGGGATTCGCACCAAGCCCTAGTTTCCTAACTTGGCCTTGAAAGGGTCAATTAAGAGAGAGAAAACATGGAGAAAATTTAAGAATGATCACCAACAACTTGGATTAGTGCCTTTTCCCTTGGGAATATGTTGTCTAGGATGATAAAAATTAGCCAAGATGATTCCTAAGGAGGCTGAAATTTGATGCCACAACAATCAAATATCTAGCATTTACCCACTTAATGGAGAAATGAAGTTTTATGGGAGAGCTACTAGGAGTTCACCACTAGGAAAATTCATTACATGTTATCTATAAGTAATGCAAGCAATCTTCACCTAGAGAGACATTCAAAATTGATCTTCAACAAATTAGGGCACAATTTAGCATAACCTAGAATCAATAATTCCATACATTAGACATTCAAGAAATAGATATTCAACAATAAATTACACTTACAAGATAACATGCAAGATTTCTATCCATTAGACCAAAGAAAATCCAAAATCAGCTCCAAACATCAAAATGCATCCAAAGATCTCCAAACATCCACAAAAGATCAAGTGTGAGTTCCTTTGAGGCTGAAATTCGAATGTGTGATGATGATTTGATTCAAATGACAAGTTCTCGATTTATATGAGGCATTTGAATGCCTTATTAAACTACAACCCCCTGCATAATCATAAAATAATGTGCAAAACATATCTAGGTCACAAGCCAACCTAGTAACCTTTGTGAAATATAATTTATCTCCACATGTGCAAACCGTAGTGATGACATCATATTAGCATAGGCTTATTTAGGGCAAGCATTGAGCTCCTCAAGTGCCATGACAAGTGTAAAGGGCCTTTGAAATCATAATCTAGGGGTTAGCCCCTAGATGTCTCTGAAAAATCATCTTGTAGACCCCAAATGTGGGTTTGGGGCACAAAATTGGGTCTCATGGGTCTCCAAGGGGCAAATAAGCCTTATTTTGCTCCAATATTGAGGGCACTAACTATTGAAAAATCTAGGGCATTTAGTATTATACTATTAAGAGATTTCTCTTTATTAGTGACTGCATGTGAATGATTTTTACTTGCTTAGATTAGGATCTTCTTCATGTTAGATTATTAATGTTTTCTTCATCAAACAGTAACCAATGCATGAACATAAGTAGACAAGAGACACAGCATATAGGCTATGAGCCAGCGCCAAAACCTCTCACTCTTTGAGAGGAAAACCCGCACAAATTCTTATAGAGATTCCAATTGACGAATACCAAGACCATGACCCTTGACCTCTTTAGCCACTCCAAGACCAAGACACACAATATCTTTGATTATCCTCTTCTTAAGTCTTCTTCCACTGAGATCTTCACCACTGCCCTGACACCGAGATCTTCTTCATTGCTTTGACACTAAGACCTTCATTACTGATTTGACACTAAGACCTTAACCACAGAGATAATACCTCATTTGTTGTAGCACTAAGAGTGTAGGGCTTTATACCAAACTGTGATCTCCATCATATCTCCGAACTGTAGCTTGCATAGACCTTGTCCGAACTTGATCACTTTTTGTACACCGAGAATAGTAGGGATACCACCGAGACATAAAGAGTCACTGCAATTACTCTGAATCTGAGATGATGTCCGACCTCCATCAAAGATATGATCCATGAATACCTGACTATCTTATCATCAAAAATGCAAAATCTGAACTATGTCACTAAACTGTGATTTCCACCGAAATACACAAAGAAGAATGTTTGAATTTTGTCTCTCTGTGGTAACCTTAGCTGCATATATATAGTAGTTGGTCCATCAATATTATCATACCTATGCAAGTGAACCGATGTGTCTTGTTTATGTGAGTCGACATGAAGATCTTCTCATATTGTTTAGGAGGTTGACTTTCAAGAGGCTTGTGCTTGTCTTTGGAGGGCTAATAAGACTTTTACATTGACTCATATACAATGACATAGGCTCAAGAAGAGCTCTTCATTCATGACATTAATTCTTTGACTCTAAATGACAAATCTAATGCTCTCAAATGAGAGCCATGTATAATAAAATCACTTGCTCATGAAACCCATGAGGCAAGGATTACAAAAATACTTTTATTAGATCATTTATACAAGTCACAATTACATGTCATTATGAAGACCGAACCTATTTACTTTTCAACACTCCCTCTTAACTAGAGAGGTATTCATAATGGTACTTGGTCATTCTCAATCCGAAGAATTTCTTATAAGAAGAATCGGATTGGTAACCCATCTATATAGCATCATAGCAACCAGCATTGTCACATAGCAAGGCCTTGACTAACAGCTCCATCTCTCCACGAGATCTTGAGCCCCAATGCTGGCAAGACCAATGATTAATAGACACTTTCATCATTGTCTCTCTTGGAACATACCCCACCCGGGTTCTCTCAGAGTATGTCCAGGACTATTCTTATCTTGGATTCCCAGTCCTCAAAGAATATCGGTCCTTCCACGACTACCCTTATCTTGGATGCCCTAATTCATCCTCAAAGAGTATCAGATGTTAGATGGTTACCCAATCCTCCATTTTGTCTTCCCAGATGAAGACCAGAATGATTTGTCTATCTCTCCCTCTCAATTAGGGAGGACATGTACTCATTCCTAAGTTTCCTCTTGGCTTAGGAATTTCCAAGCTTCTACCAAGTAAGAAACTTGTTTCTAGGTGCCCTCTTAACCATAGACCTACAACAGCTCTTTCGGAAATAATGGGACATCTAGCTGCTCTGAAGAACTCCTTCCTTCGATGTCATGAATTTCTTCTTCGTTATGGAGTCTTCATCTTTTGGGATCTCTTCATAGGGCATGGACCATCCATCACTTTCATCTACGAGTCATGTCATCATTTCATCGGAGAGTGATCTACAAGTCTTCTCATCTGGCCTGGCTCCATGTCATGCTGCTTTCTTCATACCATATATCTTCAAGGATCTTTCATCCTGCCACATGGTTATCAACAGTGGAAGACATATACTTCCTTTGGCAGCCCTGCATAAACACATCCAGATATTGTTCAAAATAAAGATGAACACTTAAATCGAAATTACCTTTGTGATGGTCTTTCATCGTGACATCTTCCTGTAGGTATCAGCATCCTGCATACATCTTGACATATTTGCCAAAGATATCCATTGTCAAGGGTCTCTATCTTTTTCCAGACTTTCATCAAAGTCTTCATATCTTTTCGGGATATTTTCCAGTCAAATCTTCTTGGTCTACTAGGATGTTGATTTCCTTTATCATGGTTGCATATCTCATCTTCCTTCCTTTCTTCACACATTTCATTCCCAAGAGCTTTCCAATCAGAGTTCATTGATTGTAGTCAACCACCTCACAGATCATATGAGGACATGTTATGTTGATTTCATCTAGTGTGACCTATGCCTTCTTGCATCCTTTCAAAGGAGGAGATTATTTTCCTTTGATCATGCTTCTCAAGATAGAAGAAGTGATCCATGTTCCCTGCAACCATACGACATGACATTATAATATTAAACACAAGCATACATACCTCATTTACCTTCAGGTCATCTAGGCTTCTTTCAACAGCTTTCTTGATTGAAAGATCTTCAACCCCTTGATTTGCTTCATCTCTTATGTCATCATACTATCATCTCATGAATTCCACAAGTTGGAGTTCCTGATGAAACACTTGCTTCCTCTCTAGATCGGTGAACCCTTCGATGAGGATTCCATCAGAGAATATTAAGGATCTTGCATATCCTTATCTGGCAGATGTTTCCTTTTTGACTTGAAGTAAGATGAGACTCGTCCTAGATGACTTCTTCTTTTCCTTCTATTTCCAATTAGGTTCCCAAGAGCTATATCCTCCATATTTAACTGTCATGAATTTTGTTTGTTCTTCATGATTCCCATTGTGATGTCACGAGCTCTTGTTTCTAATACTTTCATGATGCCACGTTGCATTATAGCCATATCCTATAACAAAAGACTTAGGAGCTATGCCAAGACCTTTTGTGAGGGAGACTATCTCAATCATACAAGAGATCTCTTACTCCTTTCCTTGGTCTTCTTCAGCTTCCTCCATCTTTCCGGTGATATGTTTTTCCTTTTTGTAAATGTTTGAGTTCTTTAACTTTCAATACTTTTGCCCCCAACTTGTCCTTTTCTATCTAGCATAGAGACCACAAGTTGTTGAATGAGGTAACTTTCTTGTCCTATGGACATTTGTTACCTTGCTCATTAGTTAGAACAGTGATGATTATCTTTTTATCATTTCTCCCAGATCTCACAATTGAGATTCTATGAAGATATTCCTTCAATTTTATGTAGGATTAGGTCTAAGTGATATGACCTTCTTTACTGCATCTTCAGAGAATAGTTCTTCCAGCATATCTCTTTGATATCTCCAATCCTGTTATATAGAGATGACAGGACCTTTGATTGATTTCATAAGGATCCTTTGAGTCCTTTGATCTCTTTCCATGTATTCAGGCAATACTCGTCCTTCGGAGATTTTATCAATGATTTCACTTTCTTCGAGGATCATATCTATCCTCCTTTCTCCATGCAAGGAGTTTCGATGACCCAACCAACTTATGGATCTCCTAGCAATCACGAAGTCATTTTAACCAAATTTGATTATAGAATGAAAGATACTTACTTGACAAGTGAAGATGAAATCTTCACCTTTGTCACTTTGATGGTGGTTGAAGAAAATGTATTGATGCTTCATCAGATGATCTTCTTCAAGGATAAGGATGAGATCCTTGTTGAAATGATAAGGAGCTTTCCTTATAGCTTTTGAAGATGACAATGCCTTCTCGCCTTCAAGATACTTCAACTTCTTTAGTAGTGAATGAATGCGGATCAGAAATGCGTCCAAGATGATGTGATCTTGCTTCTCTATACTTTGGATTGCCTAGCCTTTCTTCAATGAGAGGAGATTGCTCCTTTTTCAACGCCTTTAGATCTATCTCTCTTGATTATCGTTTCATAATATGATAGCAATGAACTGTTGGCACACTTGCGATGGCACTATATCATTGTCTTAACACCAAACTGTCCTATTAGCAAGACATTGTAATACTTCATCTTTCACTGTAATAATCAGAACTTCCTTCACTATGGAGATCTGAACTTTACTCTAAACAAATCCTCGCTTTCACTTCAATTTACTCTGCACTGTATACTGTGATCTGAAACTGTCCATCAACACAGACATCTGAACTGCTGTGTGACTGTGCTAGAAGTCTGAATTCATCACTACCCTCTCCAAGATGATGTAATCTTCAACTTTAAAATATTTCGAGCTACCCTGCTTTGTAGATAGCTTGATGAGAATCTTTGTGATCTTTTTATAGGATCCAAAACCTTTGACTTGTTTTGATTCCTTTCTTCAAACTCGATCCTAGAGTGTCTCTTTGATTAGATGCCCTTACTTTACTGTCACCTTAGCTTTGATACCATGTTGAGCAATCTAGGGCATTTAGAATTAAGAGATTTCTCTTTACTAGTGACTGCTTGTGAATGCTTTTTACTTGCTTAGATTAGGATCTTCTTCATGTTAGATTATTGATGTTTTCTTCATCAAACAGTAACCAATGCATGAACATAAGTAGACAAGAGACACAGCATATAGGTTATGAGCCTATATAGAGATTCCAATTGACGAATACCAAGACCATGACCCTTGACCTCTTTTACCACTCCAAGACCAAGACACATGATCTCTTTGACTGTCCTCTTCTTAATTCTTCTTCCACTGAGATCTTGACCACTACCTTGACATTGAGATCCTCTTCACTGCTTTGACATTGAGATCTTCATTACTGATTTGACACTAAGACATTAACCACAGAGATAATACCTCATCTGTTGTAGCACTGAGAGTGTAGAGCTCTATACCGAACTGTGATCTCCATCATATCTCTGAACTGTAGCTTGCATAAACCCCTGTCCGAACTTGATCACTCTTTGTACACCGAGAATAGTAGGGATACCACCGAGACATAGAGAGTCAGTGCAATTACTCTGAATCTGAGATGATGTCCGAGCTCTATCAGAGATATGATCCGAGAATACCGGACTGCCTTATCACCAAAAGTGCGAAGTCTGAACTGTGTCACTGAACCGTGATTTCCACCGAAAACCTCAGAGGTAAACCACCGAAAAACTCAGAGAAGAATGTTTGAATTTTGTCTATTTGTGCAACCTTAGCCACATATATATAGTAGTTGGTCCATCAATATTAGCCGACCTATGTGAGCCGACATGAAGATCTTCTCATACTGTTTAGGAGGTCGACTTTCAAGAGGATTGTGCATGTCTTTGGAGGTCTAATAAGACTTTTACATTGACTCATATACAATGACATAGGCTCAAGAAGAGCTCTTCATTAATGACATTATTTCTTTGACTCTAAATGACAAGCCTAATGCTCTCAAATGAGAGCCATCTATAATAAAATCACTTGCTCATGAAACCCATGAAGGAAGGCTTACAAAAATAGTTTTATTACATCATTTATACAAGTCACAATTGCATGTAATTATGAAGACCGAACCTAGTTACTTTTCAACATTAATGATGGTACTAGCCCTCCCATGTCTCAAGGCATGAGACAAACCTCACTTGGGCCTTGGATCCACTGCCAAACCATGTGATCACTGCTAAGCCGGTCGGAGGCATGTTGGTCTAGGTCAATGTTGCGAACATTGGCATCAGGATAAAATCGGTAAGGGTCCGGAAAACCAAAAAATCGTATAAATCAGGAAAATATCGGTAAAAAATCGGCAAACATCGCCAAAATTAAGATACCATAAAAATATCTTTAAAAATCGGCAAACATTGGCTAGGCCAAAAAATCGTGATTTCGAGATAAAATCAGGATGTTATCGAGATGTTCGCAACACTGGTCTAGGTGCATCATCCCATGAATAATAAAGCAAAATGTAGGAACCCTGTGGGTGTTCAGGGTGTCTATGGCTATGAATTGTTGGAAAGTGTAACTAGGATTGGTCTTCATATTGACTATGTAATTATGTATTTATGTAATGAAGAAGACAAAGATAAAAATATATATATATTTTTGGTATGCTTGCCTCATGGGTTTCATGAGCAAGGTTTTATTATATGTCAATAGATTTCTTCTTGATGTCTATTAGGGATTTGTCTTATGGTCATAAATGTACAAATTAAAGAGTCATGTTTATGAAGATTCAAGTCACACTTATATGCCTCAAGACCTTGCCAATCAAGCTTGAAATCATGGCTCAGAATATGGCTCAAAGATCAGCGTTGGAATACTCTTATAGACAACCTTCAAGTTGGCCTATGAAACAGTGATCAAGTCGGCTCCATAACATATGACAAGCCAGCTTATTAACAGACAGGAGCAACTATATATACCCCTATATATACTACGCAAAAGGACAAGAAAATGAAACAGATAAGTCTAAGATTTGCAGACAAAGGTGCATGAACATATTCGGATATATATGACTGTGTGAAGTATGAGTTAGGGTTGTGTTAAAAGAAGATAGATAAGCGATGAAGGGACTCTGTTTAAGTAAGGAGAACAGCTCTGTAATTTAGTGCAGATTTTGGGACAGAAATAAGTGCAGACTTCAGGACTAAAATATAAATGCAACAGAACTGCGAATTGAAGATGCTAGAAGGACGTTATGTCAGCAAAGTGTAAAGACTAAGGTTCTCTGTGATATATGCTAAGTTGCAGTGTGAGCTTATGACTGTACTTTGATGTGTAGAAAGGGACTATGTTATAGTGCGAGAACGGGACTATGATAAGTACCAAAATAGGACTATATAAAGGTATCATTATGGTATGATAAAGGTGGACTGTTCATGACAAGGTACTATCACAAGTATCACATACAGCCAAAGAAGGAAGAATACAAGTAGAGACTAAGCTCTCTAGTTCTGGTGCAGAAAGGTGCAAGATGGTGCAGGACTATGTAGAAGAGAAGGATCAATTCAAGAAGTCAAAGAATAAGCGGTGACAAGGTCTTGGAGGCATACAAGGGTTAAGGGTATGTGTCATGGTCATGGTACTTGTCATCTAAAAGTCTATAAGAAGAATTTCTTGTGGGTTTTCCTCTTCAAGGGCTCGGTTTTGGCCCTGGCTTGAAAAGCCTAAATCTGTGTCTCTTGTGTTTTTGGTAATTGACTTGATAAAAGACTTAATAAGCTAAGAAGAGAAGACATAAGTAAAAGAAGTAAGCTCACAAGTAATTATCAAGAAGATAGCGAAAGATACAACTCTTGATAAACTTTTATGTAGCAAAACCTAGCGATGGCGGCGGATTACCACAGGGTTTCTCGGACCTATTTCAATGGATATGTTTGTTTATTCGCCCCATGAATCTCGGGCCAAACCCTGCTCTACTCCCATTGTTCATTATTTTGGTTTTCACGGACGTTGTTTCATATGCTCTGCTCCACCATTGGATTCTGACCCAACAATGTTTTCATTATTCGCACCCGAGATTATCTTGTGATTTCCCCCTGTTACCATGTGATTTATTGATAGGCAGGGCTTTGCATTGTGTATCTGTACAGTATTGCGGGGTTTTACACATTTGTGGGTCACGGTCTCATACATCAAAGCTCGGTGTCGGCATTGGTGGATTTTTCTAATAATCACCATCGTTTTGGAACTACTTGGCACCCTACAGACCTACTGGTGCTCGCGTCTCCTTTGTCTCTTTCAGAATGAGTGTCTATGAGGAGGTGGATTATATGGGGGACCCCTTGGTGGGTGTGGACATATGGGGGCACCAGGAACAGGCGGTGGTCGATGATATGGTTGACATGGCTCCCACCCATCCTATCCCGGAACCGAATATATCAAACCCTGCCTCTGTGGCCGGTTGCTCGACTCCCATTGGTGACAGCTTGGAGTACTGCAGTTTTGTGTCACCCTCCCCATCGTCTGGTGGTATTTGGAGTTTCTTGTCCCCTGAAATACCACAGCTTTCGGAGCCTAAACCACCTTACACAACACCATTTTCGGATGCGAAGCTGACTTTCATCAATGATGCGACTCAGAATCTAGATACCCTAAATATCTGAGATTGCGAACAACAATCCACAGCTGATGCGGGTGTATAGGTATTAGCATCGGGGGTATTTACAATCATCCCTGTGGACGCCCCGACTAGGGATAAACAACACTCTTCTTCGGACTTTGAGGGATCTATGGAGCGGGGGAACTCGGCCAGAGGTAAAAAGCACAAAACCACCAAGAATAAATTCAGCCGCAACTCAAATTTTAGCCGAGAAAGAGGTCTGGAGGATCTTGTCGATATTGCGTCCAGGTTGTTTGTGGGCAAGGTGCGGGGCAAGAAAAACTCTACCCCTCGCCTCATACAGTGGACCAGAGAAATTTGGGGGGGGACACTGGAAAACCTCCCAAAAGTTGCTCTTCTCACTCGCGGATGGTTCTCTCTGACTTTCACTATGCCAACCCAAGCGGATTGGGCCCTTAAACAATACTAGCATATTGAATTACATCTTGTCCTCCTCAAGCGTTGGACGCCACTTTTCAATCCAAACAAAGAAAACGCAGGGACAGGATCCATCTGGATGCGCCTTCCTGGCTTACCGCTCCAGTTCTGGAATGAGATAGCCTTCCGGAACATCAGTAAGGACTTTGGCCATTATCTTGACCATGATCGTTCCTACCTTGTCACTAGGAATAAAGTCGTGGCTCGCATCCTCATTTTTCTTGATACCAGAGATGGACTGCACGACAACTACAACATGTTTTTCGAAGGCATGGTGTGGAGTCAAGTTCTGGATTATGAGGGCATTCCATTTAGATGCCGGAAGTGCCATGAGGTTGGGCACCTGTATAAGGAATGTCCAATGATGGGGTACACCAAGCCCATGGTTAAAAAGACTATAACGGTGGCAGTGCAAACTGACCCGATTACATGCAATTGCAAACAGGATGTGGTGCGGCCACAGGGTGATCAGGATCAGCAATCAGCTTCCGTGGCGTTGACAACACTTCCCACTTGGCCTGTCACTCATGCAAGAACACATGCTCCGATGGCCACGGATTCTCTACAACGCTCTGCATCGATACCGGGTACCCCTCCTTACCCTAACTCTTCGAATCTCTTTTTGAATCCTATTTCAAATTACATATGTACTCCTATTTTGTCATCTTTATAGCATCGGGTTGCTTTCAGTATACCATCTCTTAGTTGCACTATCGCCCAGGCCCCTCCTTCTATTTCTTCTTCTATACCTCACACATTTGTGCTCCCATCTTCTAGCCATACATTTGTGCTCCCGTCCTCCAACCATACATCTCTATGCTCTGATTCGTCCTCTTCTAAGCACACATACTACCTTAGACCTGCCACAATATCACAACCTCTCAACGCTCTTGGCATTGGCCCGGGGTTTGAAAATATCCCGACCAAAATCAAAGGTCGACCATCACACTTGGCAAAGGCTATAAAGCGAGCAAATTTAGAGGTCGAAGTTGGCACACAATCTACCCTCATGCGGGTTCTTAGAGCAAGGAGACCCAATAACGGGGTTCCCTTATGATTTGTCTCACCTACAACTGCAGGGGACTTGCCAACCCCGACAAGAGATTGGCACTCAAAGCACCTCTGGCACAACAACCCATTGACATTCTATCTCTTCACGAAACCTTCGGAGATGGCATTTCTGTAACATCCACTCTTTTATCGATTCTGCCAAACTGGACTTTCATTACTTTAGATGCTAGAGGCAGATCCGGAGGTTGTGCCCTGGGAATAAATAACAGAACCACCCGGATGATAAATTGTTGGGGCAGAGAGGGGGTTCTTGGCATCGAAATCAACATACGTAACATTGAAACCCCTTTCACGCTGATAAATGTCTACGAGCCTTGCACTAATAGGATGGAATTCTGGCAATCCATATTATTCGGTACCCTTATCGACTACCCACATGTCATTATGGGTGGTGACCTCAATTTTTCATTAGGCATCTCTGAATCCTGGGGTACAAATGTGATCCCAGATCCATTGGCTGATTATATCATTACTAGTTTGGAACAAGTGGACCTTATTGACATCCAGATGCCCAAACTTTTACCTACTTGGAGGAATCACAGAACTGGGGATGCAGCATTGGCACGAAGACTGGATAGATTTCTTATTAAGTTGCCATTACTCCAGTCTCTGGAAAAAGTCTGATAATAGGTGGGACATGGTGGCATGTCGGATCACTCTCCAGTATTTTTAGATTTGAGATTGGACCAAAGCGTGCCCGTCCACCATTTAAATTCAACTCCAGATGGCTACTCGATCCTGAATACCATTGTTTGGTGGTACAAGAGTGGCAACACTATCAGCAGCATCCTGACACAGAACCGGCTCGGGTTATTTATGAAAATCTCAAGCGGTTCAAAGGCTTGACTATCAAGTGGACTCGGGAAAAACGAAGGATAGAGGGAGAGGAACTGAAAAGGATCGAATTGGAGATCTCCCAACTCAATGCATCAGATATGCTAGGTTATAGATCTAGTGACACAAAGGAGCATCTCATCACACTTGAAGCATCCAGAAGGAAGCTCTTGCAACAAATAGAGGCAGATTGGAGGCTAAAAAGCAGGGCCATATGGCTTCAGGCTGATGATGAGAATACAAAAAAAATTCAGCAGCATGCGAATGGTCGTAGAAATTGCAATATGATTTGGGAACTTACTGACCAACACAGTTATGTGGCCAGATCTCATCCACAACTTCTTGATATGGGCATACAACACTTCTCTAACTTATATAGAGCTCCTTTGCAAATCGACCTTCCGAAGATCATGCACATCACCAGTCTTTTTCACAGATATGTGGACCAAGAATAGGAGGAGGAGCTTGATGCACCGATCACGATGGACGAACTCGAAGGAGTACTCAAATGGTTCCAAAAAGACAAAAGCCCTGGACCGGACGGTTGGCCCATTGAATTCTTCATTCATTTCTTTGAGCTGCTTGGCAATGATCTCCTTACAGCTATTGATGATAGTCGTGTTAAGGGGAGAATTTATGATGGTTTCAACTCTACCTTTATTGCTCTTATCCCCAATACTGATCATCCTTCTACATTTCAAGACTACAGACCCATATCCCTCTGTAACTGCTTATATAAAATTATATCCAAAATTATCGCTAATCGCATCAAACCCATCCTATCCTCTCATATAGCCAAAGAACAATTTGCCTTTCTTCACCACAGGCAGATTCATGAAGCCATAGGCACTGCACAAGAAGCTCTACACTCCATTAAAGTTAAGAACCTCAAATCCACCATCCTTAAAATTGACCTTGCGAAGGCATTTGATCAAGTCAATTGGAGCTACCTTCATCTCATTCCTATACAAACTGGTTTTCCCCCCATGTTCATTAATTGGATTATGGGATGTATATGTCACGCCTCATTCAGTATTCTTCTCAATGGCACTGCGTCGGACTTTTTTCATGCTGGTAGGGGACTGAGACAAGGATGCCCCCTATCACCTCTCCTATTCATCTTAGTTATGGAAGGTCTCTCCGTCCTCATTAAAAAGGCCATCACAGATGGATTGCTGCATGGACTACATATAAATGAGATCATTCAACTTTCACATCTATTATTTGTTGATGATGTTCTCATTTTTCTTGATGGCTCTTGTCAGGACACTCTTCAATTTGGCTATATTCTACAGTGTTTTTGCAGAGCGACGGGCATGCAACCAAACAATTCTAAATCCATCATCATCATGACTAGATGCTCGGCACAGGAACAAGGAACTGCTCTGAACACATTTTCCTATACTAATAACAACATTGGGGATGGATTAAAGTATTTGTTTCACATAAAACCAAACGAATATCAAATCAAAGATTGGAACTGGCTCATTGCAAAAGTGGAACGCAGAATCAATATTTGGTATCATAGATGGCTCTCCCAGGCAGGTCGACTGGTACTAATTAAATCTGTCCTTGAGGCCATTCCTGTATATTGGATGTCGCTGGCATGGATTCCTATTGGGGTCACCAAGCGTATCACAAAGATCTGCAGAAATTTTTTATGGAGGAACCAGGAAAAGGACAGCACTTTTGCATGGATCGCATGGGACCGAATCAGTAGACCTAAACAATGGGGTGGGTGGGGCTTAAAAGATCTACACTTATTTTCATCAGCCCTTGCAGCCAAGATGTGTTGGCATCTTATCACTGGCCAAAGTCTCTGGAAGGAGGTCATCACTGCTTAAGTATATATCACCCAAAAGCACACTTGATTGGGTGAGGGGCAACATTCGAGCCACCCCTAGGGTCTCCATCATCTGGAAAGCAATTACCAAGGTTGCTCCACTAATCCAAAGAGGACTCTCATGGCAAATAGGATTGGGGGAATTGGTACTAGTTGGATCGGATTCTTGGTCGGGGAGTGGGGATTACTTCAAACTACCCGACTGGATAATTGTGCATCTGGCCAATAAGGGTATCCAGTACCTTTCACAAATTGTTGATCAGGATCGCACAAATTGGCACACTCAATATTGGCTATCGGCTATTGATTTGTACATTGCTCAGGCTGGTGCGCATTGCTGGGCGAACTATATCAGAGCACTACAAGCGTCGCATATTCGGCTGACACAACAGGAGGACCAATTGCTCTGGGCTATCTCTCCAAAGGGATATTACACTCCCAAATTTGGATATTTAACTCTTTGTCAAAATAAAGAACCACATGAAAAGCTCTGGTGGTGGACATCTATATGGAAACTCAAGGCACCGCACAAATATCGACTCCTGTTCTAGTGCATTCTACATAATTGTATCCCCACTATGGATTATCTACACAGGCGTGGTATAATAGGTCCCTCAAGATGCTGCTACTATCTTAACCAAGGGGAAGAAATCACTCATTTATTTCTGGACTGCCCCATTACACAACGCATATGGCATCAAGTTACACAGAGCATGTCTGGACATCAAATTTGGCGGGGTGATTCTATTTTAAATGCTTGGACATATTAGTGGCAGACGACAGTCAACTCAACAAAGTTGCGAAACTTACCTATGGTTTTTACTTGGGAAATCTGGATCAACAGGAACAATTATATCTTCAACAATCTGTCGGTTAAAGAGGATTGTATCAGCAGGGCGATCTTGGCCACCTACTCCCTGATACCCGAATATGTTATGCAAAAAACAGAGAAACTTGACATCCCTGAAATTATGGATCATAACAGGCCATGGGCCTACTTTGAGGGTGCGGCCACACAAAATGGATGTGGAAGGGGGGGGACTACTCTACATAAATGATCAGCACCACTTTCAACTTAGAATGGGCTTGGGCCCGGGAACCAACAATTTTGTTGAACTACAATGCCTAAGACTCCTTCTGATCTTTGCCCGTGAACAAAATTGCAATCACCTTCAGATTTTTGGCAACTCCCTCATAGTGATTAACTGGTTCAACTCTCATGCACAGTGTCACACTCACACACTCACTGCATTACTGCGGGAGGTTCATCAACTCAAATCACAATTTGACTCCATCTCTGTCTCTCATATTTACAGGCATCGGAACAAAATGGCAAACACACTTTCCAAAGAAGCCACGCAGTTGAATTGGGGTACTTGGCATATTACTGAACAGGTCGGCTTACAGGTGAACAGATTCTACCACAGGCCTTTCATCGAGGACATGAAGGCAGAACAGGCTGCAGACTTTTGATTGCAGTTTTGGGTACTATTTTTTGGGAGATTTTTCATATCTTCCACATGCCATTTGTAATTATTCACAGCCGGCTGCTATTTTTATTTTTGTACATTCTCTTGATATTTATCCTTTTATTTATACTTTTTTGGTGCGGGTATGGATTAGTAAGTTATGCACTGAACTTACTTTATCTCTACTTGATCAGATACTCATGGACTAAAGCCTCTTATATGTATCACTGACTAGTGTATAAAGTCAGCAATATACTTGGAACACACATGACAGTAACTCAGTAAAATGTAATATGTAGTTTTTCTTATCAATGAAAGATTACGAATTTTTCCTTTGTGAAAAAATTATCAAGAAGAGAATTGAATTAATCTTTTCCCTACCAAATTCTCAACATGGTATCATAGCTAAGGTGCTGAAAACAAAGGCTACTTGACAAGGAGACACTCAAGTAAGCAAGAATCAAAGTCTACATTGAAAGGTCAAATCAGTTTGCAAGGAAGATTCTCAAGTCATCTCAAGAAGACCTTCAATCTCATTCAAAAGATTCACTTATCAAGAAGATAATCTTTGCCATCAAAGATTTTGATTAAAGACATTGTTGGAAGAGACATCATCTTTTTTAAGACATCCTTTATCATCAAGGATCCACGGTCACCTACATTGGAAAAGTCAATCTAAGAAGTTCCTAACTTCATCTTCATCATCATCAAGGAAGTTGTTAGAAGGAAGAAGTCACCCTCCTCAAGTAAGTATCTATGACCTTATCTAAATCTGTCAAAATGACTTATTGCAAAGAGAGCAACAAATTGGTTGCGTCATCAAACTTTAGTGCAAGGAAGAAGAGGACAGATTTGAATCTAATCGAAGAGGAAGTTATGGGCTACATTGAAGAATCTATAATTCAACCCTCAAAAGCAGATGCTCCAGCTCATGCCACATACATGAAAGGAGAAATCAGAGCCCAAAGGATTCTCATAGAATCCATTAAGGACTCACTCATACCCTATGTATCAAAACTAGAAACTGCAAAAGAAATATATGAGAAACTAGTGGAGCTATTCTTTGTGAGTACTATAGTAGAAGCAATCTGTCTGAGACAAGAACTATAGAAGATGAAATTGTCAAGAGAGGAAGGAATCACTTCATATTTTATGAGGATTTCTAAAATTAGAGACCAACTGTAGGAATTGGGAGAAGTAATAGTGAGATGACTACAGTGACACTAAATGCTCTACCGGAAGAATGGGGAAAATTCACTTCAAGCTTATATGGGAAGAAAGAAGCAACATCATTCCAGGATCTATGGTCTCTATGTAAAATAGAGAAAACAAGATTGAAAGCCAAAGTTGATACAGGATCAAGTGAAGTGAATCAAGCCTTTGCAGCCATGTCTAGGAAGAAAGGAAGATTCGGAAAATTTGGCATCAGAATAAAAGAAGAAATATGGACAAAGTACGATGCTTTGGATGTAATGAACTTAGGCATTATAAAATATATTGTCCTAAATTTGGGAAGGACAAGAGGAAAAAGGAAGAAGCCCATGTTACAGATGAATGGGAAGAACTTGATGCAAAGAAATCTAAGAAAGGAGAAGCGAAAGATCTCTATTATGATTGAGATCATCTTTCTCTTTAAGTGATTTCTGTTGGTTGTAAAATAGTACGATAGGAAGCAGAGTATATTAGTAGCATCATAATAGAAGCATGGAAGGAGCACTTGAAGAAGTAGCTCTTGGGAACCTCACCGATAACAACATTAATGGAAGATATTCATCTGGATCAAAGGTCATCATTCAATAATCAATATGAAAACAGGTGCTGACATTTTTCTAATGAAGTCCTCTCTGGATTCACTGACTAGAAGGAAAGCAAAAGGTTTCATCAGGAATTTTATCTTGTAGAATTCGGGGATTAGAACATGATGACATATCGATGAAGCAGATCAAGGGATTGAAGTCCTTCGTTCTAGTAAAATTGTTGCAGGATGACTCAAAAGGAAAAGGATGAGGTACATGTTGGGTCAATTTACTGAGTAAACTAACACATATTTTACTTATCAATCTGGGTTTGTAGACTTAGAAGCATGTCCAAAATATATGGATTTCAGACGTAGTCAATTTTAGAAGACAAAGTGTAAAAGTTGAAAGAAATTCATATTACAAATATATTGTAAATTCTAAGATTTATGGAGATGCATATTACATATATAAAATCTAACTAAGTAGTTTCTGATTCAATATGTAATAAGTGAGGGAAAAGGCTCCTAACTTAGGAGATCATGATTTTCCTTCCCCACAGTACTACCTTCATGAAGAGAAACCAAATAACTGATTAACAATAGTTTATGATGTATAAAAATTAGGAGAAGAGGCTCTTAACTTAGGAGGTCCAGGTTGTCCTTCTTTACAATTTTATTCCATCATTGTTACCATTGCATTAAAACTAGATATTCAGGAAATAACTCAAGCAAGGAAAAGAGGATGAATTTTAGTTGTTGTTCATGATTAGATAGAAGGAGAATTTAACTTAAATTCTTGTTTGTCCCTTCATATGAAAATTAGAATTAAACAAATAATCATCCAGCAACCATAAGAAATCCTCACACATCTAAATGACTGAATAAATCTAAAGCAAAACTAGTTCATGAAAATTATGCTAATTTAACCAAAAAGTGTACTTAGCTTGGTGTGGGGGCCCTCCACCCTTGCCTTGCACACTTGAAGAACTTCTCAGCTACAGCAAACTTAAGCAATCATCCACAGCATAAACAGCAAATAGAAAATGGAACTAGTTCTTCAAATTATCTCCAAGTCTTCAAGAGTCTCAATACAAAATTATACAAATTCTACATGCTTGAATGGTTCATAAGCTTGGTTTAAATAAGAAAATAATAAACAAACTGAGCTATAATGTCTCTAACAGTGTTATCCATCCTAATCCCATCCATCTAGATCGAACTCATCCATTCAATTTCACAAAATCAGAGACATCGCAAAATATACTAATTCTGCCCCTTTTCCTAGGGATTTCTAAAAAACAGGTCATGTTTGACCAGCGTTGATCGGGCCTGTTTTAGCTCAGTTTGACCGAACCAATAGGTGTTTTTCCATCCGTGGTTCCCAAGCTTTCCAAATCTATGCTTAGCTTGTGCCCAGGTGTCTTGCACATATGACTCCCATGAAGCTATTACTGTTGAAATTTAGTTACCACAAAACAGGGGGTTCCCTAAGGCTTTGATCTTTGGCCTAGGGAAAAGTGTCCAAAAGAATTTAATTTTTCTCCTAGAGTGACTTTATAAAGTTACTAAAGTCTAATTTTAAAGTGAATGTGAAATTAGAAAGGAAAAGTGACTTCGGAAATAAATGACTAAGTGGGTCTTTATTAAAGTGGGGTGAATTAAAAAATAGAAAGTGAGATTGAAATGAGCATTTAATCTCAGCCCTAGATCTAAAGCTATCTCAGCCATTAGATTTAGGGATTCCCCAAAAGTCACTTAGGGTTAGGTTAAAGGAGGAAAAGAAGGAAAAAGGTCATTCATTCTTTCATGAGCAGATTGAGAGAAGGAGGAGAAGAGAGCTAGAGACTGGGTTTTGAGAAAGTGAAGGAGAGGAGTAGTTCAGCAAATCCGTATAGCAGAGAGACGCTGTATGCATTTTGAGGCAGCAGTCCGTACAGCATTAATTAGCATGCATTTCAAGGCAGATTTCCATACAGCAGCTTAAGGCATAGATTTCGATGAGAGGGATAGCACAGAAATTGAGGAGAAGGTACAGCAAGCTAAAGGCACGATTTCCAAGATTGTTGGGCACGATTTTCAAGACAGCAGACACGATTTTCAAGGATGCACTATTGTACTTTTATGTATATTCTGTACAACTGAGTATTGGGCACGAATTTCAAGATTGTTCACTACTATAATAAATTTTTGTTTTCACTGTTTTTCCGATTTGGCACATTTTCCGAGGCGGAGGCAAGCACGAAAAATGAGATAAGTCTGTATATCGTTTGCTGGAATTTTCCTATATATTTCCTTTCTCTGTAAAAGCATTTTCCAGAAATAAGAAGAAGCTTTCGAACTGGTTTTCCCCAAGAGTTGTAGGGGGGTTTTCCAAGGTCAAGTTGACCAAAAATCAGCGTGTCAAAATTCTGTGTGTGGCTGATTTATTTTTCTGAGTTTTTGTTTCTGCATTTCAGCATTGCGAAATTTCCAGAATTAGTGTTTTCAGAATATTTATTTTTTCCAGCTTGTTGAATGTATGGCTATGGGAATGGGCATTTAACTTTATGGGAGAAATAAGGAGAAACTAAAAACCGGGGTTGGTTATAAAATTTCTACAATTACGGGAATTTTCAGTGTAGTCCAAAAATACTCTTAAAACCCAATTTTTACAAAAATCTCTAAAAAATGAAAAACTTAATTTAATTACCTGAATATGCATAATAAATTCAAAATGAGGCATATATGGATGATATAAGGTGGAATATAATGGAAATTAGGTGGATTTTTTATAAGCAAAATTGACCAAAATTGCTCCCCCTTGCTGATCTTCAAACATGTCCTCATGCTTGCTTTCTTCTCTTTGATCTTCTGAGTGTTGATGTGCCTATTGTCCCTGATCTTGTAGTCTCTTGTTGTGCAGCCTGAAGAAGACAATCAATACCTTCATACCTTCCTTCCTTGTAGATGGTAACCTTTACCTTGTGTTTCTAATATTTGTATTGCCATGTTTTCTTCTCATTGAGCCACCTATAAGCTTGTTTAAAGATAAGGATTTTCTTTGTTTCAAGCTTACCAAGTTTCTTGGTCAATTTCTCATTTTCATTGATTAGATTTTTATTGTTTTCTTTCTACATCTTATTCTCTTTTTTCAAATGTCTTTCCAAGATTTTGTTGACCTCCAAATCAACTCTTCTATCTTCTTAAGATGTTCTTCTTTATGCAGCGCTCTTTCTTCTCCTACAGTGTCCTTAGCAAATGAATGTGATGAGGTAGCTACTACCCAAGCATTTTCAAAGTAGGAGTCCCTCTCCAAAGGTTCTTCTTGGGCATCTCTTTCCATCCTTTGAAATATCTCATTAATTTGTTTTGATGTTGTTGAAGGTTCAACAATTTCTATCTCTGGGTCTTTTTCTTTCTCACTTGTCTCTTCTTGTATTTTCTTCCTAGGCTTCCTAGGAATAGATAGGAAGGATCTTTCTTTTTCAACCATGACACTATCATGCTTTTTCTTTGATCTAGTCCTAGGATACATAGGAGGGATCATAATGCTCCTTGTCACATGCATTTGTTCAAATTTTTCCTCTGTTGTTTGCTCCTCAAGATGATTTTGAACCAAAAATACTTTCCAAACCAATCCCTTGTTTCTCACCTGATGTTCCACAAGTATTTTAATGAGCCCTTGATGATAAGTGTGTGTTTCCCTTGCTTTAGTTATGTTTTTCTCACCCTCTATCATTTTGATCAAACTCCTTGAAAAGAAATAGGGTAGATTGATCTTGGAGTCTCCCTTTATGTGTTGAAGCAATCTATTGTGATAAAGATAGACCACACTAAAGTTTAAACCGATTGTCACAGGTAAAATATCTTTGGATAATCAAAACTAATTCAGAACATGGTTCACTTAACCAGTCCCTTGGAATTCCTTTTGCCCTATCAACGGATCCCTTTCTCTGTTTTTCTAGGAAGAATGTCCATCCTTTCTCTTTGAAGTGTAAACCTTTGTTATATTCATCTCCAGTCAAAGGAAGATCTTGTGCTTGGGAGAAAAATTTTGGGTTTAGTGGTTTGGAGAGCTCACCCACTCTTGTTTGTCCATTTTCATAATGATTTATGGATTGATGCGTTATTTTGTCATTATATCCATTGAACTTATGAAGAAACCCTATCAATCCTGCTTGATATAGTCTTTCTATGGTTTCTTTCCCCAAGATCTCTAACTTGAATTCTTTTGGCTCAATTTTTGTTCTCATTTGTTTGTGCTCGATATACCAATTAATATATCCTTGTACAGTTAACATCTTCATCATGAATAAACAAAAATATAGATACCCTTGATCTTTTTATTCATGCAATTCTAGGATAATTATCATGGTAAATAGACTTACCCAATTTCTGAAGCTCTCTTGAAAAAAATGAGCTTATTCCCTTGCATGAAACTTCTTCAATTTCCTCTCTTTTGTTGTAAATGATACCAAAAAGAAGTCCTCTGTTTTATAAAACTGATTATAAAAATTTAATTTGTAAAAGACCAAGACCATAAAAACATCTCGACAATGTTTGACTGCTCTTCGAAGTCGTGCCTCAATCTTTGTTTGCAACATTTGTTCAAGGAAATCCCTTCTCTGTTTTAAAAAATTGCTCACTGTGTGTATGAAATAGGACTCTTTGTGTTTTCATTTTGACAATTATGCATGAGGACTCTCTGCGTTTTCATATGCAATAATTTTGACAAATTATGCATGAAGAAAATCGAGCTAGAATACCTGATCTTTGATTAATTGGAAGAAGACTTGTATAGGTTTATGAGTAAAGGCTTGTCTTCCTGTGTTAAACAATTCCATTTTAATTAAAACTCCTCTCAACATCTTCGAAGATTCATAAATGAACACAGGTGGCAAGGTATGTTTAATGGTGGCGGGGTTTTCAAATCCATAACTGAAGTCTTACTCCCTCATATAATGACACATCCTAACCAACATCTCGAGCTTAAATACCCTTTGAATTCGTTTAACTGTTGATAGAAATCCAGGATTGATTCTTACCTTTTCACTTGCGGAATTTTTGGATTTTGTTGGGAAGCACAGTGAACTTGGCACAGAGGAAATCTCGGCCTTCAATCTCCTCGTTAAAACTGATGTCTCTCCTTATTTCTCCACAGACTTCTCAATTTCCTCCCCTATTGCTTATGCAATTTCTTCTCTATTCAGGGCTTTTCTGACTTACGCAGACCTCTCTTCAATTTTTGCGTTTCTCTGCATGTTTTCTCCTTCCACGAGGGCTCCACTTACATTGTGTGAGTGCACAGTGTTGCTCTCATCTTCTGAGCTTGGTTCTTGTTGTGATGGTGGAAGAGAGCATTACGCAAAACTTGGTTTGTGCTATGATGGTGAAAGAGATCATTACGCAGAGCTTGGTTTGTTTGTTTGAAAGTGTTTTGATCGTTTATCTCTCCCAGCTTATACTCTGATTTTTGTACTCATATATATATATTCATGTGCATCTATATGAATCCAAACCATTTATACACAAATGTGCAAAAGTTCTCATTTATGTAGTAAGTAATAGTGCATATAACCAAAATAGCAATTAGTGCAAAACATCGTTGAACCTAAAATGTTACAAACATCAAGAAGCATGCTCTAAAAGGCCTTTATAGTCCAAAATAACATTATAGATCATACTATTATACTACAATCTATAATACTACAAGCTACAGCTACAACAAATCAATGATCAAATCATCAATCATCATCAAAATCATCATCCTGATCATCCTCCTCATCCTCATCTGAAGAATGAGTAGCATCCAAGTCTGCAATGGGATTATGGCTTCATTCCCCTGGCCCTTGATTTACCCTCTAAATTTTTGGAGAAAGTCAGCTCCAAAATCCTCAGAAATCAACAATGTAGCAGCCCCAACAAAATAAAATAAAAAATCTTCCAACATCTGCAAAAACCACTGAAGAAAACCCAAAGATCTATGGGAAAAATAAATCTTTGAAGTAGCTCGAAAATCTGCCAGCCCAACAGCTCTCCAAGACTCCAGTCAACTCTTCAAATCTGCAAAAAAATCTCCCTCAGAACAACCCTTCAAAAAACTCTTTGAATTCTCCTCATCGAACTCAGCTCAAGAATTGCAAGAGACTCGAATGAATAGTGTGAGTGAAATAGAGGGGCTGGGGGTGTTTAAGTAGCTTTAAGGTGGGGCTAGGTTAGCGTTAGTAACTAGGAAAAATAATAATTAAAAATAAAATAAAATAAAACATAAAATATTAATGCCCAGCCTTGTGAACAAGTGGAACCGGTCTAGGTCGGTTCGGTACTGAATCAGTCAGTTCAGTGCAGAAATTGGCCGGTTCAGTGTCGAAACCGACCAGTTCAGTGCCGAAAACGGCCGGTTCGGTGCCGAAACCAACTAGTTCGGTGCCAAAACCGACCGAAACGATCATTTCCAGATCGAAGGGTCGGTTCGGACCAATTTTTTCTCCAAACCAGTCGGATTGGCCGGTTTTCCAAAACCGGTTCAATTCTGATAACACTGGCTTTGAGAAACCCCTGGTGTCCTGCCATAGGCGAATCATGTGTCGCATGCATAGTCCTCTCTCTGAGTTGTGACCTCGGCACTAAGTATATCATGTTCTTGCAGTAGATCACATCATCCATCACCCTGTACCTATCATCTCCACATGTGCCATCCAGGATCTTGCAAGACTACTCACCATTGGAATACTCCACCAATAGTTGCGCCTTCCAGTCCTGGGTGATATCCATAAGAGGAAGTGTCGCGGGCCTCTTAGACAGTGCATCTGCCACTACGTTATGCTTGCCCTTGACATGTTCTATCTCAAAATTGTAGGCCTGAATTTTGCTAACCCACTTCTGTTGTCGTTCCTAAAGCTCCTTCTGCTCTAGAAAGAATCTACGGCTATTGTGTTCAGTTTTCACCTTAAATCTGTTGCCTACCAGGTACTGCCGAAATTTGACCAATGCATGCACTATGGCTAGCATCTCCTTACCATAAATGGAATACATCTCTCATAATCTCGGAGCTTTCGACTCTCATATGCTATGGGGTGGCCTCCCTATGCCAGTACTGCCTCGATGTCCTCACAAATGCATCTCACTCCAAAACAAAGGGCTATGAGAAATTCGGTAGTGCCAAAACCAGACATGTGCTCATCATCACCTTGAGGTGCTCAAAGGCCTCTTGCGCTATGTCGATCCACTCAAATGCCCCCCTTCTTTGTGAGGTCTGTAAGAGGTACATCCAACTGAGAAAATCCCCTCATGAAACGCTTGTAATAGGTACATATGCCAAGGAATCCTCTCAACTCCATCACATTCCTAGGTGTAGGCCAGTCGAGTATGGCATGAATCTTCTCCTGATGAACTCTTAACTCCATCCTCCCCTATCACGTGCCCCAGATATAACATCTCTGTCAACCCAAACTCGCACTTGGACATCTTGGCATAAAACTATTGGTCCTCCAAGATGCACAAACCCTCCTCCAAGTGTTGTAGATGTTCCTCCTAAGTCTTGTTGTATAGTATATCGTCAAAGAAGACCAATACATATCTATGCAACTATTTGCGAAACAAATGCTTCATGCAAGACTGGAAAGTCGTTGGTTCGTTGATTAGCCCAAAGGGCATCACCAAGAACTCAAAGTGCCCATAGTGACACCCTAATGCAATGTTCAGGATATCCTGCTCTCACCCGAATCTGATGGTATCTCGAGCGCAAATCTATCTTAGAGATGTACTTTGCTCCTCTAAGCTCATCCATCAATTCATAAATGTGCAAGATCGGGTGCATGTTCTTCAAAATCTTCTTATTCGGGGCCCTGTAGTCAATGCACGTATGAAGGGTCCCCTCCTTCTTCAACAACACCACGGAAGAAGCGAAGGGACTAGAACTAGGCCTGGTGTACCCCAAAGCCAACAACTCCTGTATGGCCCGCTCAATCTCAGCCATGTAAGCCTTGGGATGCCTATATGGGGTAGTGATAATTGCGTGCACCCCCTCCTCCAACTTTATCGTGTGCTCTAACCCCTTGTCTGGTGGACGCCTGAAGGAATGTCCCCGAATACAACCTGGTGCCTCTCCAAGAGTGCAAGAATATCTAGGTGTGGTTGTTGTGTTTGAGTGCCTACCTCTAAAATCCTAAGCTCCACCGCCCACTTTATATGTCCTCTCCAAATATCAGCCTCCATCCGATGAGTTGATACCTCTTGTGGTGAATAAGAGTGCATGCCTCTCAACACCACGAGATTCCCATCTGGCCCAATAAACCCTATCTCCAACTTCTTCCAATCAGTAGTGACTCGCCCAAAGGAATAAAGCCACTAGACACCCATCACCACATTGATGTCCAGTACATCAACCACAAAGAAGTGATCTGTCACCAAGTATTTCCCCATGGTCATTGTCAAACTAGGAACATAGTGAGTACACTGCATAGTCTTGTCCCTTGACACCAGCACTGAAAACCCCTCTAAGACCTTTGTATGCAAACCTCTCCTTTGCACCATTTGTGCATCAATAAAATTATGGGTAGCCCCATTATCCACCAACACCGACACATGTTTCCCGTGCACAGTTGTAATATTCCTACTGGAAATTTACAATGATAAACAAAGGCATACAATAATTACAACACAGAAAATATTCAGCAAACACACATATAAATAGGGATTCTGCCCAGAACACCAAACTGGCCATTTTTTATTAAATATGAGTGTTGGAGTACAATATAAGTTGGAGAGAGTGCACCTGGGCTTGCACAAGGCAAGCTACAATCCTCAAGTGATCAATACAAAATGCCCAACTGCTGTGGTGAAGTTGTTATCCAGAAAATTGTGTTGTCCCTCTATTTCTATACTGTTGGCTGACTTCAGACCCTGATTTTCCCCCTCAAACAGCCCAGAAAATTCTAGGAAATTAGGGGTGGACTCCTTGCCCCAAACACAGAAAAACCCAGAAAGGATTTTCCCTGGTTTTGACCTTCCATATTTGGCCTCTCACAGCTTGGCCCTCCTCCAAACCAAAAATTTGCACCTGTAACTGAATCTATCAATTACTACTCCCAAAACAACAACAATCGCCTCCAAATGGATCTCCAACCAAATCCCCGCAACCCAGCTCCTCAATCCTCTGGTCAAGGCTCTCCCCAATTGTCCAACATCAATGATTGTGCAGTCCTATAGGAGATGACACAGTCTTGAGGTTCAGCAATTATGCTCTGAGTATTGGACTACCTCCTCTGTTGAAGCCTAACTCCTCCAGGATATATATGGATCAAATAATACTCCGATGACTCCACACACTCAACCCCAACACCTCTGCTCCTCCTGCAAGCGCGTGGCCTCCTCTACTGCGCAATGGCTAACCCAGAAACTGCGTGAATGCCTGCAAGGTGTGTCTCCTCTGATCTCAAATTGAAGAGGAAGCCTTCCTAGGGTGGCACTCGAGGTCCACCGAAGAAAGGATGAGCTTCACTCCTTGGGAAGTTCTGGTGCAAACAGCACACTCTGGCTCAGCTAAACAGCTAAGGCAACAATGAATTTCGAATTATCAAAAGGCCCCAAATGTTGCTTCACTCCTATTTATGCTTGCTGGTCATGAGTCTCATGTGGGCCCCATTCTATTTTCGACCTCACTTTAGGAAAATTGAACTCCCTTCCATGAGTGCGTATTATTTGTGGGTGAGTGGCCCCCACATTCCACTAACATGCACATCGACCCACTTTTCCTAAGTACCCTTCACCAAAATTTGGCTTAGACCACAATTAACAAAATTGTCAAAATTATTCCTCTAACTTTAGGAAAATAATTAGGAAGGGACATTACAGTCCTCCGCTCTCGGATGTTGCTTGACCCCAAGGAATTGTAGAGTTGGATGCTGCAAAATCTATTCACTCTCCCATGTAGCATCCTCCTTCGCCAAATCCTTCCACTTGACCAAATGCTCCCTAATCACCCTGTTTCTCAACCTCCTCTTCTGGGTCTCCAATATGAGCTCTGGTGTCAAAACCAAATGCCCCTCATCATCCAATGGAGGAAACTCGATTTCTACTATGACTTGCTACCCCAGTGCCTTTTTGAGGCATGAGACATGAAACATGTTGTGGACTCAGCTCTTTGAAGGCAGCTCCAACTCATAAGCCACCTCTCCTACCCTCCTGACCACCCTGTAAGGCCCATAAAACCGGGGTCGAAGATTTTCCGCACCCTTCTGCTTGAGTGAAGACTGTCTATATGGTTGCAAGCATAGGTAGACCATGTCTCCTACCTCAAATTGTCTCTCCACCCTGTGCTTACCAGCGTACATCTTCTGTTGATTTTGAGACACCTGCAAGTTGTTCTTGAGAGCTCGAAGAATCTCCTGGCTCTTTTGAACCCAATCCTTTGCCACTAGGGCCCTGTTATCTCCAAATATCATGTCAGAAAAAAAGAGTGCATCATATCCATCGAGTGCTCAAAAAGGAGACATATTGATTGATATGTGGTAAGTGGTGTTGTAGCAAAAACACCCCGAGATGAAGCCACTTAACCCACGCTCTTTGACCAATCAAATAGTTGCGCAAGTACCCTTCCAACCACTTGTTCACGATCTCGGTCTGTCCATCGGTTTGTGGGTGAAAGCCCCCATAAACCTGTTATCTTTGTAACTAAAAATGGTCTTGGGAAGACCATGTAACCTGAAGACCTCCCGAAAGAATAACTCAGCCACCTGGGAAGTTGAAGATCTTGATGGAATGGTGAAGAAATGGGCAAACTTGGTCAATTTGTCGACCACTACATAAATGCAATCTCGTCCCTGCGTAGCTGGAAGCCCCGTGATATGCTCTCCCACTTCCTCTCTGGAACGGGAAGCGGCTATAATAAACCGATTGGATGTGACAGCTCTACCTTATTCCTCTGACAGTCCACGCACTCTCGCACGTGCCTCAACACATCTCCCTTGAGCCCCCACCAAGAGAACCTCTCTCTCTAACATCATAGTATGTCCTAAGGAAGCCTAGGTGTCCTACTAGGGGGGGATCATGGCCTACCTGCATAACCCTCTCCTTAAGCTGAGATCATGGCACCAAATAAATCTTGTCTTTGTAGTAGATCATGTCATCCATCACTCGGAATCTGTCATCTCTGTGTGTGCCATCCAAAATATCATAAGCCTGCCTATCTTTGGAGTACTCAACCAAAAGTTGAGCCTTCCATTCATGCGTAACATCCATCAAGGATAGTGTTGTGGGTCTCCTAGAGAGGGCATATGCTACCACATTATGCTTGCCCTTCACATAATCTAAAAATCGTAAGCCTGGAGCTTACTCACCCATTTCTGTTGTCTCGACTCTCTCCTCCAATGACTACCGTCTAGAAAACCAAAGACTGCTAGATCAGCCACTTGAATTGGTTTCCCACCAAATACTGCTCGACTTCTTGAGTGCATGCATCACCGACAACATCTCTTTGTCATACACCGAATACAACCACCCAAGAGGTAGGAGATTCCCGCTTCTGAATGCAATGGGATGTTCTCCCTGTCAAAATGACTTCTACTACCTGCACTTACATCACACTCCAGACAAAAGGTCGCTACCAAGTCCAACAAAGCTAAACAGGCGCTACTCATGACCCTCTTGAGGCACTCAAAAGCCTCTTGTGCCACCTGTGTCCACTCAAAAGCTCCCCTCTTCGTCAAATCGGTAAGAGGTGCTGCAAGCTGTTAGAACCCTCTCAAAAATCTCCTATAGTATGTGCAAATGCCCAACAACCCCCTCAACTCCGTCACGTTCATGGGCGTGGGCCAATCTAGTATGGCTCTGATCTTCCCCTGGAGGACCTTTACTCTGCCCTCCCCAATTACATGCCCACGTACAGAATCTCTGTTAGTCCAAATTCACATTTGGACACCTTCACATACAACTCCGACTTCTTAAGTATGCGAAGAAATACCTCCAAATGCTGAAGGTGCTCCTCCCAAGTCCGGTTATAAATGAGTATGTCGTCAGAAAACAAGGACAAAGCACCGCAACTGCCCACGAAACACGTGGTTCATGCATGAATTGAATGTAGCCGAGCATTGGTTAGCCAAAAGGGCATCACCAAGAACTTGAAATGACCATAGTGGCAACAGAAGGCAGTCTTAGGGATGTCTTGCTCCCTCACCCGGATCTGATGTTATCCCGAACGCAGATCTATCTTAGAGAAGTACTTTGCTCCTCTAAGCTCATCCATCAACTCGTCAATGCGTGGGATGGGTTATCTTTTCTTCAGTGTCTTCTTATAGAGGGGCCAGTAGTCAATACACATGCATAGTGTCCCATCCTTCTTCTTCACTAGCACCACAAAAGAAGCGAAGGGACTCGAGCTAGGCCTGTTGTGACCCAACCTCAGCAGCTCCTAGATGGCCCTCTCTATCTAGTCCCTATAGGACTTTGGGTGCCTATACAGGGTGGTGATGACTACATTCACTCCATCCTCTAACTCAATAGTGTGCTCAAATCCACGGTCTGGTGGTTTTCCTTGTGGGATCTCCCCAAAAACCCCTTGGTGCCTCTTCAATAAGGCCAGTATGTCTGGATGCGTAGACTATGCTTTAGACCTTGTCTTTGAGATCCTCAACGCAACTACCCACTCCACATCTCCATGCCATAGATCGACCTCCATCCGGTGAGGTGAAACTGTCTGAGGTGGATAAGAGTTCATTCCCCTCAATAATACCAACTTCCCATCTGGCCCCATAAACTCCATCTCCAACTTCTGCTAGTTAGTGGTGACCCTCCACAATGCGTACAACCACTGGACACCCAACACCACGTTGGTGTCTGGAACATCAAATACAAAAAAGTGATCAGTGAGTGAGTAGTTCCCCATCCTCATAGTTAGCCCGAGGACATAGTTCATGTAATGCGTGGTCTAGTCTCCTTGCACCAATACAGAGAACCCCTCAAATGTCTCTGTCTGGATATCCCTACGCTCCACCATATGAGCATAAATAAATTTGTGGGTGGCGCCACTGTCTACTAGGACTGACACTCGTTGCCCTTGTATTTCCCCTAATCCTGAGTGTCTAGCACTTTAGCACTCCCTGAAGTGAAGCAAGGACTCCCGTGAAGCAAGGACTCCCCCGGTTGGGGCAAACGGTCCTCCTCTAGGTGGTGGTTGTGGTGGCCCTCCTAATGACGCTCCTCCCTCATCTCCCGACTCATCTGCTATCTCAGCCTCCTCATCTAGATCACTATCTGAAAACACCTCAATGAAATGAGCCTTGCCCATGGTACACTTGTACCCAGGTGCCCAAGGCTCCTAGCACGTAAAGCACAACCATCTCCTCCTAAGGTCCCTTCGGGTCTCATCATCCAACTAGCCACATCCTTTGTCCATCTGTGTTGGCCTAGTGTCTCGGTTCCCCTGTGGAGCCGTGGGTCTAGTGGGAACTGTTGTCGCACAGATTGTCTAGGCACCGCGACAACGGCTCAAATCGAGGGCTGTCACCCTGATCCCCAATCTCTCTATCTAAGTTGTCTCCTTGCAAGCTAAGGGAGGTAGACCCTAACAGAAACGAAGGAAAAGAACTGGTTGAGAATCAACCAATTCAAGAGACACAGTCAAATAACCAAGTACTTGTTAAGATTAACGAGATTTCACAGATCCAATTAGATTTGAAAATTAAAACCAGTGCCTTATGGAGTTAAAAGATCTCGTTATGCAATTAAAGCCAAGTAATTGATGTATAACTGTTGCTATGACAACACAAATGATATTCAATGAAACACCCTTACAATTATACATTAACCATGTTCGATAAAGATATGCGATTTATCATTACTTGAAATATTTCCAAAGTGAACTTTAAACAATTACATGCCAATTTCAAGCAACTTAAAACCACATTTAAAGATAACTCAAAAATCATCAACCAAAGCTAAGCATTAAACTTTGAACCAACGATTTAAATTCGAGATAAAAAAAATATTATCATGAAGATACCATCGAAATTAAATGTTAGATCATTGTAATATTTCTGAATTTATGATATTCTGAATGACTCAATCCAGAAATTTAAAATGCCTATAGTCAAACTTTAGATAAAAAATTTAAGCTCTTTTGACTATAGGACTCAAAATTTTTAATTTTTTAAAATTTTGAAATTTTTATTTTTTATTTTTATTTTTTTTTAAATATTTTAAACAAAATCTACAAAAAAACTAGATTAAACAAAACGAAAAATTAAAATCCTAAAGTTAGATCTAAAACTAAACTAATTAAAAGATTTAAAGTCTACAACTAAAAAAATTAAAAGTTAAATAACAAAAATCTAAATCAAACTAAGGCCTAACACTAAAATCAAAACAATAAAATCTAAAATCTAACAATTAAAAATTAAAACTAAACTAAAATTACCAAAATCGAATTCTAAAAAAAATACACCTAATCTAAATTAAAACTAAAACTAAACCTAACCCAAAACTAATTAAACTAAATATAAAATCCAAATCGAGCTAAATGAAAACCTAACATCTAAACTAACACTACCCAAAACTTTATCATTTAAAAAATCGAACCAAAACTACAATCTAAAACTACTAATTAAATTAAAACTAAAAAAATCAAATCCTAAACTCTAAATCGAATCTAAAACTTAAAACTAAAACCTATCCAATGTAATGAAATAAAACTAAAAATTAATAAAACAAAATCGACTAAAAAAAATGAAATCTAAAACTAAACTAAACAAGTCTAAAACTAACGCTTTTACAAAAATGAATCCAATACGATTTGTTTTCTTTTATGTGCATTTGTCTTGCAGGTTGAAGTCGATGGCAGCAGCTATGGCGTGAGGAGGACGATGGCACGACAGGTAGGGCGAATGAATAGAGGTCAGACGGCGAAGCAAAGGGATGGCAAGGAGATGGAAGGCAGCGTAAGGTCGACGGAAAGGAAGAAGAGGAAAAACGCAGGCAGAGAGAGAATGAAATCGATGATGAGATGGACGAGAAGAAAGCGAAAGAGGGATCGGAAGGAGATAGGTAGCTAGGAAATGCAGGACGGCAAAGGCAAAGGGATGGACGGCGAAGGAGATGGGTAACGCAGCAAATGAAGGATGGTAGAGTTGATGCAGATCGATGGGTAACAACTGAAAACGCATAGGAATAATGAAGGCAGAGGAAGGGACAGAGACAGCGTTTTTTGCAGTGGATAAAGACAGAATAACCCAGTACAATCGAAATTCCCAGATAAATTAAAATTTCTCCCGTCAAACTCAGATTTAGATGCTCCTTTAATCATATAACATTCAGATTTGCCCACAGAAGCGATTCTAAGGCCAGATCTGGCCCTTGGGGGTTAGATCTGGCTCAGATCTAAAAAAAATTCTGAGTAAAACCCTGCAACCTGCAAGACCAGTCAGATCCTGAAAATATATACACCAAAAAAAAATTATTAAACCCTTACAAATTTACAAGCTAATTTACAGATCTGAAGCCCTCATGGCCAGATTTGAACCCATTTCAGCACAATTTTTAGAAATTTGAAATTTTAAAGAGAGGCACAAGTCCTAGGAGACCCTATAAAAAACACAAATTCGTAAGATAGATTTAGGAAATTAGAAACAATGGGCTTTTTCAGATTTACGAATCTGAGAGTCGGCTGGTCCAATTGAAGACTTCCCCAGACGCTCAAATCTTTAAAAAAAAACTCCCTGCACACTTAGATCTGAACTTTAGACTGATAGAGATTTAAGAAAATAATATGAGATCCTTCAGAAAAATCAAAATGTCATTTTATGAACCCAGAAAATTGCACAAGATACCTATATGCAGATTAATCCATGAAGGCCATCAACCATAAAAATGCAAAAATAAAGTAGCAGAGTTTAAAAATGAATCAGCACATAGATCTGGAAAAGGAACACCAAAGTTTGTAACCCCAAAGTCTTTATGTTTATTTATCAAAAGGAATCACAAGAGCTTCCAAAAACAAGTGCATGATCCTAAGATCGGATGACTCAAGACTGACAAAGACCTTTAATTTATAGTACAAAATCTCCAATGGCTAGTTCGGTTGATCCATGTCAAAATAATCTCGATCGTCGAAAAGATTTGATCATCTTTTAATCTGGACCGTCGAAATTATAAATTTGGGGAAAAAACGAATTTATCATTTAAATCCATTTTAATTAACTCAAAAATACTATTTTTGAGTTAATTACCTCAAAAGTACACATGACTTTAAACTTAACACAGGCCAAGGTCCAAAATTTTCAGAATATGTCTCATTTTTTAAGGACCAACCATAGTTATTAAAACCGAAACCAGTGACCAGACTGGTGGACCTAATGAACTGGGTTTCGAACCGGAACCGATCTAACCGGTAGCGGTCAGATCTCAATGAACCGGTTTTAAAAAAATACGTTAAATAATTATTTTTTAATAAAAAAAAACTATTTTTAAGATTTGCAACCATGATTCCAAGCCAATAGAGACAACATATGCAAAGTTTTCTCATTTATATACCATGCAAAGGTGAATATATCAAAATGTAGTTGTCATGCTATTACAGCCCAGTATCAAGAATAAGAAGACAGAAATAATAGATGCATCGGAATCCAATTTGGCGTTTAAATTAAATAGGGTCTAGCTATGAGAGAAAAGCCACATCAGTGTAAGGAGGAAGCTTCTCAAGTGGAAAGCGATCCACTTGGGTATGAGATGCAGGCCCTACAAAGGAAAAAGCACACCACATTAACAAAAATTACTCAAATCGAGGCACATGCAACTTGGGTAAGATACCACCCCTAAGAGTACCTTAAATTTTCCAACTAATGACTGAGTTTTAATGAAGTCTTCAGTGAGAGTTTCTGGCATACAGTTTGTTAGCACACTGCTGTAGGTGTAATTTTCTTCTATTTGTTTCGAATATAAACATACAGAGACAAGAATATGTAAGCAAACTTCAATCCAACAACTCGTATACAGTATTTACTCAAAAATTAGCATAAACCATGAATATACATGGCATTAACAACACGCTGGAAAATACAGTCATATTATCATTTAATGGCATAGGCTAAAGATCTGAGAAAATAGGGGAACCTGACTTCCAAGGCAATGAATAGACTTCAATATGTTGCTTTACTTCTTGTACAATATCCCTGTATGATTTGCAGGAGTAGGCCCTTCAAATCTTTGCCTCTAATCTTTGCTACATCCACATAACTCGTCACAAGGGAACCTCTGCCTCGGCCAGTTAGCTGGCCGGTTTATGTCTGGTTAGGTCCGGTTAGCTCTGGTTAACCGCCCAAAATTGGTGAAGCCCTCCTCTAAACCCGGTTGCATGGCCGGTTCTGACCGAAGGAGGAGCTTACCGGCCGGTTTGACCGGTTACCGGTTCAAACCGACAGGTTTTGATAACTATGGGACCAACGAATTTTGCCTTTGAAGGATTTTAACTCACCTAGGACCTAAAATTAAATAAATTTCTGGCTTAGGATTTTTAATTAATTTGGCCAGAAAATTTAATTAATTAACTGAGAGGGGAATTTAATTATTTTTTCCAACCCTCTTTACGTAAGATAAATACATTTAGACACGTGAAGGGGGAATACCCGTTCATATAGACCCTCAAATAAATACCCAATTCTGCGACTCAAAACATGATCTAGTAGACCAAGTAGCTTGTAATAAAATAATCCAGCCAACTAGCTAGGATCATTCCCAAACTACTTTTACAAGGACTCGATAGAAAACACTAGGACTCACTTAGCATGCTGATGACAAAATCCACCCTAGCTTTGGGGTGAGGCTGGAGGGGAAAACTCTGCCGATAACTTGTGTCGAAAAACACAAGTAAATCAATGAGACAAAACCCTCCTAAGATAGAAATCGTCACCAATATACTAGGCTTACCTATGTTGTTACATACATTGACGGTCTTACTTAGATCATTTACATCATAAACATGCAAAATGGGTTTACATCATTTATAAAAATGTCGTCTGATGATGGAATCTGAATGGCGCGACCACGTCGAACATGATGAATCCCATCTGAAAAAATGGGGGTGTACTGCTATGGAGTTGTTGACAAAGTGTGGTCAACAGGAACAAAAGCCCAGGCCTTAGGCACTGCATCAATCATATCCCAGGTCCTAGAAATAGCATCTGAAAGTGATGTGGGTTTGTAAGCCCTCACCCAACCACACAAAGGTTCAGCAAGCCCCTCCACAAATAACATAATCAGTCGGGTCTCTGAGATATTTGTCACCATCATTGCCAATCTCTGGAACTTCGTGATGTAAACCTCTGCACTGCCAGTCTATCTCAGATGGGCTAACTCCCAAAAACACAACTCCAGGTCTTTCCTCTCAAACCTCTCCAGTAGCCTCTAGGTGAACTCAGTGAAAGTGGTGATATGGATGTGTCCCAATGTGATCAGCCCATGATACCACCACTCCTAGGCATCCCCTTCCAAATGAAGGGTGGCAAACTGTATAGCATCAGTTTCTTGCATGGGGTTTAGGTCGAAATATGTGTCTAGCTTCTGTATCCATGCTCCGATTGAACTCTTCGCTGACCCATCAAAGTTTGGAAGTGTTACCATCCTAGCTATCCTCTACACATCTAGGTTGGATGTTCCTCCCCTGTAATGGGTCCCAGCCCCTGTAGCATGCCTCTCCTTGAGGTGAATATACTCACCAAAAGACATCACCCACTTAATCTGAGCATCTAGCCCCTCATACTCATCAATACCAAATGCAACTGAGTGGACCAAATCTGCAACCGGATCTGTCTCCCTCTCTGGTTCAGGCTCCTCCACAAAATGAGGCAAAGTGGGATGGCCAGCCTACCCACGTTGGGGAGTATGTGGGCGCTGATAAGTACAGTTGCCCCCTCTTGCTCTGGAACCCCCATCACCTTGAGGCTTTGCCAACCCCTCTAGCCTTCCACCCATCTGCAGCCCCATCACCTGTTGCATCATGTCCATCATAATTTGCCCTTGTCTCATCATCTGTTGATTAGTTCTCAGCAGCTCCTACAAAACTTGGTTTTGGCCAACTGGCCTCGGTTCATTGTCCTCCTAATTTTCCATTCCACCCCTCCGATTCTCTACCTCGGTGTTTGAAAACGGATCTGGGTTGTACTCTCTAACTCAACCCCTACCTCTGCCTCTACCATGGACACATACATGACAATAAACTTGGCGATAACAACTGCCTTTAACCAATTGACAACCAAAGCCTCAAAAAGGCCAGCCCTTCCAAGTTTGTCACGGGACTATAAAATATCCCGAAGTTGAACCCATAGTCTTCGAAGCAAAAGGAGAAAGAACTCCCATATCCAACCATGTCTTGATTGGCAAGTTCATGAGTGCTTGGCTAGCCCTAAAAGCTTTGGAGCCATGAATTCGATCCCAATGGGTTGCCCAAATGAAAGGACGCATCCAATTGTCCTCGTGCCAAAAAGGGTTCTTTGGCTTTCACTTTGAGATCAAGCACAACCAAGCTATAATCTTCTATAGTGACCCCTGGTTCATGGGCTCAGCAAGACTATAGCCCAATTGATGGTCTTTGAGTTCAATATAAACAGACTCCTTCCTCAATTCTAGTTTGGGTAAGACTCCTACATCTCTCCCTCAACCTTTGGGGCAACAAAAACCTAAAGGCCATAAAGAACGAGATTAGGAGGTTAGTAGGCACTGTTGAGTTGAAACCAGGGTTGTTCACCTATGGTTACCATCTGTGGAGGTAAATCTTGAAGGATTCCCAAATGCAATCAAACTCCAAGTTGACGAATGTATTCAAGTTCAACCCCTAGATTATGAACAATTTCCCTTCAAACATAACAGTGGTTGTGAATATGGGCATTTCAATTGTAGCTACACAAGGAAAGTTGTCTTTACCTTAGAGAAGTAGGAAGAGTCTAAATCTATCCCCAATGTTAATTTCTAAATTCTAGATATGATTTTAATTCCTAGTAATTTTTATGACCCAAAAAAGTTTTTTCTGCAATTATTGAATAAAACACATTGGAATTTTTAACTCAAAAAAATAAATAGTACAAGCAAACACAGGAAATTAATCACATCGAAAGTTCCCTCCAAATGATCTTAACTTTTTATTCTAAGAACAATGGCCTATAGAGAAATTACATAAAATTTTATAGCAAAATAAAACTTGGCAAATTTTCCCCTGATAATCCCTAATCTGCACATTTATTCACACGTGTGGCCCTGCTGCTGCAAAACACAAGCCATGTGTGTGGCCTACATCTCTCCTTGTGCAACACGTGCAAGCTGCCCTTCGTCCTTGCCCTTACAATGTTCTGAATTAGCGCCTAGAAATTTGTATCGCCTCGGCCTCCACTGAATCTCTTTATTTGAAATTTCTCTCTCACTACTGCAACACTTATTTTATCTTCAGCCTTGAGTATCACACTCGGTGAAAAATCAATCTCTCAAAAATCTTTGTCAATTGTGTCTCTCTCCTTTACTTAGGTTGGCTTTTATAATTTCTCATTGAGCTAAATCCCTAACCCTAATCTCCAAAGTGATGGATATCTAGGATTAAATCCTAACCCAGTTGAGATCAATGGTCGAGATTGAAACAAATTCACCAATGTAATTAAAATTACATTTCCTTAGTTTTTCTAGCTCAATAGCCAACATTAATTAATTAGCTTAATTAATTTGTTTTTCCTAAGTTAAACCTAGGATAAATCATAAAGACAACTTAATAAATTGAGCAAGTTTCCTAAGGAGGCTTCGGAAGATTCCTCCATGCTTGACACTTAGCCAATGTAGAAATACCTATCTACTACAACAAACATCAACACTCCCTCTTGGAGAAGAAGGTATTCTACACCTGCTACTAAAGACAAACTCCCTCCTCGCCAAGGGGTTAGTTAGAATGTCTACAACCTGCTCATTTGTGGACACATAATAAAGCTTCATTGCTCCTATTTGGACCCTATCTATGATGAAGTGATATTTGATCTCAATATGCTTGGACCTATCATGGAACATTGGATTTTGCGAGAGTTTATGCAACTCTAATTATCACAGCGTATTGCCATAGGTTCTAACCCTTGGCCAAATAAAGTTATGAACAACTTGCAAAGCCAAATAGACTCACAACTTGCCAAGCTCACTGCCATATACTTTTCCTTTGTTGAACTAGGTACTATGAAAGCTTGCTTCATGTTGAACCATGAAATCACAGCCAATTCCAAGTTGAAGCAGCACCCTAAGGTGCTTTTCCTATCCATTGCACTCCCTACCCAATCTAAGACTATACCCTTGCAAATTCACTCCATCACTCTTGACATATCTCATTCCACACTCCTTTGCATCATGCAAGTACCTAGGCACATGCTTCACTACAACCCAATGCACCTGCCTCGATTCCACCATGAATTGGCTTAGGGTGTTTACAGCAAAGCAGGATATTCAACCTAGTGTTAACCAAATACATCAAGGAACTAATAAACTGCTTATACAACGCACGATCCACCAACTCTTAATCCAAAACACTCAACTTCTTTAAATTGATGACCATAGGTGTAGTCATAGGTCTACAGTCCACCATCCTGAACCTCCTTAGAATATCAACTGCATACTTTCCCTGTCCAAAGAAGATCTCACCTGGTTGTCGCCATACCTCAACCCTAAGAAGCAATGCATTAAGTTGATGTACTACATCTCGAACTCCAAAGCCAAATCCTGTTTGCACATAGCAATGAGCTTCTCCCAACACGTAAGAAACAAGTCATCAACATAGAGCACCAAGATGGCTCATCTACAACAACTATAAAGTACAAGTTGGGATCCACCTCACTCTTAGTGAAGGCCATGCTCATCAAGTACCATTAATCCTTGAGTACCATGCACGCAATTCCTACTTGAGTCCCTGCAAGGCTTTCCAACACCTGCATACATGAGAATCCCTCCCATGAATCTCAAAGCCTCAATGTATAGTGTACACCTCCTCCTCAATAACTCCATTAAGGAATGTCATCTTCGCATCCATCTAATGTATCTTCTACCCCATTACTGAGCCAATATATATTGCAGCTCAAAGGGAAAGATACCTAGTGATTGGAGCAAAAGTCTCTTCATAGTCCACTCCCTCCTTCTAGGAGAACCCTCTTTCCATAAACCTTACTTTGTACTTCTCTATGCTACCAACCTTAACATGCTTGATCTTGAAAATCCACCTGGAGCTCACCACCAATTTTCCCTCCAGTCACGAAACTATGTCCCACACATCATTCTTCATAATGGAATGATACTCTTTTGTCATGGCATCCATCCAAACCTATTGGTCTATTGCCTCCTCAACTGGTAGGCTCATAATCAATGATGTTATTCATGAGAGGCATATAGCTGGGAAATAATAAATTGCCTTGGGGATCTACTCACCCTAAATGTGCTCCTAGGAACCTCCACATTCTCTTGAGTGTCCATTAACATTTTCTCTAGCCATCGAGGTCTCCTCCTGACAAAACTGGAAGAAGTTTCCAACTCCTCCTAAACTAAAGGCTAAGTCCTCGTTGTGGGTGGTGATGAACTCTTCTCAACCTTCAAAACCTATTGCGCCTTGTCCTTTGTCTCTGCTGGAAGGGGCTCATGTGACTTCTTAATTCTTGGCCCTCCTTAAACCTGACATTGTGGCTCATTATGGTGTCCCTCTGCCCTGGAATGAAAACCCTATATGCCTTTGAAGTATCACTATATCCCACAAAAATGCCCTTCACTACAAAGGGCTCCAACTTTGTCCTTTTCTCCACGGGTACATGGGCATATATTGGACAACCAAAAATGTGAAAGCGACCAATCTTTGACTTCACTCCAAAGAATGCTTCTTCTAGAGCCTTATCCCCCAAGACCTTATGAGGACTTTTCTTTTGTACATACATTGTTGGATTACATGCCTTCGCCCAAAGAAACATTGGCAGCTCCACCTATGGCCTGATTCTTCCTTTCAACAACCTCATTCTATTGTGGATTGTATGGCACCGTCAACTCCCTCTTGATCTCCGCCTCCTTGTAGAAATTTTTGAAGTCAATGGAGCTCTACTGACCCCATTATCTTACCTCAAGACTCCAATCTTCCTTCTTGCCTTATTCTCCACAAGAGCCTTAAACTCTCATAATAGAATGAAGACCTCATCCTTGGTCCTCATGAATAAAATCCACGTCCTCCTAGAGAAATCATTGATGAAGGTCAATTGTCACATAGTAACTGAAATCATTCAAAGATGCTACGAACATTAGACCATTGACATCTATATGTATTAGATCCAAGATCCCGTTTGATCTACACTTGCGACTTGGAAAAGTGGCCTTGGCATACTTGCCGATAGCACATCCCTTAGACACTCCCTGTTGCTCCACATTGAACTCTAAAAGACCAGTAACAATCTCCCTTTGTATGGGAAATGTTTTGTGACGCAAGTCCCATCCTCTTGTGCCAAAGCTCGCACAGGTTGTCATTGTCATGAACTAGGGCTCATACAATCTAATTACCCTATGTACCTCCAATCACTCTTCCTGACTCAAGGCTAGAATTTCTCGATCGAACAAGAACATGCGAAAATTTTTGAATATTACTTATGCAAAAACCCTAATGTTAAATCACGATTTACTTCTCCTACTTATACAAGTTATTAATCTGAAATGTTCAGCAATAACATCGAAGTAAACACTTTAACAGCCTACACAGATACAGATCTAAACTGAATACATGCACATAGACAAAGTGACACACAAGATCTTCTCAAAATCAACCTCTCTAAAGCTTTTGACAAGTTAAGTTGGGATTACATCAAGAAAATCTTGGTTGCCTATGGTTTCAGTCAAACCTGGATTCGATGGATTATGAGTCTCATCTCCTCCCCATCTTTCTCTGTTTGCTCAATGGCTCCCCTTCTGCCCCTTTCTCCCCTTCCAGAGGTATCCGTCAAGGAGACCCTCTTTCTCCCTTTCTCTTTGTCCTAATGGCGGAAGGTCTAAGCAAACTCATCAAAGCCCACGTGAATGTGCGTTCCTTAAAAGGCCTCTATCTCCATCATCACCCCCCATCACCCATCACCAATTTGTTGACGATAACATGCTCTTTGGCCATCCCTCGGTGCAGGAGGCCTCTGCTTTCAAGTCCATATTGGATTGCTTCTCTCTAGCTATTGGCCCCTCTGTCAACAATTCCAAGTCTCGGCTCTTTTTCTTCAACACCCCTATCCTCACTCAGCGCAACATAGCCCGCATTCTTGGCTTCCCTATTGCCTCCCTGCCCTCCAAATATTTAGGGGCCCCCCTCACCGACTCGGTCATCAAGCATTCCTCTTGGAAAGACTTGCTGGACAGATTGGAAACCCAACTCTCGCTTTGGACCCATTGAGCCCTCAATCTTGCTAGCTGCCTTATTCTTGTCAAGTTCGTTCTTCAATCCATGCCCTTGTACCTCTTCTCCACGCTGGCTGCTCCTAAATGGGTTCTCAAAGCCATCCGATGCCTCCAGTGCAACTTTCTTTGGGGAGCTGACAAGGATAAAAGGAAGTGGGCTTTAGTCAAATGGCAGGACATCTGTGTCCCTAAAAGAGCAGGGGGGCTAGGCCTACGAGATCCGCAGCACAGCAATGAAATCATGGGGGCCAAAATTTGGTGGCAGTGGATTTCCAATACGGACACCCCCTGGGCTCAGCTATGGGCAGCCAAATACGCAGATAACTGGCCTCTAAATCACTTGGTTCGCTTTGATGCTAAGAAGGACGGCTCCCTCATTTGGAAGGCAGCCATGAAACAACGAGCCCTAGTCCGAGACCAAAGTTTCTGGGAAGTACGATCTGGAAATCAAGCACACTTCTGGATCGACTCTTGGCAACAAATGCCCAAACTGGCCACTCTCTTTCCTAATTCAGATTGGAAGGAAAAGATGGAGAGTTTACACCAACCTCGCATCAACAACTTTTGGAATGCTCCAGACAATAGCATCACGCCGTCTCAGTATAGGCATTGGCTTCCAGCAGATCAACTTCAAGAACAACTTGGTCTCCATCTCACAGATGACATCAAGCAGGAACTCCTCAAGCGCCGAATTCGCAAGCTCAAGGGGGACGACATCATAAGCTAGGGATACTCTTCATTGGGAACCTTCTCCACCAAAGAGGCATATTGCCTGCTTCTTCCCAATCTCCCTGACCAGCTTGATGATATCTGGGAAAAAATCTGGCACCCCCGGATATGGCCCAAGATCTCCACTTTTTTATGGCTCCTCAGTAAAAGACGCACTCTCACTTGGGACAATCTATGCAGGGTTTTGTTGGCCCATCTCAATGCCCAAATTGTGGTAACGAGGAGGAATCTAGTGAGCAATTGTTTAATGAATGTAAGCTTGCTATCACAATCTGAGACAAAGTCGTAATGCTAAGTCGTCGATCTGACAGGATTCCAGGAAGCATTCTCAACACCATTCGAAGGTGGGCCCCCTCTCCCTTTCAAAGTGACATCCGCAACGCTCTTTGGACTATTCTTCCAGGGCACATCCTTTGGACTCTCTGGAAAGAGCGCAATCGCAGAATTTTTAGGGATGTTCGCTCCTCTCCGGACATCCTTTGGAACACTATTTGTAGTAACCTGCAGGAGACCCTAGCCCTCTAGCGCTGGCAGGACACCGACCTCCCCTCTCTTCCTGGAGAAAAGCTCATTTGGGCCAACTAGAACCTCCATCTTCACTCCTTCCCCAATGTTGAGCCCCCTTCAAACCATTCCTCCGACTCTCCTAGTTTCTAGTCCCCTCCTCCTCCACGGTTAGTTAAGCTTAACTTTGATGGGGCATCCAAGGGAAACCCAGGGGAGGCGGGATTTGGCAGCATTTTCAGAAACTCCTGCAGAGATGTGCTGCTAGTCTATTATGGAAATTTAGGATGGGACACCAATAACTCAGCAGAGCTCCAAGGCATGCTCCAAGGCCTCCTCGCTCAAGATCACAATTTCTACCCCCTAGAAATTGAAGGTGACTCCCAGATTCTCATTCACATGGCTACTCATCTTCAAGCTGGTTCTTCTACCACGAAACTGGCCAAGAGTTGGCGTTTGGCCTCGCGCATCACTCTCTTGAAGCAATGCATCCACACTCAAAAGGCAATTGACTTCAAGCATGTCAGGCGTACCGCCAACAAGGTCGCTGACCTTCTAGCTAACAAAGGAGTCCTGCATAACACTCATCTCAGTTCCAACACTCTCTCCTCTCTGGATGATGAAACTCTCAAAAAATACTGTACCCATTTGGTACTCAAGGATCTATCCCCCCCGGATGCGGGTGAAAACTAAGGTGAAGAGGTGCCACGGGCCTGCCATGAGGATGGACACTCGGCGGCTCCACGTGCTTAGGCTTTGGGAGGAGCTCCTTCATAAAACCTGGCGTGAGGGCGCCTTTATTCCACCATATGCCATCCTGTCGTCGACGTACTAGGCTTGCATTCCTTTAATGCTGCCAGCCATGGCCATTTATTCCACAACCTTGGCTCTCACTTGCGTTATCAGCCCTGCCCGCCCGCTCACTGTGCACTTTTCTGTTGTCGCTCCCCGGTCTCTGGTGCACTGCTATTGCTCGTCCAAGCCTGGAGCTCTATCTGGTCGTCTCCCACCTCGGAAGCCTGATTCCATCTCCATCTGGTCAGGAGACTCGCCCCCTTGGACTATCATGCCTCAGCTTCACAAGCAGCGATGCCAGAGAGCTGGTGGGCGCGGCCAACCTTCTCGTCCTCCCTGCCCTCCCCTTTCGCTCTCCCATGGACGTGAAATGAACCTCTCCCTTGATTGGAACGAATTTGCCAGTTCTACCCCTGTCAACTTGAATGTCGAGCTTTCTCTGCAGCTCCCTGATTCGGCTCCACCGTCCCCCTCCCCTCGCAAAAAAAAACGAGCCCGTAATTCCACCATCTCCCCTGAACCTGCCTTCACCCCGCGCAAGCTGAAAGCCCTTCCCGTGCAAAGTGCAACCATTGGCAGCAGCGACTGGTGATACAGGAGGCAACAGTGGTAGTGGTCTAGAATTGGACGTGGGCGACAGTTTGGACTTGAACACAGGCGACCTCTCTCAGCGACAGGAAGACCCTCAGCCCAAGGATAACGTGGCAAATTCAGGCTCTCCTGCTCCGCTGCGCTAGCCGTCTGATGCGCACACGTTACTCTCGGGGACGGAGAATGTTGGCTACGTGTGCAGGATCCTCGAGGAGCTTCCAACTTCAAGTGATAAGCATGCGGGTCATCCTTAGGACTTTATTTTCATCTCTTCGCGGATTGCACATGTTTAAAAATGTTTTTCTCTGGCTATTGTATATAATTTTGCAAACTATTTCTGCTGGTTTCCCGTCATGGGCAGCAGTATTTTTTGAACCTCTAAGGACTGGTTTCCCCAGTAGGGGCAGTCCAACACTTGCTAGAATTCTCTGGACTCTTCCCTGTGGATTGAACTTGTTCAATCCTCATGACGCGACTTGTAACCTTTTGTTTTATATGATCTAATAGAATTAGCCATACTTAGAAAAAAAAAAGTGACATACAAGATTTTCTGGACAATTGTCCCCGAAAAACCCAATGCAGGAAAACCGATATTTTGGTTGCTGGAAGGTTTATATTATTATGCAGAATCTGAGTACAACATTTTTGGGCACCAAACTAGTTAACCCGACAGAGAAATATCCACGGCAAGCAATACTTCTATCTTCAGAGACAGAAAATATGGTTGATTCCATCCTCAGCAAGGATTTATGAATTCGAGTCCTTTCTGGCCCGCCGAAAACCCCAACACTGCTCTGAAGCCTTCTGCGTCAGCCCCTTCACTGCTCAAGAAGAACCTACGTCACCCCAGAGTGGGTTATGTTGCCCACGCGCTGCCCTGGCTGCCTCTGTGTGGCGCCTGCAGCGTCTACGCTGCCTCTGCGTGGCCTCTGCTGGACTGTGTAGCTCCTGGCTGCCTTTGTGCTGCTCTGGTATGCTGCCTCTCTGACTCAGTTGTACTCTTGGCCCGAGATCAAACCATCCCACTTGCCAATACTGCCCCTTGCTACAGCTGAAACACTTCTGGAAATTCTTAGCAAACCACGCCCTAGAATTCCAGCTTAGTCTCAGTTCTCTGCCACAGTGTGTGTTTTCCAACTGACCCCAAGCCTTCCTTTATAGTTTTCTCGTAGGGAAACCAACAATCGTGATTTAATCTTGAATCGATGGCTAAGATTAAAAGAAAGCTTGTTCCGTGTGATTTAAGTCATTTCCATCACATGTTTAAATTAATTACCTTTAATATTTTAATTTTCCTAAGTTAGACTTAGGGTCCTTAATTAAAAATATTAATTAATTAATTTTCTCTTAAACCGAATGGAATTTATCAAATCCCTTTTTGGGTCTTGGAGATCTCATGTACTCTAGTCCCTCCACAAAGTTTGGTAGCTACAGCACATCCGAAGCTACCCCAACACTCAAAATCTCAACACTCCCTCTTAGCAAGGAAAGTGCTCTAACACAACACTACTTCACCCCGAAGCTCTGCACTGATCTCTGGTGTGGGTCTCTACGTTGATGCTTGGCCTACTGCCTTTCATCACTACGTTGTTGCTACTCTCCCGTATTGCTGCCCATGACGCTGCCACCGCCATTGCCACATCTGTACTGCAGCTCCCTCTCAATCTACTACATCGTGCTGCCAACTATTGCTGAGAGAAATAACTAAAAACTCCTGCCCAAACTTTGAAAGACAAGTCAGTTGGGTTGCTTCCTCATCACTGAAGCTCTATAGGCTACTGCTCTGCGCTGTCCTCCTACAGCCATTGCGCTGCTGCAGCTCTGCTCTGCGTAAACCTGCCTGCACTGCGCTGCTGAAGTCACATCAACCCCTCTACACTGCGCTGCTACACCACTGTTACATCTGCATTGCACTACTCCCTTTCAGCATCCAGCTCTGCCTCTGCTCCATCTGTGATTCTCTGCACCCACTGCTCCACTTGTCCCGCTACTGTCTTAAGCAAGGTTGCAGAAAACTTCTCCTCTCGAACCCGCTCCCCAATTTGCGCTCACGGCCGGGAACATTTTCGGAGCGCTCGGAAGCGCGCTCATGAGAGAAACAGTCTCCTTTGTTTTAGGGAGAGGTCTGCGAAACTTTAGGGAGCGTTTTTTAGGGAGGGGCATTTTAGGGAGCGTTTTTATTTGAGGGATGGAGTGTTTTAGAGGCTGAATTTTTTTTTTAAGGAAGCGTTTTAAGAACCCCTTTTTTTGGGAGGAGCATTTTTGGAGGCGTTTTTTGCTTAAAGACTTGGTCCTAAATGAAATTACTTTCTCTCCATTTGTTTAAATCATCCATTTTCCAAACTAACTATACTCTCAATATAATTTGTGTTATATCAACTATTTTTTAACATATTATGGTACAATTCCATTTGGTAATGGCCATTATTTTATTCTAACCGCGGGAAAGGTATATCCTTTAACAATCTTGAGACAAAATTTCCTACCATAAAGTGGAATGGATTTTGTTCAAACTAGTTGAAAAGCATACATCACATTCGTTTTATGCAAGGATCAACTGTCAAGATATAAGTAAAGGCTAATTTTCATTAAGGAATAAAAACAAAAGCTTAGCTTTAAGACTCATTGTGTTGTGGTTATTATAAGCAGAATATATGTCCCTTTGAAACTTAGTATTTAATTTAACAACAATTTCTCTCCACTATAAAAAGGGCCTAAATATTATGAAATCATTCTTTGTACTATTGTTAATGTCTTACACCTACTCCATTCTCACAATGAAACCAAGTTGACAGTCCTTTGCAATCAAGATATGCCATGTTATTGGAGACAGTGATGGATGACCGAAATATATGTTGATGTTTCATTAATGCCTCTACCCTTTTAGGTCATGGCCATATTGCTTGCATGAGATGGGGGCTTGTGTATTTTCCCATATATTGTTTCTTAGATATTTTACAACCTTAATGGCAAAGTGGGTAACAAGTTTATGAAAATGTAATTGCTTAAACTTTGGATAATTAATGATATGCCTTCTAGGTTGAATTTCTCATTTCCTTAAAAGAAATTAATTTATTCCTTAGTAACACATTCTACGTGTTCTCAACCTATTGGCCATGCTGAATACCGAAGCATTCAGATAAAGTGAAGATCCCATTCTCCCCTTGGGGACTCACTTACGGCTCTAAGATTTTAACTCTATTATATTTTATTAGGCAAGATCCCATTTTTTTTTCTTAAGCAGCCATCACATAAAAAAGCATGTGGCTTTTTGCCCAATGATATCAAAATCAAAGCCCTAGTTTAAGCTGCCTAATGTGACCCCAATATTACAATATCTTACTGTATCTTCTAAGATGATATTCAGTTAGATGTGTTCCAAAAACTAGATGTATCATGTGATTTTCTCAATATTTGTTCAGTGTTTATTAATACGCCATTGTTTTTAAGATTTTTAAATCTTTACAACCATCTAGATTTCTATGGTTGACAATTTGCACATTATTTCATCCAAGACACACCACAAGTTAGAGCTTTTTCATTTTCTTCTGGGTTACGTCTTGGGAATTTGTGTAAATATTTTATTGGATCATTATCTTTAAGTGGTTGTCTGACATAAAGTCTCTTCTCTTCATTCTTACATCTTTACAAATACCCTTTAACATTTCTAGAGAAATTATTCTTCATTCTTACATCTTTACAAATACCCTTTAACATTTCTAGAGAAATTATTCACATTTTTTTAATTATATTTTCTGAGGGAAGACAATGTCAACAAGCATTAAGGCCAAGCCTTAGAAGACCATCATTACCACAATTTGCTCAAAATTCAAAAATTATACATTTCTCGTGGCAAGAGGCCAAACAATAGATAAAATAGATTTACTAGTCTTTTCTAGTTTCTAGGAGTTTTTAACTTTTTATAACTGTTGAAACTTGACTATTTCATATTTATTTTGATATTTTTTGTAAGCAATATATGACAATTTAAGTTTGAAGTTTAAAACTTTGAAGTTGACGATTATAACTCATTGGCTCATTATGAATTATGAATATGATGCTTCATAAAAATTTTGAAAGTTGTTTCATTTAGATTTTCATTTTATAACATTTCATTTCATGTTAAATATTTTTGTAAATATTGTAGCTTACAAGTACAACTATGGTGATCAATGAATCAATGATGATAAATGTTATATATTGAATTTTGAAAGCTTGAAACTTTAAGATTGATGAATCATTAGACTCAAGAGTCAATATGTTGAATGTTTCTAACTTCTAGATGGTTGATGTTATATGGTTCAATTTATGCTTTTATGTTTTTTATGTCTAATTCATCATTCTACATGCTTTTGTTGACACATATGCATCAAAATATAAAAATATATATATTATAAAAAAAACGCTCCCCAAAACGCTCCCAAACCAAGAGCTTATGAAAATGGCGCTCCTGCTCCCGCTCCCCGCTCCCAAGTAACCTTGGTCTTAAGTCTCTCGTAGCACGAATGTGATCCAAGAGTTGGGCTAACTCAAGGATCCTGCCACCACTCTATAGTTTCTCTACAGATCCATGTCGCCCCACTTTCGTGGTTCATGAGTGCTCATGGCTACATCACCTTCAGATCCATCGTCCGCCACAGCAGCCTTGGAGGTAGAAGCTTCCTTGTCCTTCTTCTTCTGAAGAAAATTGCTGGCGAAATGTTCTAGTTCGTCGTACTGGAAACACTTGATCTTTGATAGATCACGCTTCTTCCCCCGTTGCTGCCTCTTTGATGCCAAGGCTGCATCTTCTTCCTCTTCCTTCTTCACTTTACTTGATCCGGTGTTGTATTGTCTCTTGGTGAACCGATGGAGTTCTTGTCGCAGGATCGCCCACATATTGTCCCAGTTGTTAAGGTACGCTCTACCCAAGATACTTTAGACAAAAGTTCCCCAGTCCTCTGTGACCGCATTGAGTGTAGGCCTCAACATAACATCATCCTCCACTTTCACTCCCATGGTAGTCAGTTGATCCCTGATCGCCTCTAATCTGAAAAGAAAGGGTTCGATCTCTTCTCCCTTGGCCATCATCAATAACCTCATCTGATTTTCCAGAAGCATTCTCCTCTGGATGGATCTTCCTTCATATAAGGCGGTTAAGGCTTTCCACATCTCATTAGCCATCTTCTTTTCGGCTATGTGCGGTACTACATGATCCTTAACCCCGTCCATTATGAAGTGCTTAGCATGTGCCGCTGCTTCTTCTTGCTTCTTCAGAAGATCCGCATCGGTCGGCATGGCCAACACTTTCTTTCCATGCTCCCTCAAACCATATGCCTCCATGACTACCCAGATTCTGGCCTTCCAAACTCCAAAGTTGGACAGACCGTCCAACCTATCTTGATCACGTAACCTGTGAGGTGCCATCTGCTCAGTAAATCTGTCAGAAAAAAATCCTCTTCTCTATGCTAGAGACTGGATCTAGGGTCCTTGGCGAGAAAGGCACCCTCTGCTCCCTCTGAAAACTGACCTCCTCTCTTGGAAGTCTGCTAAATCAAACAAATCAACTCTCTTCAATCCTCTGACCAATCTACAGATTCCTTTGGCTGGAAATCCTCTGAGAAGTTGTTCTCCTCCCACTCTTTGTCAACTAGTTCTCAGGCTAATTTATGCACCTTTAGAAACTTAACCCCACCAGCAACAACTAAAGATCTACAGCACTACTTTCAGCACTCTGAATCAACAACAGCTTCAGGACTGTGTCACCCTGGTTGGCCTCTACCTAAGCAGATAGTCCCAGCACAGCCTCCGCGCAATAAGTACGTGGGCCTATGTGGAGACTGCATCACTCTGGCCTTTGCATGGCTCTGCTCCCCTCTACTGCTACGTTGTCCTTTCTGGTGTGGCTTTCTACAGCCGTTGCTGCTTTCTGCAGCAAGGATTCTTCAGGCTTCTTGTTGGTGATCCAACTTGATCTGCAATCGCTCTGATACCATGTGAAAATTTCTGAATATTACTTATGGAGAAACCCTACTGTTAAATCACGATTAACTTCTCCTACTTATACAAGTTATTAATCTGAAATGTTTAGTATTAACATCGAAGTAAACACTTTAACAGCCTACACAGATACAGATCTAAACTGAATACATGCACATAGACAAAGTGACACGAGATTTTCTGGACAATTGTCCCCGGAAAAACCCAGTGCGGGAAAATCGGTCTTCTGGCTTCTAGAGGGTTTATATTATTATGCAGAATTTGAGTACAACATTTCTGGGCACCAAACTGGTTAACCCGACAGAGAAATATCCACGGTAAGCAATACCTCTATCTTCGGAGACAGAAAATATGGTTGATTCCACCCTCAGCGGGGATTTATGAATTCGAGCCCTTTCTGGCCCACCGGAAACCCCAGCGTTGCTCTGAAGCCTTCTATGTCAGCCTGACTGGCCTACATCAGCCCCTGCGCTGCTCAGGAAGGGCCTGCGTCACCCCAAATTGGGTTACGCTACCCTGGTTGCCTCTGCGTGGCCTCTGTTGGACTGCGTAGCTCCTGGCTGCCTCTCTGAATCAGTTGTACTCTTGGCCTGGGATCAAACCATCCCACTCGCCAATACTGCCCCTCGCTGTAGCTCAAACACTTTTGGAAATTCTTAGCAAACCACGCCCTTGAATTCCAGCTTAGTCTCAGTGCTCTGCCACTGTGTGTGTTTTCCAACTGACCCCAAGCCTTTCCTTTATACTTTTCTCGTTGGGAAACCAACGGTCATGATCTAATCTTGAATCGATGGCTAAGATTAAAACTTGATCCGTGTGACTTAATTCATTTCCATCACATATTTAAATTAATTACCTTTAATATTTTAATTTTCCTAAGTTAGACTTAGGGTCCTTAATTAAAAATATTAATTAATCAATTTTCTCTAAAATCGGATGGAATTTCTCAAATCCCTTTCTGGATCTTGGAGATCTCATGTACTCTAGTCCCTCCACAAAGTTTGGGAGCTAGAGCACATCCGAAGCTACCCCAACACTCAAAATCTCAACAAAGCATTCCATCATGTAAATAGATGACATAACCCCTATCCTACATGGGTAAGACCGAGAGTAAATTCTTTGTTAGCCCTAGAACAAACAATACATTCTTCACCTCCAAAGAACCTCCTGACTCTGACTAAAACAAAATGATCCCAACTCCCTCTACACCATACTTGGTATTGTTTCCAAGCTCCACATGTAGATCCAAGTCCTTCTCTAATAAATTGGTGAATACCTCCTATGATCTCATCATGAAATGAGAAACACCATTGTCCACGAACCATGCACCATTGGAAACTGTACCAGAAAGGCAAGATACCAATGAGAAATTCTCGAACTTTGCAGCAAACATATTGACTAGAGTATCTTCAAATGCTACTACCTATTGCGACTTACCTATACCCTTCTTCTTGTTCGGATACTGGGAAGCATAATGCCCACTCTTGTGGCAAGCAAAGCATTTCACTTTGCTCAAATCCTTCTTCTTTCCAGTGAGTGAAGTATCCTCTCCACCTATATTCTTCTTCACGTTCCCTTTACTCTTTCTTGCCTAGCTAGCAAGGGCACGGTTCTCATCATCTCCTCCCAGACAAAATCATCCCATAGCCTATCCCAATCAAGAAGTTGTTCTCATACAACAATGCGCTTGAAGAAAAGAGCCCATGGCTTGGTGAATTCATTCAAGGTCATCCTTACCATCTCCTCATTTGTCATAATCTCCCCAACTGCTGCCAACTCATCACATACCTGAGTGATCTTCGTGGGATCTGGTCATTTTGGTGTTCCTGAGTTTCTCCCTCAATATCATCTTCTTATCTGAATTATCATTCTAATAAAGCTTCATCACAGCATCCTACATCTCCCTTTTCTTTTTCTTGAATAGGCAAGGAAACACATGATCTTTCGTCGTATCCAAGATTATCCTCCTAGTTTTCACATCCTTCTGATTGTGGATGACAAGATTTGCAGCATTTATAGGCATGGTGAGTTTGGTGTTAGCAAACTCCCATAATCCATTGCCCATTAAGATCAATGTAACCCTTGCCTTCTAGAGAATGAAGTTTGATGTACCCTCCAACCTGTCCTCAAATCTTAACTCAGTTGCGACCATCTCCCAAATCAGAAATTTTACTAAAAATTCTATTGCTGGAAATTAAGATCTGTTGTAAATATATATGAATTTTGATTTTCCCTTTTAAGAGTTGATGCTCTAATAGCATGTTAATTTCTAAATTCCAAATTTGATTTTAATTTTTATTAATTTTTATAACCAAGAAAAATTATTTCTGCAATTACTGAATAAAATGCATTGGAATTTTTAACTCAAAAATTAAATAGTGGAAGCAAACACAGGAAATCAATCACATACAAAATTCCCTCCAACTAATATTCACTTTTTATTCTCAGAACAGTAAGGGCTCCCTTACAAGGAAATTGCCCTACAGAGAATTTACAGAAAATTTACAGCAAAATAAAACCTGGCAAATATGCCATTGAAAAACCTCGATCTGCACCTCTTTTGATTGTACGGCCCATGCACAACTTCTCCACACGTGCAGCCCTACTGCTACAAAACTCGAGCCACACGTGCAGCCTACAACTCTCCTTGCACAACATATGCAAGCTGCCTTTGCAGCCCTATGAATTGGCGCTTGGAAATTAGTACGGTCTTAATCTTCAGGCAATCTCCTCATGTTGACGGTCCTGGAAACCGCTAACATACAGGGGATCTCCCCGATATGAAGTCCCAATTAGACCTCACACCGTTTGGTGTAGGAGCCCCATCCGGAATATGGCTCGGCTGCCACAATCTTAAAGATTTGCCTTGGCTGCAACGGTTAGCATAAGAGAGCAACATGCATGTACTTTTGAATGAGCATGTACGCCTTGTGAAATCTTCAATTGCAATATGTATCAAGGTTCTTTCACCAAAAGGGAAGAGAAATTGAGTCTTTAGAAGAAAAGCAGTAGTACTATCCTAATAAAGACACATGCACATACATATGAAAGAATTGTTAACCATCTAGCGAAATAGTTCACATAGACAAATGATCATTAAAGAAAATACAACACACATTCAACAAGATAAGCACCAAAGCCTATGAAGTAGTTCAGTTTCTTTAATACATTAGAGCATAAACACATACCGTAAACATCTAAAGGATAGCCTTACAATATTCACGATACATGCATGAAAGTGTGTTGGCTCAACGAGCTTCTATTATTAAGCGAAAGTTCCAAGGTAAATAGTTACAATGAGACACCACTAGCCCCAATAGTGGAGCATTAAGCCACTACTTGCTCCTCAAAAGAACGATCTTCTCTCTAATGCCTAGTTTGAGAAGCCAAGGTTAAAATTCCTCTCCTCGAGTAATGAGACCTCTTTTATAACAAGGGGAATGACTTTTCATATCCCCGTGACTTTTGAACTATCCTCATGACTCTTGGACATCTAATATGACCTTTGGACTTCTACAAGACTTTTGGACTTTTCCTAGTGACTCCATTGTCCATATGTAACTCTTGGACTTTCAAATATTTACATTTACAATATTTTCTCAAAATACATAATCATTTTCCACATCATATTGTGGCGATAACAAGACAAGTTGTTGAAATTGATGACCTGGAATCCGGTGACTTGTAACATTAAGTTCTCTGAGAAGTGACAACACTGCCACTATGTCTTCAATACTCTGTACAGATCTTGCATTGTAATTTCTTTCTATCCTCCAAAGGGTCTAGGCTTGTTATGGAGTCTTCATGGGTCACTTTGATCGTCACAATCCAACATTCCTTCAATTGTCGCAACATGGTGCCTTTGTGCCTTTGTCTTCAAGAATGCATTCTTAGACAACCACTTCTAGTAGATCTCCTTGAACAACTTCTGCCGTGTTCACTGAGAGTACCTGTAGGTGAAGATCACTTATGGCAAGTAAACATCAGTCTGAAAATCTCCTACTCTACTGTGATTCATGCAATGAGACATATGAGGATCAACAGTGCACAAGGGAGAGGAAGGAGGACCTTCTAAGTGCAGAGCGCACTTGCAGGAAACAGGGAGGCAAGGACTGGCGACTAGGAATGTGCAGTGCGCAGTCCAGGAAAAGGAGGAGGCAAGGTGAGCACAGGGGGGAAGCTTAGTCAACAAGGAAGGCAGGACTAGTAGCTACGACTACACAAGGAGGAAGGACAGGGTTCCCTTGAGGGCACAGGGAGTAGTTGCAAGGTACAGGGAAGATCACCATTGCCCACTGAAAGTGCGCAATGCGTTATACTAGGCAGGTACGGTCAGGGTGTGCGCATGGAGAAGTTGCAAGCAACCAGGAGGAGGCCTTGTTCGTTGTAATTACGCAATGCACAAAGGAGAGAGAAAGTGACCTTAGGATGTCGCAGGGCACAATTCTAGCTGGTAAGGAAGGTCACTTCTAGGCTCTGGAAGTGCGCTCTCCCAATGAAAATTCAAAAAATGACTAAGTTTGAAGGATAAAGCAAGAAGGAACAAAAGGGGTCTTGTACATGATCGGGCTTCATACACTCTAAACTTGTCATCAAAACATGAACAGGACCTTAAACTAACATATATACATCAAAACGCCAGCTCACAAATATTATCCAAGTGCAACAGGAAAAACATGAGTTATTGTGACACATAAGTGTCGTTTTGTGACTTGAAAGTGTGTTATGGCACAAAAGTGCATTATAGTTGATCTCGACAATCCAACGACACCTAAGAAGGAGCATGGACACTAGAAACATGTGTAAAAACATAAAACGACAATTGAAAACTAAAAGTGACACTTCACATGATAGAAGGTAGGCTCTGAAATTGAAATATAGCAAACATTTGGAGAGCGTTGTAGCAGCGAAAACACCTCAAAAATTTCTCTCATTGTTGCATCACTTCTTTTATCTTCAACATTGAATATCACACTCACAAAAAAAATCACTCTCTTAAAAAACCCTGTCAATTGTCCTTCTTCTTTCCTTGGGCTTGCTTTTATAATTTCTCATTGAGCTAAATCCCTAACCCTAATTTTCAAAGTGATGGATGCCTAGGATTAATATCCTAACCCACTTGAGATCAATGGTTGAGATTAAAACAAATTCATTAATGTAATTAAAATTACCTTTCCTTAGTTTTCCTAGCTCAATAGCCAACATTAATTAATAATCAACTTAAATTAATGTGTTTTTCATAAGTTAGACTAAATCATAAAGAAAACTTCCTTAATAGATTGAGCAAGTTTCATAAGGAAACTTTGGATTATTCCCGCATGCTTGACACTTAGGCAACACAGAAATACTTGTCTGCTACTACAAACATCAACAACTAAAAGTCAACCAAGGAAACAAGCTTCCATGGCTCATCCCAAAAATGATGTGAAGATGAACATGAACCAAAGTTCGTTCGTGGCCTTAGAGAATTGAGACAAAAGAAGAAGGTCCCACCAAAGACGTGTTGACCATGTACATGTCAAAAGTCCATGAAGCAGGGTGTAAAGCAGCAGATAAAAAATTTCAATCAATTTCATCATTGTAATCTCAAATTCTGCTTTTTATATTGTAAAACTGATTCTAGTATGACTATTAAGCCATGTAACAACACCTAGGTAAGCCCATGATTCCTGTCAAATGGTTTCACTCTAGGGATTTTTTTAACCTCACCAAATTATGTGTGTTTCTAAACATGGATAATTGGCAAAGTTTTTCTCCCAGATATACCCCAACCTAGGGTGAAATTCATTGATAAGGTCTTAGGTGAGTCCTAGTGTTTATCAAGTCTATGTATTTTTCATACTAGATCATGTCTTGTTGCAGAATTTGGTTGAGTCTCAAGTGGTCTATGTCAATGTGTATTTCCCCTTCTAAGGGTTGAATTATTATTTTGATGTAAAAGTGTGTTTAGAAATATTTTTGGTGAATGGTTCCTCATAATTAGAACATCATTACCAAAATATTTTAGATACACTTAGAGGGTGGAAAAAATAATTAATCCCCTCGAGTCTTTTTAATTTTAATTTTTGGAAAAAAAATAAAAATAAAAATTAAGCCAAAAATTATCAAAAAATAAATTGAAGGGAAATTAATAACCCTCCAAGTGGAAAATTATCAAAAGTCCATCGAAATTCGTGGGTCCAGAAGAAAATAATTTTATGAGGTCCTCCATCAATCGCAAAGTCAAATTTTCAAGAGAAATTAAACCTTTGGACCATGGTGATTGATTCAAGGATCAAATTTCAAGGAAAAAAGCTTGGAAAAAATATATTTTGGACCAAGATCAAGGCCTTTATCAACAAATTCGTTTCTTTCCAGATCAAGGGACAAGATTTGATTTTCGCATGGATCAAGCAGCAATTAATCGTTATTCTCTGAGATCAAGTCAAACTAGCCATTATTTCCACTTGGAGGGGTTATTCCCTCTCATTTTTTCTATAAGGAAGCTCTCAAGCTCCTCATTATATATGAACGATGTTGAAAATCTTTTGTACTGAGCTAAACTCTGCTAGGATTTCTACATTAATAAAAAGTCTTTGGGGTTTCAATTCAAGGTGTCTCTAGCCTAATGATTCATGGTATGCTAAGTCACCTGACATGGGGACACGGGGCACGATGGACACGCAGATTCAAGTGTCAAACACGAACACGGTGACCCCCCCGGAACAGGACACATTCGAATACGTTATATATTATTTTATTAAAAATATATATATATATATTAAAAATTAGATATTTCTTACACAAATTCATTGATTCAAACATAGATCTTCATCTAGATGTAAGTTTTACAAAGATACATCATACATCATACAATCATACAAAGTAATAGACATATTCATCAATGATCCAATAGGAGAAAGACAAGATACTGTAGTTTTCTCATTAAGTCATCAAAATCAAAATGTGTTACATAAGTACTAGGTAGTACAATGGAAATAGCAAATACAAAACAACTACAAGACTACAAGCCTCAAGGCAGTGCTGCAGTAGGTAGCTCATGACTCATGAGTCATCAATCTTCATCATCATAATCAGCATCATTGTCCTCATCATGATCATCACGTTCACCACTGCTCTCCTCTGATGCATCCTCCTCCTCTGTATCCAATATCATCTCTACATTTGTTGGTGTGGAGGATGACCCCTCTAGTGTATCACCATCATCAAATGTGACAGGCTCTAGCACTGGCTCATTGAGATCCAAGTTGGCCAATGCCAACTCAACATTGTTGTCCAAACCCATATCATGAGGAAAGACATCCCACATCTTTGTCTTTCCCTTCAACCAATCCTCCCTCTGCCTGTAAATAAGACGAAGGTTGGTGTGCACATACACCATTGTCTCTGCTCCGGATTGCTCAAGCCTGCTCTTCTTCACACTATACAAATTCCCATATGTGCTCCAATTCCTCTCGCAACAAGAGGATGAAGTCACCTGAAAGTGGAGCCTCATGGCTAACTGTTGTAGGGGAGGGCTTGTTGCCCCATGAGTTGCCCACCAAGAATAGGGCTTCTTAGCCCCCTGTCTCTAATCACATCATAGCCTGCAAATTGCCCAGTGCCAGTGGAAAACTCTGCAAAGGCATCCTCCACCTCATCAAGGGATGCCCAATCCTGAAAAATCCTCCTAAATGCATCTTTCCTCCCTGTGAGATTTCACCATCCATGTGAGGAGGGAATCTGCGGGAAGGTACATCATATAGCCACTCACGGTTGTAGTATTTTGGGTTCAAGTAGTGAGCCAAACAATGTAAAGGTGTGCAATTCTTGTCCCATCTGCTGACAAGAATATCGTGTATGCTGGTGAAGAAGGCCTCTGGTGATGTCTCATACTTGGGGCACTAACTATGTAAAATAATTTTCCTCACAGAGTCAATCATGGAATCCCATCCCTCATAAACAAGGAACCAATTGGGTTGGTCTGTATAAGCAAGGAAATGATAGGGTCCATGATCTGAATAAGTAGATCTACCCTCTCCCACCAGACATCATCCAACACTGTGTCCTTCACTCTTTTTGAGGCTGCTTGATCTATGTTTCTCCAAAAAGACCAAAACTCTGAAATAACCATGGCCCCAAGAGCAGTCTTGACCTCCCTCAACCTCTTCAACATGATGAATGAAGAGGCAAACAGTGTATCCACAATCTTCAACAATGATAGATTGGTGTACTCCTTGTAGATACTGAGGGCATCTGTATGGTTTTGTACAAAGTTGTGGATATGTCGTGCATCCTCAATAATGCTTCCAATCCAGAGCACATCAGAGGCAATAGATTTTAGTGCTAAGTTCAATGAATGGACAATGCAAGGTGTCCAAAATATTTGTGGATATTTAGCTTCCATAAACATGCCAGCAACCTTGCAAACAGGTGCATTACCTGTAATGATTTGCACACAAGAATCGACACCTACATCTTCAATAACCTTAATAAATAACTCACCCATATATTGTGCATCCTTGTATTTCCCAAGTGCATCCAGTAATTTCAAGAAAACTAGACCATTCAAGGAAGACATCATGAAGTTGATGAGTGGGTGTCGTGCTAGATCTGTCCAGCCATCAGAAACAATGCTAACCCCAGATGTTGGCCATGCTAATTTAATAGGCTCAAGCAATTTTTCCACCTCTTTCTTTGCCTTCGTCAACAATGTGGTTCTAAGTTTCTCTGACCCAGGAGACACATACCCTGTTGGAGTTGTTTGAGTTAGAGCTCGGCACATCTCAATAAATAGAGGTGAGCGTGCAACATTGAAGGATATGAAGTTCTAATAGAAAAAAAAAAAAAAGCAATGGTGAGATCAAGTTCTTCCCTCTTCTCTTTCTTGAAAATCTTGTCCATTGGACCAAATGTTGTTGCCTTTCTTTTTGTTGCTTGTCCCAGACTAGAACTCTCAAATGGGAACTTGTTGTTGCTTTTCCTCAAGAATGGAAGGGGGTCATCATTCTTGTTTTGTTTTGTTTTTTATGCCACATTTTCCGCACCAACAAATGCCTCTCTCCACATTTCCTTCCTCTTTGCTAATGGCACATGTGTACAAGCTGAAATGCCACAACTTGGCAAAGCCAACATATGAGCTTTCACACAGTAATATGTGCTCATGAAATGGTTGTGGCAAAAACTGCATTTCCAAGCAAGATTGCCTCCTCCCCTCACCTTGTTGCCTGGCCCTGGCTCTCTTGTCACATATTTCCACAATGGATATTTGGGGTCTTGTCCTTCAGTTTGTTTTCTCTGAACATTTGAAGTTGTTGTTGCAGCCCCACTTCCAATAGATGGAGCACTTGCAGACCCTGATGAAATAAGGACAAGAGGGGCATCTCCAATGGGGACATTCTTCCCCTTTCTTTGCCCCTGCCTTGCTGCCCTTGATTGAACCATTAATGTTGTAAAAAATAAACAAAAATGACCAAATTTGTAAAACATATGCACATGCAAACCAAATGCAAAAGAATAGAGAGACAATGCACTTACCGGTTGCTTAAATCTCCTTGAAAACGCTCCCTTTCTCCTTGCTACTCCTTGCTCCTTGCTCAACTCACACACTAACAATTATAACAAACAAAGGAGAAAAGGAGAAAATTCAGAATTTAAAACCCCTCAGACTCTTTTTTGCGCAGTTCGAATTTGGCAAATAGGGATTCGATCATGTCCGTATAGGACACGATTAGCACTCGTCATGTCCTATACGGACATGATCGAATCCGAGCAGATAGACTCGAATCCCCACGAATCATGTCTGATTCGCTGGATTCGGGACACGATGGGGGGTAGGCACGAATCCAGTTTCAGAGATGATATATGTTGAATGGGTTTAATGCTCTAATTTTATGCTTTAACTGAAGATTATTGTTTCATAGCCAGTGGTTGGACTATCTATTAGCACAAGTATCTTGCTTTAGGTTGTAGGCTAGAGTAAACACATTGAAGTTGGTGGATCTAGCAGGTATTTCTAGATCACTAGTCTATTTGTGTGAATCGAACTTCTATGAAGCTAATGATCTATCGTTCAAGTGCGTAGAGATCTCTTCACATGATTCAGCCCTTGGGGAAAGTCCAAGTTCCTGGACTTTGAGGTGACCACACCTTGCTTGGACCCTGAGCTTATCTAAACGATTTATTGTGCAGGGTTTGGATTGGTAAACTAAAATTCAAATTTATTTCCATCAAATTATTTTTCGAAATCTACTTGGGCTATAAATGAATTATTTTCTAATTAGAACTAATATCTTCTTGTAGATTATTGTAAAAAATTGTAAATTATTTCCAAACGCTTATATACTATTTTTCTCATTTGTAAATAATAGCTTTGGGGTTTTATTTTAAAAATTTCTAGATCTTGTGACGTGGGCTCTATTTATCCATCTTGCAGGTGTCAAAGGACTAAAATTTCATAGAGAAATTCAAGTGTGAGCATCCTAGCCCTCACCTAGCCTAAACGGCTAGGGTTGAGAGGGTTTTCAGTCTTGGAAGGAGTCGTCCAACCTAAAGGAAGAAGTCGTTCATCCGAGGAGGACTGAATTGAGATCTAGAAGCCCAAAGCTACAAGACCCAAGTGCTACTTTTGTAACACCTAGCCTAGATGAGGAGGCCACTAGCCCTAGAGGGCTTGTTTGTTGTTACAACTAGAGTTTTCTTCAATGTTTGCCTTCCAAATTGATATTGCAGGTGGTTTCTTGGCGCTGGAGGTTATTTTTGGGCCTAAGATTGACAAATCTTGCTTGGAAGTGGTGGTCGCTAGGGTTGGAAGCCCATTGAGGCCTAGCTGCAGAGTTTTGAGGCTTCTAGGCCTAGGCTGCAGCCCTAAAAGGGCCAATTTACCCTAGCCATAGGCCTAATTAGGCCTTGAAGCCTAGGCCACAGCCTTTGGAGACTCCAAAAATTTGTTTGCAAGTGATTTTAAGGGCTAACAATTTGTCTTCCATGCCTAAAGTGATTTTGGGTAAGGGTTTACAGTGTTTTGTCATCATATTTTTGCCAATTTGTGGGCTAATCTTGGTTTTTCAAGCTTATAATTTATTGAGGAAGGGTTTCAAAAGCCAAAAATTCATTTGCTTCATCATTCTAGCCCTTGGAGGCTTAGCCGGTAGCACAAGGAGGGCTAAAAGCCCTAGACGTGAGGCCTGGAGCCTCTTTCCTACTAGGCTGCAAGCCTCACTAGGCTTCCCAAGCCTAGCTGCAGCCTTTGGAGGGCTGTATCTATCAGTGATCACTCATACTGGTTTTGAGGCTGATCCAGTGGTGTTGCAGGTCTTCTTTGAAGGATTACAAGGCCAAATATCCATAACTCCAAGCCCTAGTCTTGTTAGCTATTGCTCGACAAGTCTGATCCTTGTGTTTTAAGCTAACAATTTGTGAGTGCAGGCATTGGAGGAGTGATTTCCCTCTTATTTCCCAACTTGGCATAGGCCACTAGGCCTAAGGGTTTGCTTCTCTTATCCTCATCCTTTCCTCCTCACTGTCGAAATTTACATCAAATCTGAAGCATTAATAGCAGTGACATAAGTAACTTAAGTAGTGACACATAATCATTGAGAAGAAGTCCTAAAACTAATCTAAATAACCTCAAGATCCTAAAGTGGTTCATTGAATAACTAAAGAGGAAATTTGTCATCGCCGTCTCATTTGCAATTGAAATATTAGACTGCCATCACTGTAAAAGAGGTCTGATCAGATTTGAAATAAGTGCTTGGAACTTAAATCTAATAATCCTTGTAAGCCTAAAACTCATTTTACAATTGTTTAAGGTCTTGTCATTGAAAAATTGATTGTTTTTCAAGTGGATTTTGGGACTGCCATTGTGCATTTTGTATGCTGATCTATAACAGTGATATAGTGCAAAGGGAGCTCTTAATACCTTAAGTTACATTGGTGTCTTGATAATAATCTTTCATTGCATTGCATTGGAATTTGAATAGCTATTCATCTCATTGTGTTAAAGTGCTAATTGCATTTGCATCCTTGGATTGCCATCATTGCACTTTGCATTCTTGGCATCCCATTCTTGTAGCTGCATTAGTCTTATTTTAAAAATCACTGTTAGCAATCTCATTATTCCCTTATGCTTGTTACGAATTGTGCTTAAAAGAAATTGCATTTTGTATATAATCGGTTCATAACATACGTGAATGAGAGAATTTGGTCTCTAATTGTTAAGTAACATAAAAATATTGCTCTCATTTTTGTGATCTAAATTTATCTCTCAACAAGAATCAAATAAGCTCTTGAAGTAATTGGAATTGCTAATCATTCTCATTTAAGTTGCTAACCTTGTTTTATTGGGATAATCTCTAATTGCTCTTTAAAGTGTTCCATTTATATCGTTCTTGCTATCTTGTATTGAATATCATTGTGAGCATTTTGATTTCAAGTGATTTAATCTTGTTGGAGCATTTAACAAATTTGATAATCTCATTGAAGCGATCACTCACATCTTGCATCCTCATTCTAAGTTAGAAGTGCATCTTTAAAATTTACCTCCAAGCATAAGCTTGGTTGTAAGAGAAATAGGACCACTTTTTCCTTTGGTTTGTGACGCTTGACCCTTGCACCGAGGTTAAAACAAGTGACCTTGCAGTTCTCTTGTGGGAAATCCCTTGTAGAAACGGAGGCATTTGGGTCGTTAGAACATCAGGGTAGGTATTGTTAATGAGGCCTTAGCCTCCTTCCCCTGGGTTTCTTTCTACAACCCCTTTGCGAGACTTGCATCTAAACCAATGTGGAAAAAGTCGAAGTCGGGATTAAATCGTCAAGGGTCCAAAAGTTGAAAAACTCGACAAAGTCGGGAGTTTTTTGAAAAAGTCGGCAAAACTAAAAAAAATACAAAATATTCATACTTTGAAAAAATCCCGACTTTTTGGAAAAAATCACGATTTTTTCGAAAAAATCCCGATTTTTCAAAAAAAAATTTAAAAATTATTAAAGTAACTACCTCACTCACGATTTTTTGGAAAAAGTCAGCAAAAAGTCGGGACTTCGAGGATAAAATCGCGACTTTTTCAGGGATGAAAAAGTCGGCTCAGGGAAAAATTCGGGATTTTTTCAAAAAGTCGGGACTTTTTGCCGACTTTTTCCACACTGATCTAAACAACCAAGGTTAAGTGATTAATCTGACTAGGCATATAATTAAAAGTTACCAAGAGCTTGCATCTCGCATCGATCTAGGTCTTCAATTCATCTAGGATAGAATTTGCATCCTGCAGCAACTGTTCATCCTGTAACTTGGAATACTAATTCATATTGTGCAAGTAATTAATTTTTAAAGGCATTGGTCTCTAATTCATAATCCTAAGAAATCTAATCAAATTGTGCTAGTTATCATACTTGTCTTTTAAATCTCAACCAAGTTGCTAGGCCATTCAGTTGTGTCTCCTTATAACTTGTTTGTTCCCAACAAGTTGTTCATCATCTCATCCATAGGGACTAGCCCCCTTAACTTGCAGTTAGGAAATAGCCTAAACGGAGAGGGCGGGGATTAGAGTGACAGCCCCTACCCCAAGCATTGTCACAATTTTGTGTACAATTTGAGCGACAACAAGACGCAATCATGCACCCTTTACCTAAAAACTTGCCATCCCAAAGTACAACAATAGAGACTTGATGGAATCTCGAACATTGTCTGAAGCAAGAAGTAATTCTAACCTAATGACTAAGGAACCTGTCAACTCAGGAAGCTACCTTGGAGGAGGTAAAAGAAATCTCTCCAGCCCCACCCCCTCCACTAACAGACATCCCCAATTATGCAAGCAGCTCCTACGAAAGAGCTTTAAGAAAACATGAAACATTATCTTTCAACTCACCCCCGCTTACTAAGGGAAGAAATAAAAATAGGGAATGCAAAAAAATGGATAGAATGGAATAAATCTAGAGGCCATGAAACCTCACTTGTTAGATACCAAAAAAAAATTGAACAGCATGAAATGTTCCTACATTTTGTCGTGTAAACAATTTGTAAGACAATGCCCCATTTCACAAGGTGATGCGAAATATTTGATAGTGACTTGAAATAAACTCAAAACGATGGGAGGCAAATCTGAGGGTAGTTGGACTTTATGGACTGTATCCCACCATTTGGGTAAAGCCATAGCCATTTTTTGATGAATAAAAACAATAATCATTCTGCAAAAAAAAAATACACTTCCAAGGAAATCATGCTTTAAATAGGGGAGTCGAGATTGCAATGTTCACGTAACATGACAAGGTTCTTAACAATAGAGAAGAAATATAAACTTTCCAAAATGCAAAAACATGCAATGCTTAAAGGCTTGTTAATTTGAAATTAGCATCCAGTGTTATGGATATTAATGACTCTACCCATTTGCTTATTAATCAAAACCATTGCAATAATACCTTGACATCCCGATGTATGTGCCCATGGTTATGGAGGTACTCCAGTGCCTTCAAAACATCTCGCAGGATTGTAGTGATGATCACCTCCTCAAACCCCTCTGGATAGATAGACTTCATTATATGAAGACAAGAACCCCCTGCCATGTATGGCATTACAACCCATAGGTTCTGATTTGCCACAAAAGAACAATGTGCTCGTAAGAGATTTGGATGGCTGATTAAGCTCAATGTCTGTGCTTCACGACGTATTTCATCCTGCACTTAAACAAATTTGGCACATTAATAGCAACAAGAGAGGCTTTCCATCTAAATTCCATATTGTTATGTGTGCCAAACAGATTGTAAGGTAATTCTTCAATTCAAAAGCATGCTGTATTGCTCCTTTTTTGCAACCAATCTCAATTAGATAAAGACAAACCCCTGAGAGACAATTCAAACAATCTGGAAAAGTATGTCTCTCTTATTTCGTTAAATATAATGTCAACAGTAAAATAAATGTGCACATGAAATTTCAACAAAGGTTAACTGTTTTTAATTCTCTCCTCATAAATATATTCCTCCCCTAAAGTAGTGAGCATACATGCAGATAACACAAGAATAGTATAGCAGAAACTCCTCACTAGACTACCAGTTTGAAAACACAACCTGACATGTATGACTGTAGGTGTTAGCTCTATATGCAAAGTAAACAAGGAGAATTTACAAACATCCTGCCGAAACCTGTATCAGGATAGTTACACAGAAAACTGCTTATATTTTCTGCTTGGGTTCTTCTACGTGACAAAAACTGAATATCATAATTCCACTACTTTGGAACGCATCAAAGATCCATTCTTAATTTCCTCACTAGACTACCAGTTTGAAAACACAACCTGACATGTATGACTGTAGGTGTTAGCTCTATATGCAAAGTAAACAAGGAGAATTTACAAACATCCTGCCGAAACCTGTATCAGGATAGTTACACAGAAAACTGCTTATATTTTCTGCTTGGGTTCTTCTACGTGACAAAAACTGAATATCATAATTCCACTACTTTGGAACGCATCAAAGATCCATTCTTAATTTCCTACCAAATGCTGCAAACCAATTTAGCAAGAACTGCAAAATATGATGAGAAAGGTAACTTTCCAGATGACATTCATTTATAAACATAGAAGTCATGGCCAAATCTTTCTATTGAATTAACAATTGGCATGACATTAGTGACAGGCATGTAATTTCAGTACTTTAGAAAGCATCAAAGATGCATTCTTGATTCCTTACAAAATGGTGCAAAACAAATTTAGCAAGAATTGCAAAATATGACATGAGAGATAACTTTAACAGATGAGATACATTCATAGACATAGAAGTAATGGACTAATCTTCTATTGAGTAAAAAACTGGCACAACATTAGTGACAGGCATGTAGATCTCAAGGTTCAATCCAAAGCTCTGGCCCAAATTCAATTAACAGTAAACACTTAACATAGAAAAGAAATTGAGACAAGTTATAATTAATAGAAGAAACCGCTTGAGAAGGTCAAGTCCACAGCAAATGAGTCAGCAGAAAGCTTCTTAAAGTAGTGCAGCATTCATTTCAATAAACCAGCATCCCAAAACATGACAGCAGCACCAATGCAGATAACAAACCGTGTTAGTTCTTAAGTTCTCAAATATTCGGAATTGAAACGACACAGAAGTTCAACTGTCAAATCTAATTGCAACAGCGTTATTTATTAAGTGTTGCAAATTGATTGAAAAAATAAGGCAAGGCCATTCATATTACAAAAAGACATTGAATGTGAGAAACTATTGAATATTCTATTGATCTGAAAAAAGGTAAATTATGATATATGAAGCTTTGGACAAAATGACAAAGTTAGATCAGCTAAGCTACAATATCTTGTCCAATTTCAAAATAAAATGTTGAGAATTATAGCTCAAACAAGAACTACTGCTCAGTTTCAATGTGAAGGTGCAAGAAGTAGTTCAAGTTATTTTGAAAAGTAATTCTATTCTGTAATTTACTTTAATTAAAATAGTGAAAAGTCTTATATTTAGCTTTAAAGTCTAAAGAAGTGTATCTCATGCATGCATGACTTAGAGGAGTAAACTCAAAAGTAGATTAGGGTTTTGGTTTCAGCTAAAATTATAAAAACATGTCAGGATAGGGGGTTTTGACATAGTTGAGAACCTGGGTTGACCAACCAAAAGAGAGAGAGTAGGGATTTAGGCAAAGGTGAATCTGGAGAGTAGGCAAGGCCATGCAGTATAGATCCGTACAATTGTACAGCAGGCCATATTTTCCCAGTTCATGGTGATTTGTGACTGCACAGCCACTACGTTTAGCAAAGTGTGGAGCTTTCCTTGTAATTTTTTTGAAGGAATGTTCAATGAATAGATTTTGAAGGAGTAATTATCTGTGTATTTGTGAAACTGATTTTATGCTTCCATTATTTAATTTCCAGATATTGTATGATCGACACTATGGTCTGAATTTAATTTCAGCATCAATTAAATTCAGAAATTTACTTGTTTAATTGAGATAATAAAGACAATCATCTAGGGTCGGACTTTTCAAATGGTATCAAAGTTATATTTTTGGTTGAGATTCTCGGGAAGGACCAGTACCAGTAAAATCAATTGTAAGGAAGGACCAGTCACCAGTAGTTAGAGGGTTTCAAAACTAATTTCAGATTTGGGAGTTTGTGTAATATCCCGGAAAGGGAAATAGACAGCTATACAAGCATACGACAATATGGAAAATGCCAGAAATAGAACATAAAGCAAATACACATAAAAATGCCGAGAATGCTAAGCCATTTTATTAATCTGAGAATATAAGGAAATACAATGGATAATCAGAATGATAGCACCTATTCTTGCTCAAGGCAAGTGAAGAACTCTCTCAGACAGATAGGAAATGGCTGCCACCAGGAACTGCGTCCCCGCTGCTAGGAAACTGCCATAAACTGCTGCTGCTGGAATGAACTGAAACTAGGGGCTGATCCCCTTGCCGGAATGAGCTGAAAATCTGCAGATCACCTGTACTCACCACCCCGGGCAAAACCCAGAAACCATATCAAAAATGGTCAGCCTCCGAAAAACACCACAAAAACCCTCCTCAAGGGATTACGCTGCCCCTGCCAGGCTCAGCGCAGATGCCAAATGGCAATAGCTGTAATAGTGCCGCAGTCTCCTCAGGAAACCTCCTCCTGACAAAGACTGATCCTCCACACTGGGTATCCACTGAACTCCTGCAGAAATTCCCGCAACGGAACACCTCCAACTAAAACTGCGTCCTCTCTCCCAAAGACTGCGTAGTCACAAGAGAAGCCCAGCTCCTCAGCCAAACAACCAACCAAATCTCTGCTAAAGATTGAAGGAAGAACCTTGCCCGAGCAGGCACTCGAAGTCCCCCGAGGCTAAGGGCGAGATCTCCGACCGGAGACACTCAACGCACTAAACAGTGCTGCAGACAAGCTAAACAGCGAGTGTGCTCAAGAAGACAAAAGTCTAGCTCAAATATCATCAACAACAAGAATGCCAAATGAGAAGGCTTTCCCACCTTTTATAACGCTGGCCCCTCTCCAAAACCCTAACGTGGTCCCCCTCTTCTCCACGTGCTCCTCATCAAATTGCGTAGAAGCTCCTAGATGCTACATGGGCCACCTCCTCTGCGTGGTATTAGACCCCCATGGCTCCCCCATAAGTTATAACGTTGTGCTACTAGGGAAACACTTTATTTTATTTAAGTGAGTTAGACCCCTCCTCTCACTTTTTATTTATTAATAGACTATAATCGGCAAAACTATACAAAAATCGAATATTCCAATTAGCTGTTGCTAATTAGGAATATTACAGTCTCCCCCGGCAAAATGTTGCTTGTCCTCAAGCAACTGAAGTGATGGATGCTGCAGAATCTTCTCATTCTCCCAAGTGGCATCCTCATCCGGCAAATTCTTCCACCTCACCAAGAATTCCCGGACCGTTCTGCTCCGCAGCTGCCTCTCCCTGGTATCAATAATAGCCTCTGGTTGCAACACCAGATGCCCCTCATCATCCGTGGGTGGTAGCTCATCCGTGACTGTCACCTGCTATCCCAATGCCTTTTTCAGGCATGATACGTGAAAAATGTTATGAATCTTGCTGCCTTGGGGCAGCTCTAACTCATATGCAACCTGACCAATCCTGCGTATCACCCTGTACGGCCCATAGAAACGGGGCTTGAGCTTCTCGGCCCCCTTCTGCTTTAGTGACGACTGTCGGTATTGCTGTAATCGTAGGTAGACCAAGTCTCCTACCTCAAACTGTCTCTCCACCCGACCCCTATCAGCATACAGCTTCTGCTGATTCTGCACTGTGGCCATGTTATCCTTGAGAGCTCGGAGGATGTCCTGACTCTCTTGGATCCAAATCTTGGCTCTCGGAGCCCTGCTAACACCAAACATCACGTCCGCAAAAGACAAAGGATGATACCCATACAAAGCATAGAACGGTGACATACCAATGGTCATGTGATGCGTCGTGTTGTAGCAATACTCTCCCAAATGCAGCCACTTCAGCCATGCTCGCTGCTGCCCACTGACATAGTTACGCAAGTAGCCTTCCAGCCACTTGTTAACTATCTCCGTCTGTCCATCCGTCTGTGGGTGATAACTAGTGTTCGGTGTCAACTCTGTCCCCACTAGCCGGAAAAGCTCCTGCCAGAATCCGCCCATGAAGCGGCTGTCCCTGTCACTGATAATGGTCTTAGGTAGACCATGCAACCTAAAAATCTCCCTGAAGAACAGCTCGGCCACCTGTGCTGCTGTGTAGTGCGCGGATATGGCAAAAAAATGCGCATACTTCGTCAGTCGATCAATGACGACAAAGATGCAATCCTTGCCCTGCACCATGGGCAACCCTGTGATGAAGTCCATCAATATGCTCTCCCATTTCCCCTCTGGAATGGGAAGAGGCTGCAACAACCCTACGGGATGGCTCATCTCTCTCTTGTTCCTCTGACAAACATCGCACTCCCTGACATGCTGGAGTACGTCCTCCTTGAGGCCCTTCCATGAGAACCTCTCTCTAATGGCCCTGTAGGTTTTGGTAAACCCCTGATGGCCAGTCAATGGAGAATCATGAGATGCATGGAGTATCTTCTTCTTAAGCTGAGATCCCTCAGTCAAGAAGATCCTATCCCTGTAGTAGATAATCTCATCAACCACCCTGTACCTGTCATCTGCTACCTGCCCATCCAGCACCTCACATGCAAACCTGTCCTTGGAGTACTCTACCAACAATCGAGCCCTCCAATCTGTGTCCAAACTCATAAGAGATAACGTGGCCGGTCTACGTGAAAGGGCATCTGCTACCACGTTATTCTTGCCTTTGACGTACTCTATGTCAAAGTCATAGGCTTGGATCTTACTGATCCACTTCTGTTGCCTCTCCTGCAACTGCTTCTGCTTCAGAAAGAACCTGAGGCTGTTGTGATCGGATCTCACCCTGAATCTACTGCCCACTAAATACTGCCGGTATTTGGCCAATGCATGCATAATGGCCAACATCTCCTTGTCGTATATGGAATACAACCTCTCATGCGGAAGGAGCTTCCGGCTCTCAAAAGCTATAGGGTGACCACCCTGCATCAATACTGCGCCGATCCCCTCTCCTGACGCATCGCACTCCAAGACAAATGGCTGCGTGAAATCCGGCAATGCAAGCACGGGGCAGCTACTCATCACCTCCTTGAGCCTATCAAAGGCTCGCTGTGCTGTATCTGACCAACTGAATGCTACCTTCTTTGTCAAATCTGTGAGGGGTGCAGCGAGCTGTGAGAAACCCTTGACGAACTTCCTGTAGTAAGTGCAAATGCCAATGAATCCCCGAAGCTCGATCACGTTCCTCGGCTTTGGCCAATCTCTGATGGCCCGGATCTTCTCCTCGTGGACTCTCACTCTGTCCACTCCTATGATATGTCCCAAGTACAACATCTCCGTCAACCCAAACTCACATTTGGAGAGCTTGGCATAGAACTGCTGCTCCTCCAAGATGCGTAACACCGCCTCAATATGTTGGAGATGCTCCTCCCATCTCCTGCTGTATATGAGTATGTCATCAAAGAAAACCAATACAAACTTCCTCAGATGACTGCAGAAGATATGGTTCATGCACGACTGGAAGGTGGTTGGTGCATTGGTCAGCCCAAAAGGCATAACCAGAAACTCAAAGTGCCCATAATGACACCTGAAGGCGGTCTTGGGAATGTCCTGCTCCCTCACGCGAATCTGATGGTACCCAGATCTCAAATCAATCTTTGAGAAGAACTGTGCTCCTCTCAACTCGTCCATCAACTCATCGATCCTGGGAATGGGGTACCTGTTCTTCAGGGTCTTCTTGTTCAGAGCCCTGTAATCAATGCACATCCGCAATGTGTCGTCCTTCTTCTTCACCAACACCACAGAAGAAGCAAAAGGACTCGTGCTCGGCCAAATGTGCCCAAGGGCCAACAACTCCTGAATAGCTCGCTCAATCTCATCCCGATAGGCCTTGGGATGCCTATAAGGTGTGGTGATCACGGCCTGTATACCCTGCTCAAGCTCAATGGTATGCTCAAACCCCCGATCCGGTGGCTGCCCTAGTGGAATATCCCCGAATACTATGGCGTACTTGTCAAGGATGGTCTGTATCTCTGGGTGCACCGCCTGTCCTGTAGTCGCTGCCTCTGATGCCCGCAGCTCTACTGCCCACTCTATATCTCCCTTACGGAAGGTTGCCTACATCCGATGAGCCAAAACAGTCTGAGGCGGATATGTGTGCTGTCCTTGTATCTTCTCATGCCTCCCTGTCTTGGGATCATCCCACTCCATCTCTAGGGCCTTCCAATCCATCGTGACCTTCCCTAGAGTGATAAGCCACTGAACACCCAGTATCATGTTGGTGTCCGGAATATCGACCACAAAAAAATGATCTGTCAATGTATAGGTGCCCATCGTCACTGATAACTCGGGAACATATCGAGCAAACACCATGGTCTGATCTCCTGGGACCAAAACTGAAAATCCATCAAAACTCTCAGTCTGTATACCTCTCCGCTCAACCATCTGTGCATCGATGAAGTTGTGGGTTGCCCCACTATCAACCAAAACTGAGACTCGCTGACCACGCACTGTCCCCCGTATGCGCAGCGTCAAGTACTTGGGAACTCCCCGCAATGCGGCTAGAGCTCCTCCAGTAGGTGCAAACGACGCACCACCTGCTACTGGTGGTGGGGGTGGTAAGGTATCCTGTACTGCACGACAATCTCCTGCCTCCACATCATCCTCCTCATCCTCTTCCCCGCTGCTCTCGGAGAAGACCTCAATGAAATGTGCTTTCCCAGCAGCACATCTATGCCCTGGTGCCCATGGCTCCTGGCAGGTGAAGCACAACCGCTTCTTCTTCATCTCCCTCCTGGCCTCATCATCAACCTGCACCTGTCCGGGATTCCCCTTGGGAGGCGGAATCCTCGTGTCCTTCCCCTTAGGCTGCAAAGCCCGTCTCTGAGGATAAGGTGTCCGAGTCCGGGGTAAGGCATCCTGTAAGTCTCGGGTCCTGCTGATAGCATCTTGGAGTGTAGCTGGTCTAGTCGACTTGACTAGGCCACGAAGTGGCTCTGCTAATCCCTCCACAAACATGTAGATCATCCGGGCTGCGGATAGATCTGGCACCATCACTGAAACCCTCAAGAAATCTGAAATGTAAGTCTCAGGGCTCCCAGTCTGCTTGAGCCTCGTCAGCTCAACAAAGTGCTGTTCCGGATCCCTCCGGTCAAAATGCTTTATCACCCCCCTGGTAAACTCGGCATATGTCGTCACGGCAGAATGCCCGAGTGTCGTCATCCCATGAAACCACCAGTCCTGGGCCTCACCATCCAAATGTAATGTTGCCACCTTAATGGCCTCTGACTGCGACATCTGATTAAGCTGGAAATAGATGTCCAACTTTTCTACCCAAGATTTTGCCGAACTGTTTGATGAGCCATCAAATGTGGGCAATTGGAATCTGCTAGTTGCGCGGTGGTCATCATGATGATGCCTGTGCCCTTTGTGATGATCACGGGGTCTACTGTCACGCTGGAGCTGAACAAAGTCTCTGAATGAGATAAGATCTCTGAACTCTGGCCCGTATGCCCGGTACTTTGCAAGGTAGTCACCCATGTGGCCCGGTTCGGGCTCCTGCTGTGCTCCTGCCCCTGTGTCCTCTCCTAGGAAGGTAGGCATAGTGGATCGCGTGGGTGCATGCGATGCCATAAGGGGGGTAGCCTCACGCTCCGGCATATGGTGGGTTGTGCCCGATCCCTCACCAGTCTGAAAACCCCTTGGGGTTTCACGCTGCCTAACCTCTATCGTAGCGATCCTCTGCCCCATCGTCTCCATCTGTCTCGACAGATCCTGTACTGTCTTGAGGAGCGTTTCCCTATATCTCCTCGCATCCTCGTCGTCTGCCATAGGACCCTGCTGCTCTATGTCCACCACAGGCTGCTCCTGCTCTGTATCTGTCACAGGCTGCTCCTGATCTGTATCTGTCACAGGCTGCTCCTGATCTATGTATATCTCGGGCTGCTCCTGATCGGTGTCCACCACTTTGACACAGTCCCCCTCTCCGTAGGTGTTCTCCAACCTACGCTCAATGTCTCTGTATCTCTTACCCCTGTAACAGATGTGGGGTCTATCCCTCGGTCTCATAAACTGCTAGCTCCACAGGTTGAGCCAGATCTATGCTCTGATACCACTGTAATATCCCGGAAAGGGAAATAGACAGCTATACAAGCATACGACAATATGGAAAATGCCAGAAATAGAACATAAAGCAAATACACATAAAAATGTCGGGAATGCTAAGCCATTTTATTAATCTGAGAATATAAGGAAATGCAATGGATAATCAGAATGATAGCACCTATTCTTGCTCAAGGCAAGTGAAGAACTCTCTCAGACAGATAGGAAATGGCTGTCACCAGGAACTGCGTCCCAGCTGCTAGGAAAGCGTGGTAAACTCTCTTCTTGGAATGAGCGAAACAGGGTTCCCAGTCCCCTTTAGGAATGAGCTGAAAATACACGGTCACACAGCATGCTCACCACCGGGCAAAAACCCGAGAAACCATATCAATTTCTAAAATGGTCGACCTGCGAAAATGGCTCCCTTGAAACCCTCCTCGAGGATTACGACGCACAGTTGTTAACGGTGCCAAATATTAATAGCGCCAATAGTCACGCAATCTCCTCGGGGAAACCTCCTCAATCCAATCGATCCTCCCTGCCCCAGGTGTCAACGAACTCTGTAATTCCCGCAAATAACACCTCCAACTAAAACTGCGTCCTCTCTCCAAAGACTGCGCAGTCACAAGAGAAGCCCAGCTCCTCAGCCAAACAACCAACCAAATCTCTCGCTAAAGACTGAAGGAAAAACCTTGCCCGAGCAGGCACTCGAAGTCCCCCGGGGCTAAGGGCGAGATCTCCGACCGGAGACACTCAACGCACTAAACAGTGCTGCAAACAAGCTAAACAGCCAGCGTGCTCAAGAAGACAAAAGTCTAGCTCAAATATCATCAACAACAAGAATGCCAAATGAGAAGGCTTTCCCACCTTTTATAACGCTGGCCCCTCTCCAAAACCCTAACGTGGTCCCCCTCTTCTCCACGTGCTCCTCATCAAACTGCGCAGAAGCTCCTAGAGGCTACGTGGGCCACCTCCTCTGCGTGGTATTGGACCCCCATGGCTCCCCCATAAGTTATAATGTTGTGCTACTAGGGAAACACTTTATTTTATTTAAGTGAGTTAGACCCCTCCTCTCACTTCTTATTTATTAATAGACTATAGTCGGCAAAACTATACAAAAATCGAATATTCCAATTAGCTGTTGCTAATTAGGAATATTACAGTTTGTGCAGTAGATCTAAAAGATGGCATCAGCTAGCCTCAGATTCGAGGAAAAATTGGACGGTGCCTCTAAATTCTTATCATGGAAGGTGAGGGTTATGTTCTTACTAGAAAAGAATGACCTTTGGGATATTATCAAGGATGTTGTGACTCCGCCTACAAATCTGCAGGAGTTGGCAGCTCACAACAAGAGGGAAGTGAAATCCAAGCGGATGATCTTGGATGCCATAAAGGATCATCTGATCCCTCATATATCTAAGAAGAAGACAATGAAGGAGATGTCCAATGGCCTGGTTGTCTCTATTGGAGTGAGAACATAACAAGGAAGATGATATTGCAGAACAAACTCGGATCCATAGAGATGCCAAATCAAACACAGTCACCAGTTACTTTATGAAGGTCACACAGATTCATGATCAACTTGCAGCAGTTGAGGAGAAGGTTATAGATGAAGAGCTAGTGAACATGGCACTGAATGGATTTCCAACTTTATGGGAACCATTTGCCAGAAGTATTTTTGCTCAGGAGAAACTTCCTAACTTTGAGAGGATTTGGGTAACTATATCCATGAAGAGACTTAGATAGAGTCAAAGGCGAGTAAGAAGGATGGTGATGAGAACCTAGCTATATTTTATCAATCAAATAAGGGCAAAGGTAAAGAACATAATAAGGTTAAGGGAGAGAGTGAGGAGTCAACCTCACAGCCAAGAAAGAATGAGTCATGACTTCAGTAAAATCAAGTGCTTGATTTTTTATAAGTACGGTCATTATGCATTATAGTGTCCAGACTCCAAAGAAGAAGAGTAAATGAAAGCAATGGAAAAAGCAAGCCGCAACCTCTACCGAAACTCAAATGAACAAGTTTGCTTGCATGTTCAAGAAGGATTTCTTGATGATATCTTGCCTTTCTACCAACACAGATCTGAGGGATGTGTGGTATGTGGACAATGAGGCATCTCAACATATGACATCAGCCCCGCAGTTATTTTCTAGTAGATCCAAGTCTATTCTCTCCGAGCTCAATTCAGATAACTATATATTTTCAAAATGTCTTGTTTCTTCCAGGTCTCAAGAAGAACTTGTTTTCAGTTTCAGTCATGGAGGATAAGGGCTTTACAGTTTAGTTCAAGAATCAGCAAGTCATCATCAGACAAACAAAATCTAACCTAGATACACCTCAGCTAATAGAGGTGAAAGAAGGTAATTTTGTACAGGTTGTGTGGTGAACCTGTTCAAGCCCTAGTGCATAACAATGACAACTTGTATGAGTTGTGGCATAAGAGGATGGGGTACCTACATCAGAAGGTGTTGCCTATATTGATGGAGATAGTCACAAGTCTTTCAAAGTTCAATATTGAGCAGCATGGTGTGGGAAAAGGGTGCATGCTTAGCAAACATGCAAAAGCTTCTTTCTCAAGCAGAAAACATAGGTCTAATGGGGATTCTAGACATAGTAAATTCAGATGTTTGTGGACTGATTTCAATAGCATCAAATACAAGAAGCATGTACTGTGTTTCCTTCATTGATGACTTCTCTCACAAGACTTGAATCTACTTCCTAAAGGCTAGGAGGATGAGGTCTTTAGCAAGTTTCAAGATTTCAAAGCTCTCATTGAAAACCAAACAAGGAAGAAGATCAAAATATTGAGATCAAACAATAGGGAGGAGTATACCTTCAAGGAGTTTGAGGATTTCTACAAGGAGGCAGGAATCAAGAGGAGGTTGATTGTTCCATACAACCCACAAGAGAATGGGTTCCAAAGTGGAAGAAACAATCCATCATAGGGGCTGCTAAGGCCATGATACATGTGTAAGTTTTAACCCTGTACAGAAATTACCTACAAACGAATTCTTAAAAACAGAAAATATACAAAGGTGAGAACAAAAAAATGTACACAAAGATTTTCTCCTAGAACCCAAAACCGGGAAAACCAGATTGATTTTTCAATATATTCCTTTCAATGTTACAATACATTATATACATTCCGAAGCATTCATAAAACCCAATCCATTAACCCTGGATTAGAATATAATTGTAGTTCCCTTGACAAGATCTACAAAATACCATGGACAAAACCATCATGCCCAAAACCATGCGCAAAACCAAGGGTGGGTCTACCCACCATCCTTGGGTCAACCCCCCATCCTTGGGTCCACCCAACCATTATTGGGTCCGTATAAAATATTTTAAAAAAAATTCTCGGGGTGCTACCTTAGACCCTGTGCAAGGAGGCTAACCCCTCCCCCCACTGTTGTGCCCGACACAACATAACAACGTCTAGATCTAGTCGTGGAAAGAATATAAAACATACCCAACATTCTCCCACTTCTTGTTTTCTTTCCACACAGGGGGCACAGGAGTGCACAATCATTGGACCAAGGCTTTAACAACCATTGTTTCTCTACACCAAGAAAACTTCTCAATGCTCACAAACTTTGTCAATGCATCTGCAACATTCTTCAAAGTGTCCACCTTTACTAGCAATGCCTTTTTGTTTTCAACATATCCCTCACAAAGTGATATTGAACATCAATATGCTTTGTCTTCGAGTGATAAAGGATTCTTTGCCTAGAAAATTGCACATTGGTTGTCACAATCTATCCTTATAGCTTGTTGTACCAACCCCATACCTAAACAAAATCTCTGCAACCAAACTACTTCCTTGCTTTGCATGAGAGACTGCCATGTATTCAGCCTTTGTAGTTGAAACTTGAAAGTGCCACTACAAATTGTCTCTTGCTCATCCAACTGATTGCTCCTCCAAATAGGTTAAACACACACGCACTTGTAAATCTTCTCTAATCCAAATCTCTAGCCCAGTCTACATCAACAAAGCCACGTATGTCCAACACTTTGTCCAATCCTGATCTTCCTTGGTCGCAGAAACCATAATCACTAGTGCCACACAAATACCTAAAAACCCACTTCACTGTTGTCCAATGCTCCTTCCCTGGTTTTGACATAAACTTGCTCAATACTCCCATTGCATGTGCAACGTCTGATTTGGTACAGACCATTGCATACATCAGGCGACCAATTTCACTCGCATATGGAACACGGGACATGTCCTCTTCCTCTTCTTATGTCTTGGGACATTGTTTAGCAGATAGCTTTACACCTACAGGAATAGGAACCTTCACTGGTTTGTTATCATGCATATTAAACCTCTGTAATATTGTCTCAGGTTTAACCAAAGCTTCCTCTTTGCCCGATTTCGTTTAATTTCCATGCCCAAAATACATTTTGGAGCACCAAGATCCTTCATGTCGAATTTAGAGGACAATTGGGTCTTCACATCCTGGATAATTTCTCTGTCATTTCCAATCAATAACATCTCAGCCACATACAAGACCAAATAAATAACATGGTCACCAATTAATTTAAAATAAACAACGATCCACTTTGCTCATTGTGAAGCCAAATCCATGTATATATGTATCAAATTTTGGATACCACATTCTTGGTGACTATTTTAACCCATACAAAGACTTTTTTAACCTGCATACCAATTCTTTCTTACCCTTCACCGCAAAGCCTTCTGGTTGCTTCATGTAGATCTCTTCTTCAAGGTCCCCATGAAAAAATGTTGTCTTCACATCCATTTGTTCTACCTCAAAATCAAAAGCAGCAGTAACAGATAAAAGTAATCTAATAGAAGCTAACATGGCAACAGGAGAAAAAATATCATAAAAATAGATCCCTAACACCTAGGAATAACTTTTCGCTACTAACCGAGCTTTGTATTTCTCCACTTTTCCTTTTGTATTCATCTTCTTCTTAAACACCTATTTGTTGCCAATTGGTTTCCTTCCAGCCGGCAACTCCACCAGATCCCAAGCCTATTTTTTGTTTAAAGCTACCATCTCTTCAACCATGGCCTTTTTCCAGAGTTTGCCATCCTCTAAATCCAATGCCTCCCTAACAGATTTGGGATCATCATCAATAACAGATAAAGCAAATTTTAAATAGAAAGCAAATGGATTATACCTCTCTGGTTGCCTTCTCTCTCGAACTGATCTCCTCAAAACTGGAGTGTGCAGTTCTTCCTCTTCCAATTCATGTTCTTCTGTAGAGTCTGATTTTTCCTCCTTCAATTCAAATTCTTCTCTGGTTCCTTTTCCTTTTGTAGGACTTCATGTTTTTTAACACCTTTCACTTCTCTAAACGCCACATCTTGATTGTACACAACCTTCCTTGTTTTGAGGTTCCAAAGCTTGTAACCTTTTAAACCATCCTTATACCCAATAAAGATGCACCTTTTAGATTTACTATCCAACTTGGTTCTTTTCTCCTTTGGAACATGTACATATGCATCGTAGCCAAATACCTTGAGATATGAGAGAGAGGGTTTCTTACCAGTCCATACCTCATGCGGAGTTTTATCCTCCAATGTTGATGAAGGTTATATGTTAAACAGGTAACATGCAGTATCCACTTCCTCTAACCAAAATTCTTACCCTAATTCAATGCCATTAAGCATGCTTCTTGCCTTTTCTATCAACCTCCTATTCATTATTTCTACAACTCCATTTTGTTGAGGTGTGTATGGAATAGTCTTTTGCAGTGCTATACCACACTTCTTATAGAACTCTTCGAATTCCTTCTTGCAGAACTCTCCACTGTTATCTATTATCAACACTTGAATCTTCTTTTCTGTCTGATTTTCCACCAAAGCCTTAAATTCTTTAAATTTGTCAAAGACTTCAAATTTCTTCCTGAGGAAATATATCCATGTATTCCTCGAGAAGTCATCTATAAAGGAGACATAGTACACAGATTTACATAGTGATGCAGCCCACACAGGTCCAAACACATCACTATGCACAAGCTCTAATATCCCTTTTGCCCTCTTAGCACCAAAGGAGAAACTCACCAGATTTTGTTTCCCATATACGCAATGTTCATAGAAATAGAAATCTAGAGAAGACATACCTTCTACCATACAATTACCATGTAATATCCGAAGGCCCTTTTCTCCAATATGTCTTAGTCTTTGATGCCACAACATAGTCTTTTCACCACAGACTACAAGATTTTTTGCTCCACTTTTAGGAACCACATAATTGTTGCACCCATCAACAATAGTGTTGCCTAAAAGCTTGTATAGAGTTGCAATCCGAACTCCCCTCATCAATATCAGTGCTCCTAGAACCATCTTGCAGGTATCTTTCTCGAACACTATTTTTACACCTGCAGCATTCATCTTGCTTATAGAAATTAAATTTCTGATCAATCTTGGAATGTGCAAAACACCAAAAAGTTTTCTAATCCTTCCACCTTGCAACTTCAACTTGACTTTTCCTTGTCCTATGATTCTGGTCTTCCTGTTAACACCTAGGAAAACATCCCCACCATCATATTTCTCATATTCGCAAAACCACTCCCTATTGGGAGTCATATGAAAGGATGCACCTGAGTCAATCAACCATGCCTCATGATCTACGTGTGTACTTGATGAAGAAGCCAATTACACATCCCCACCTTCATCTGAGGTGGTTTTTGCCTCTGCAAAAGGAAAATCATCAGATCCCTTTCCTTTCTCAGGAGTTTTAGATCTACAGTCTTTTTTGTAGTGCCCTTCTTTTCTACATTTCCAACATACCTTTACAAATTTTCCTGAAGATGTAGATCTCCCTCTAGAATTAAAATTCTCCCACTTGAGGACTTATTTCTATTTCTGTTGTGGGATTGTCCTCTCATTGAAAAGGCATCTCCATTCTTGCTCTCAATATTTTTCCAGCTCATTTCCTCTGACAACAAGGATGAGATTATTTCATAAAAATCCAAGGTAGTTGTATTGCTACCTATAGCAACAACCAAACTATCCCAGGACTTAGCTTCATCTAAAATTTAATATCAATAGCTAACAATTGACTAGCCACAATATCAGATGCTTTGTCGCCAAGTCTTCATCCTTCATCCTCAGGTTATACAGTTTTTTTCCGCGGGAATAGTTTGTTCACTAAGGACTTAGATTGATATAAAGTCCATAACTTGTCCCACAAAGCCTTTCTCGTAGCTTCCTCCAATACATTCAACAATACTGAATCTGAGAGACATAATCGTATTGTGATCTTTGCCTTCCGATCTAACTTCACCCAATCTTCTGTCGATATTCTTGATGGTGTCGTACCTGGATCTACAGCAATCCACTAATCTCTATCTAGCAACAGATCCTCCATCTTGAGCTTCCATAGCTCAAAACTCTATCCATTTAATTTCTCGATCTCTATCTTTCCATTGTTCAAGGCATGGAAAGTAAAATTGGGTTACAAGCCAACCCACGTCAAGCCCTCCTCAATCATCCTGGTGAATAACCATCCTCATTTGGCCTTTCGATCAAGGCATGGCCATCAAATAGTGTCAAGGCCAACATGGGGGCATGTTGGGTCCACTGGCACATCATCAAGAATCCTCCATGCTAAGCAAGAGAAGCTCAATGTTCTCGCATTTGAGGATGTTATGGGGTGTCCATCAACTACTAAGATCATCTAAGTTCCCAACGCTCTGCTAAATGTGGGAGTGTTGCATCTGCAAGATGATCATACTCCCCGAGAGTGAAGTATGGCCTAGGAATCATGCGGAGTTTGAGAGGAATAAAGTGACCTCAAGGCCTCCGCTGCTCTAAACCACCTAGAAAAACCATCTCAAACTCAAGTGAAAGCAACCATTCATTAGAGATTAAAACCATAGATGCATCTAAGTGGAACATACTTCAATGTTACGGGCATATTAATACTGCAAATCAGGATCACCTTCAAATATCTAACTCGACTAAGTCTTGTAAAAGTGTTGCCTACCTTTGTAGGGGTGGCTAAGTAGTCAACCCTATTAGTTGCTTCCAACCCCCAAGGGGAGGTGGCATTTCCAAGGTCAACCCTTCAATCCATAGATGTTGGTGAGAATAGGTGGGAATGGAAGGGAAGGACTTCATGGTCAAGGGACCAGCTAATAAGAGTCCACGCCCTGAGTGTATAGATGCAATGGAGGGAGTAAACATGGAGGCATGAGTTACCCCTCTCGGCTTGTGTTTTCCACCCCTCTTGTGTGCCTTTTACTTCCTTTTTATAATGCTTTTTCTGAAATGGTGTATAGATCAAGGATCAAAGCTTTCTCTTTGTGATATAGCATTTGTTTTACCCCTTAAGATGAAACAGTTTCTTGCTCATCAGGGTTGGGACATGCAAGGGTTCCTTTGAATGTGAAGAAGCATCAAGTGCTCAAGAACCGAGATGGCTAATGAGGGGGGTAGAGCTCATGCTAAGCTTTTACCCATGCACTAACTTTTGTCCCGAACATCCTTTGCATTTTAACATTCCTTTTTCTTGTGCTATGGCCATCTTATGTTTTTTCATTCTTTTTGTTGCATCAACCTCCACAGAAATGTTTTTCAGCCCAACTCAAGTATGTGGATATGTGAGTGCCAAATCCCATTAAACCAATGACAGTTAACCTAAAGGATGGAGATGATATCAAAGGAGATGATGTGACGTGGAAAATGTTAAGTATGGAAAAGGTTAATGGACACACTACTTCAATCCAAGTTTCCCAAGTAGTGCCCCTCCTATGACTCTAAGGCCTTAGGGGAGGTCCCACTAAACTAGGGCTAAAGATTAACCCGCCTAGCGAGGTGAGGAACCAAGCTTACAGTCAAGATCAGTCAATCATCCAGATCACCCCTTTATCCATATTAAAATGCCCAAAAAATTAAGTAAAAGCACTCGATTACGAATTGTTCAAAGTACCTATTGAGTGGTAGCCCAAGTGAAAATTTCTGAATTTAATAAACAGAAACCCTACTTCAGTAATCTGATTTACTTCCCCTACTTGTTTGATTTACTTAACAAGTTATTTTTCTGAATTATTCAGTAAGCATCAAAGTAAATACACTGCAGCCTACACAAATATACAGATCAAGTACTGAAGAATTAAGCACATTCAACCAAGGACACACAAGATTTTTCAAACAAATGTCCCCAGAAAAATCGAATGCGGGAAAACCGGTGCAACAACTCTTGAGGGCTTTTATTATTATGCATATTTCTAAATACAAACTAGGGTATTAGTAATGGTTTACCTAACAGAGAAAATCTTGACAGAAGTACCTCTATCTCCGAAAACAAATATTATGGCTAATTCAACTGAGAATGAAGAACCCCACAAATGCCTACGCAGTTACTGCATCAGCCTTCAGTATGGTTGCGTCACTCTGTTTGATCTATTGAATACGAGCCCTATCTGGCCCACTGAAACCCCAGTGCAGCTCTCTGAGTGACTGTGTCACCCTCTTCCGCTCTGCATCCCTATGCGTGAGCCCTTCTGGCTTTGCGTCACCCCTGTTGGGCCTATGATGCCTCTGCGTCAGCTCTACGTGAGCCTGGCTAGCTCTGCGTCACCCCTCCTTGACCTGTGTTGTCTCTCCGGTACAGATCTGCCTCTCTGCTATTGTATTCTCAGCCTTGGATTCAGAAATCCCATTGTCGAACTGCCCCTCGCTGCACTGCAAGCTCACTCGAAAATTCTCAGCAAACTGCACCCCAGAATTTCAACTTAGCTCAAGTGATGCCACTTTGTGTGTATCCCCCCACTGACCCCAAGCCTTCCTTTAATACTTTTCCAATTAACGAATCAACGGTCGTGATCTAATCTCAAATTGACGGCTAGGATTACAAAATACTTGATCATCGTCACTTAGAACATTCTCACCGACATGTTTAAATTAATTCACTTTAATTATTTAATTTCCCTAAGTTAGACTTAGGGTCTCCATTAAAATAATTAATTACTTGAATAACCTAAGTTCCAGGTGGAATTTCTCCAAATGATTTCTGGGTCTTGGAGATCTCATGTGTTCTAGCCCCTCCACAAAGTTTCTAAGCTAGAGCACATCTGATGCTACCCAAAAATCAACACTCCCTCTTCGCGAGGAATGTGCTCTAGCAATACTTCAATCTGAAGCATCACCCTGATTCACGGCATCAGTCCCCTACATTGTTGATGCTTGCCCTGCTGCCCCTCATCCTCTACGTTGTTGCTTTCTATACTGCTGCCCATGACTCTGCCACAGTCACTGCCTCATCTGTACTGCAACTCCCTCTCAAATGCTGCATCATGCTGCCCATAGCACTGCCACTGCTAACTGTTGCACTGCAACTCAATTGCTGAGAGTTAAGCAACGGACATCACCCAAAATCCTGACATACAAGTCAATCTGGTTGCATCTTGATACAAAACACCCTCTGCTACTAATCTGTGTTGTCCCTCTGGTGCCTCTGCGTTGTTGCTGCTCTGCATTGCGTAAGCACTACCTCTGTGTTGCTGAAATCCCATTAGCATCTGCATTGTTGCTACCTCTACTCTGCGCTACTCCAGTCTTCAACGTCCTAGCACTGGCAATGTGCCTCCGTAATCCTCTGCACCAACTAACTCCAGTCATCCTGCTACTGTCATTAAGGGCTCCCGAACTCGTATGTGATCCAAGAGTTTGGCCATCTCAAGGATCCTGCCCTCCATTGCTATCTGTAGATCAATCTACAGATCTATGTCACCCCACCTCTTCTCTCAAGGCACATGAGCACTCATAGCCACATCGTCATCGCTCCCATCATCACCTTTACCTGTTGCAGCATTTGAACTTGAATCTTCCTTGCCCTTCTTCTTTTGAGGACAAGTGGTGGCGAAATGTCCTAGTTCACCACATCTGAAACACCTGACTTTTGAAAGGTCTCTCTTCTTCTTCCCTCGCTGCCCCTGTTGTCCCTTAGATGCGAGAGCCGCATCTTACTCCACCTCCTCCTTGATTTGTGTTGCCTCTTCTTGGATTTGTGCTGTCACAGTCGCCTTCATGCAGCAAAGACTTCGCCTCTTCGTTGATGGCTTTAGCAATCCCTCATCTGCAATAGCTCTGATACCATGTGAAAATTTCTGAATTTACTAAATAGAAACCCTACTGCAGTAATTTGATTTACTTCTCCTAATTGTTTGATTTACTTAACAAGTTATTTTTCTTAATTATTCAGTAAAACATCGAAGTAAATACACTGCAACCTACACAAATATACAGATCAAGTATTGAAGAACTAAGCACATTCGACAAAGGACACACGAATTTTTGGACAAATGTCCCCGAAAAAACCCAATGCAGGATAACCGGCACAGCAGCTCTTGAGGGTTTTTATTATTATGCAGATTTTTTAATACAAACTAGGGTACCAGTAGTGGTTTACCTAACAGAGAAAATCTCGGCAAAAGTACCTCTATCTCTGGAGACAGATATTATGGTTGATTCAGCTGAGAATGAAGAACCCCATAGGTGCCTACGTAGTTACTGTGTCACCCTTCAGTGTGGTTGCGTCACTCTATCTGATCTGCTGAATACGAGCCCTATCTAGCCCACTGAAACCCCAGTGTCGCTCTCTAAGTGACTGCGTCACCCTCTTCCAGCGCTGTGTGAGCCCTTTTGGCTCTGCATCACCCCTATTGGGCTTACGTTGCCTCTGCGTCAACTCTGCGTGAGCCTGGCTAGCTCTACATCACCCCTCCTTGGCCTGCGTTGTCCCTCTGATACAAATTTGCCTCTCAACTATTGTATTCTCGGCCTTAGATTCAGAAATCCCACTGTCGAACTGCCCCTCGCTGTAGTGCAAGCTCCTCAAAAATTCTCATCAAACCGCGCCCCAGAATTTCGACTTAGCTCAAGTGCTGCCACTCTGTGTGTATCCTCCAACTGACCCCAAGCCTTCCTTTAATACTTTTCCAGTTGACGAATCAACAGCTGTGAATCGTGATCTAATCTCTAATCGACAACTAGGATTAGAAAAGACTTGATCCTCGTCACTTGGAACATTCTCACCCACATGTTTAAATTAATTCACTTTAATTATTTAATTTCCCTAAGTTAGACTTAGAGTCTCCATTAAAATAATTAATTATTTGAATAACTTAAGTTTCGGGTGGAATTTCTCCAAACGATTTATGGCTCTTGGAGATCTCATGTGTTCTAACCCCTCCACAAAGTTTCAAAGCTAGAGCATATCCGATGCTACCCAAAAATCAACAGCCCACATTCATCCAAGAGGAATGTCGAACAGTGAGAGGTGCATGACCGGTGTAGATGTCGGTGAAACTGGTATGTAGGGTTGCTAGTCGGTTGGTTATCCAAAATAGGAAAAATAGTTTTATCCTATGGGGTTACCCATTTTGGTGGGTAACATATGGCTTCAACTCCGGGACATGTGCTCATTGTAGTGTACATGATCCATATGCTTGCACAGGGAGTTCATGAGAACCCGAGCAATCCCTAGGCTCGCGAACTTGTTACTTGCACCCTTAAATCAACTTGTTTGCTAACATGTGTATGGGGTGTTGATTGTCACCCTTGCATTTATATGATATATAAAATCCATACAAAAAAGAAAAAGCTAACTAGATGGAATCTAACCTAGGATGCAACACAACAACATGATAAATGCAATAAGTAGAATGCTCATACAAAATGCAACACACAAACACAATGTAACTACTTATCTAAAATGCATCAAGTTCCATTAAACAAAGTAAGGTGGTTTTCTCCTACCAGGGAAGGCAAGAGATCACCATCAAGCTTATAGGAAAACCAAGGTCATGACCTTCAATTGCTTGAAAGACTCTTTCATGTTTCCACTTTTGCTTCAAGAGAGAGGAGATTGAGATTACCATTAATACACCTATCTATGGGTTCAGTTTTTAGGGCATGTTACCACAAAATCTAGCAGGCCTTGGAGAGGGAAAACTTACAAGACAAGAGCTAGAAAAAGTGCTAACAATGGGGTAAAGACCCAAAGTCACCTCAGCTAAAACCCCCTTCTCTTTACGGACTTTCACCGATGGGAGGAGTCCCGATAGGAGGGATATCACTTAAAATAGATATGTTAGGTATAAGGCACAAAGTGATCGAGCTAGAGCCCATTCAAAAGAGAGGCTCAATAATGGTTCAATGCTTCGAAGAAGCAAAACGCTCTCAAAGAAAATCCCTAGAAAAGAAAACGCAAGACCTAGGGTTTTGAGATTTTTTTATCGTGATAGGTATTCACAACGTCAAAGCCCAAGGGAAAGGGTTTCTTACAATGATATTCAACTAAGCCAAGGCTCATGAAACCCTCAAGAAAGTCCTCAAGTTGAGGGGAAAAGAGACTAGGGTTTCCCTCTTAGAGCAACACCTAGGGCAAGAGGTTTTAAGAATGAAATTTGAGTGGATGCCCACCAAACTTGGAGGTAAGGTAGCCCAGACCCTAAGCTTGATGCTTAAGATCTCAAATCACCATAAAGCCTCCTCCCTAAAATTTCACTACAAGCCCTAGATTTTTGCCCTAGCCTTAAAAGGACCAATTTTAAGGGGCGAAAATTATGGAGAAAAATTAGGATTGATCACCAATGACTTGGACTAGTCCCTTGTCCTTTTGGCATATGGAGTCAAGGATGTGATAGATACCCCAAATTTGTTGCTAAGGAGGCCGAAATTTGATGCCCTAGGTATCAATATTCCAGCATTTATAATAATAAATGGAATTTGATGGAGAGTTATAATAATCCCTCCACTAGGAACATTCATTACATGTTATATAATGAGTAACATATGTAATTCTCAACTAGATAGCCTTTAAAATTTATCTTCAACACATCAGGGCACAAATAAGAGCATAATCTAGAAACAGCAATTCCATACATTAGACAAATTCAAAAAGAAAATCTTCAACAATAGATAATTACAAGATAACGTGTAGTATATCCATCCATTCACCAAAGAAAGAGCTCCAAAGACAATCCAAAATTGCTTCCAAACATCAAAATGCATTCCAAGAATCTCCAATAGCCAAAAAGAGACAAATCTGAATTCTTCTAAGATCTCTGAATTCTGCAAGTGATGATGATGATGAGAGTCTAAATGAGGTCTCTCATATTTATACATGTCTAATAAAGCCTAATTTTAGCCTAAAGTCCCTCTTAATTGTCAAATGATGGGGAAAAACCAATTGTGGTGACAAGCCAACCACATAGCCAATGTGAAATCATAAAATTTAACCCACAAGAGGCTCAAAACACTAAGGTCATCACTGTGTGGGCCTCTTCGAGGCATGCATTGAGCTCTCTTTGTGACGAAGTGAGTCAAGAGGGATCCAAAAATCATCTACTAGGGGTTGGCCCCAAAATATCGATGCAAATCATCATGTGGGCCACAATTTTGTGTTTGGAGCACAAAATGGGTCTGGTGGGTTTCCCAGTGATAGAATAGCATGTATCTGCTCCAACGTTAAGTGCTCGAAGAATGGTGCTAGCCCTACCACATCTCAAAGGGTAAGGAAAACCTCATTTGGCCTCAAATCAGCGTCCAAACCATGTGATCATTGCTAAGCTAGCTGGGGTAAACTAGTCAAAGTGCATCATCTCATGAATAAGTGGCACTAAACACAAATTGTTGTGGTGCTAAAAGTGCCCATGGAGTGAAGTAATGATGCTCTGCAAGTAACAGGACTCCCATGGCTTTCAATGCTTCACCTAGAGGGTGTCATATGCCCCTCTAGTGGACTTAGGCCCCAATTAAGTTGCCCGACCCATGATGAAACCACCTACCAATCGACACATAAATTATTGCATCTTCACCATCAAGTACAATAATTCATTAGTGCATCTAAGTGAACCAAGTTTGTTAGTCAAGGGTACATTGAGATTTCATATGGGGCTTATCTTCCAAATTTGGGGCTTTGATCTCGTAATAGTGTTACCTCCCTGGGTAAGAGTGGTTAATAAACAACCCTATTAAGTGTTCCCAACCCCTAAGGAGAAAGACATGTCGCTGGTACACCCTTCAATCAATAGGTGGCATGTGAATGATGATGAAATGGATGGGGTCACAGGGGTCTCAAGGCCAAATGCCATGGGTACAAGGATAGCAATGATGAGGGATGTCCACATATTGGGCATACATATGTGAAGAGGGAGCAATTGTGGTTACATGAGTTACCCCAGCATTTGTTTTTCCACCCTTCTTTATTTGCCTTTTGCCTTTTCTTGATTTTTCTTTGTGTTATTTCTCGAGGCTCCAAGAAATGAGAGCATGTTGTGAATAATGTATAACAATTATTACCCCATTAAGGTGGGGTAGTTCATCGCCCACCAAGGGTTGGGACGTGCATGGGTTCCTTAATGATGTAAAAGGGGCACTCATAGGCCCAAGGAACCAAGGTGTTGGCCATAATGATAAGGGGTAGAGCTCATTTTTGGCTTTTGCCCACTTGCTATATTAAATGTCCCAATCGTCTTTTGCATTATATGATCTTTTTTCTTTTGTTTCTTGCTTTTGGCCATGATATGATTTTAACTTTCTTCTAGCTGCATCAACCTTTGGGGCAACGCTTCTAAGCCTGACTCAGATATGTGGACAAGGGAAGGGAGGTGTGCAAGAGCCATGTGGACCCAGAGAAGGGAAATGGTGGAATAGGGCTTCTAATGTACGAAGGGGAGTGAAAAATGTGGAATGGGAAAATGGGACCACGCTACTAAAATCGAGGTTTACCAAGTAGTGCCCTTCCTAAAGCCATAGGCCAATAGGGGAGATCCCACGGGACTAGGATTGATTTTCACCCCCATTTAAGGTGAGGGAACAAAACCACAGTCAAAGCCCTTCCTTCTTCCAAGTCACCCAATAATCCATGCCCAAATGAAAAACAAGCATAAGCACCTGATTGCATAATGAAAAACATACCCTTTAGGTCGAATTGCCCACCTTCTAACATATGCTCTCGACAAATGGGTGAGGAAACATACAATTGATGCAGGGAGAGGAGATAAAGTGGCACATCACATCGGCTAGAAGGAGGTTATCCCAAGCAATTAGTTGTCGACTGGAAGAAGATGAGTAGGAGAAAAACTCTCCTAGAAGTCCCCACTTTTGGTGGGTAACAAGGCCTAAGTTTAGGTTGAGGCAGGCCCTCCAACCCTGAGCAAATAAGGGGCATGGATCCCAACTCTTATAGAGACAGTGTTTCCAAAACCCATTTCAGGGTATCTACTCCAAACTAGACCTCATGGAATCAAACTCCATCATCAAAGCCATAATTTTGTATAATTCAAAGGTTTGGGGACCAAACTTGCTCAAGTCAAATTGGGCCCACACCAAGAGAATTCAAACCCTCTTGCTCCACCATATGACTAAATGCAAGAGGACAATACCCCAATGTATTGTACAAGACACATCGCTTTTGAAGCAAGACTACCTTCAAACTAGTAGAGATGTTACACTACCCTAGAGATTTACCAACTCGATAGCAAGCAAGGATTAATACCCAAATATTGCTTATCGATCTTTGAAGGCCATCACCCAATCTCCCTCCACCCAACTTGTAGGAGAGTGTGGTGTTGGTACTTAGAAGTTTCTTGTTTCCTTAAGTGAACACATGTTAAATTTAGTTAACAATGGTATGTTTTATGCTTAGCACAATTTACTTCAATGTTCCTTTAGCAGCCCAATGACAATTTCCAATTATTTCCAGTAGCAATCACATTAACCATTAATCACATTGACAGTAAATGCAGATAGAACATAAACAAAATGTAGAAGATAAGCCAAGACAGAAGAACATTGGATTTGGCGGATGCCAAGGAAAAACCCCAATGTGGGGAAAACCCTTTGATCAATTCTTCTTATTATTATTCAAAAGTTCACCACAGAGAGAGAGCACAAAAAATTAAATTGACTTGTCCAATTCAAAGTCAAAACTAATGTTGTGAATATCAGCATCAGGATAAAATCGGCAAGGGTCCGGAAAACCAAAAAATCGTAAAAATCGGGAAAATATCAATAAAAATCGGCAAACATCAACAAAATCAAGATACCATCAAAATATCGGTAAAAATCGGTAAACATCGTCTAGGCCAAAAAATCGTGATATCAGGATGTTATCAAGATGTTCGAAACACTGGTCAAAAAGCCCTGCCAAATTTTGCAATCAAACTTCAACCCTAACCAAAAAGTCAACGCTTATCAAAACAGCAGTCAAAGACCTCCTTTAAAGCTCGATTAAAGGTAGTCAAACTCGGCCTCCAGCAGTGGTCAAAGTCAACCCAAAACAGTCACAAAAGATGTGGTCAAAATTGGTCAACTTGCAATCAAACAGGCATGCAGTCAACGCAAGTCAAACATCCTAGAAAACCTCGATTTCTACGCTATTCAATACAACCTATGGAAATCAAAATTCTAAACCAAAAACCGCAGTCAAAACTAGTCAAAATCACCTCGATCAATGCTAGTCAAACTGTTTGAAATTCTGCAATTATGTCCTAGAAAAACTCGTCCTCCTTGCCACACGTGTGAGAGAGAGAGGTTGCCCAATAGTTGTACGAACCAATCTGATGAAGAGAGAGAACAATGTGCGAGTGATGATGATGCCAAATGAGGTGTGAGGTCACTTCTATTTATACAATTCGTTGTGGGTGAAGAGACACGTCCATTGGGCTTCTTGAACCTACATTTAGCTAAAAGGTTGACCTGAACAATTTGCACATGTGTGGGCATAAATTCAAAATTACACTTCTGCTTGTTCGAATGAGATGATCTTTAGATCAATTTTGGTCCTCTCGAAAAGTGGAATTTAATGCAATCATCATCTCCATCAAATGAGTTGTCCCAAGGTGGAATTTGGCCCTAGTTGCCAATTTTAACACTCCCTCTCAACTAGGGAGAATTCCACCTGCCAATCCATCTGTCATCATGTCTCATCACTATTATCTCTGCTCTGCTCTGTTGAACCATGAAGTAATAATGAAGAAAAAATGATCAAGAGTGAGTCACAAGACCTTACCACTCTCCACTGACAAAAATCAATCTAAAGGTAGAACCTCAGTTGATCCCAGCTCAAGTTGTTGAACACCATGCATCCTAGACATAGGGAGTACGGCAATACACGATGCGTCCATCGATAGTTCTATGGTTCCTATCCACGTTTCCCAACTCATTGGCCAAAAGAGAGGTACTTCCCATGAGTCCCGTACTACATGGGTAGGATGTATGTTGGGGCATCAACAGGAGAAGGTGAACCACTCATCCTACTCATATGCCATACGAGAAGGTGAACCACTCATCCTATGCATATGTTAATCGTAGGGGAAGGTGAACCACTCACCCTACATACATGTGTCTGCAATGGTAGGGGAAGGTGAACCACTCACCCTGTACATGGCACACCACTACGGGAAGGTGAATCACTCACCCTATGGTCGCCCATAGCTCCAAGAAGTACCCCAAGCCTCCAGGAGCTCCCAGTTCTCAGTGTCCAACTCATGCGAGACCCTCATAGGAGGGTCTTTCCACGACTCCAAGTCTCTCACAGAAGTCTAAGAATTTGACCTTCCCTAAGGGCTTCGTGAGAATGTTTGTGACCTGCTCATCAGTCCTGATGTGTTGGAGCCTAAGTCACTTGACACGGGGGCACAAGACACACAGGACACGAAAATTCAAGTGTCCGACACTGGCACGTTGACCCCCCGGAACAAGACTCGTTAGGACACATTCTATATGATTTTATTAAAAAAAATAATATATATATATATATTAAAAAATAGATATTTCATACACAAATTCTCATTGATGATACAAATTCAGACATAGATCTAGATTCTACATTGTAAATTTAAAATTTGTAAGTTTTACAAAGTAACATTATGCATATAAATACAATTGTGATAGATTCATCAATGATCCAATAAGATAAATACAAGAAATTTCAAACTGCAGTTTTCTCATTAAGTCATCAAAATCAAAATGTGTTACATAGGTAGTTACAATGCCAATGGCAAATAGAAATAGCAAGCACAAAACAACTATAAGCCTCAAGGCAGTGGGTAGCTCATGAGTCATCAAAATCAGCATCATTGTCATCATCATGGTCACCACTACTCTTCTCTACTGCATCCTCCTCCTCTGTATCCAACGTCATCTTTGCATCTGCTGGTGTGGAGGATGACCCCTCAACAATATCACCATCATCAAAAGTGACAAGCTCTATCACTGGCTCATTAAATCCAAGTTGGCCAATGCCAACTCAACACTTTTGTCCAAACCCATATCATCAAGAAAGACATCCCACATCTTTGTCTTTCTCTTAAACCACTCATCCCTCTGCCTATAAATAAGACGAAGGTTGGTGTGCACATACACCATTGTCTGTGCCCTGGACTGCTCAAGCATGTTCTTCTTGACACTATACAAATTCCCATATGTGCTCCAATTCCTCTCGCAACAAGAGGATGAGGTCACCTGAGAGAGGAGCCTCATGGCTAACTGTTGTATAGGAGGGCTTATTGCCCCATGAGTTGCCCACCAAGAATAGGGCTTCTTAGCCCCTATTGGCTTGAGGGGTCTAGACCCAAGTTCAAAGTTATAGGTAAACCAACAAACCCTCTAGCTATTGGCCCTTTCGGCAGTGTTGGAACCAGGTTTCCACACCCTGAGGGAGGAATTTATGAGTGGTCCTCGGTAAAAAGTTAAAAACCCACAGCAAACTTATACAGGTGCGCGCACGAAGACTGCACAATCCTTAACAGAGTACCACAGAATTGCTATCACTTTGGCGCAAACAGACAAAACAGAAGTCGATCCAAATCACAGCGCATTAAAGACTTAAACAGATATGTTATGTAAGTTATCAAAAGATCTTACGCAATGGCTATAATAGAACACAGAGATGATATCACAGAAATAGGGTTTGTTGTAGCGCATACAACATATCAAAACCAGATCTCGCTCTTACTTAACAGAAACCAATATTCATGCATAAATGTATTAATTAGCTCCACGAATTCATTAGTTAAGCAAACAGATAGTGCGATCTCATCAAAGCATAACAGTAAATAGCACAGATGCAAAACACAAGAATTTCACCAAAACAGTTCCTTAAATTATCTCCAGATATGTAATTAAGTACATCAATCTTCCTTACACAACAGTTCTTACAAAACACTTACAAAAACCTTCCACGCACACAGCCAGTGGAGTCCGCACACAGCCAGGACTAGGTCTAAAGCACACAGCGAACAAGAGCCTTTTACCCAACCCTAACCCGACGAGACTCTTACAGACTATTTGCGAGCAAAAGCATAAACTATCTTCCACAATCATTAACTACTTAGCTTAGACATCTTCTATCTATTTATAATATGTCTAGCGCACAAATACTATGGTCTCAAACCATGGTTTAAGACCCATAGTTTACATTAAAGTTCATTTATACCACCCCAAAGCCCATTGACTTCCCTTTGCACAGCGCGCACATACAATATTACCCAAAATGGAGCTTTGAAACTTGTGCCTCAGGGGACGCTGCTCCAACAGGCCCCCAACACAAACATGTGACTCGTCCCGAGTCACTGACACAATGGCTCCTTCGTCTTAGCTTGAAGCGTTTGGAAAGAAGTCTCAAGAGGGAGCACTAGTTCCAGAATCTGCGTTGCTGCAGTTTGTGCCTATTGCACCATTTTGTCAGTGGTAGGCCCTTCAGCATCCATCTCTACGCTGTGTTGGGACTGTTGGATGACCTTCAAAGTATTGTCGAATGTTTGTGAAAGTTGCAGTGCTTCTTCGACCAAGGGTTGCATGCGCTCTGCCAATGCCTATTCTTTTCTATGCAACTCAGCAATCTCTATTTGGATGGTTCTGCACTCCTGTAGTCGAGCGAGGCACTGCGGGAGGACCGATGTAGGTGCAACCATTCTGATTTCTTCAAACTTCTAATCCTTCTGGCTAAGAGCGTCATGCAACTGCTAGGCAACTGAATCATTTTGGACGGAGAACCACACATTCAGAGCTTCGTTCAAAAGTTTGTCGCACTGTGTAACCGCAGCAGCTATGCTATCCTTGGCCTTCTGGACTTCAGCAGCCCGTTGTGCGTGAATCTCCGAGGGTGTCTCAGGTTGCAACTTGGTTTGGAGATCCGCGATCTGTTGCTCATATGTAGTCCTAATATTATGAACCTCCTCGCGCGTTGCTTTCATCACAGCAGCCAATCCTTCCAACTTCTCAGCGGGCGCAACGGTGGTCGAGACATCTGGAATATCTTGGCCGATGTGGTGGATCTTGGCCTCCAGCGCCAGGCGCTAGGCTTCGGCGTCACGACAGGTTGCTCCTGCTTGTTGTTGATGTTGGTGGGCCTATGCAACCTGCTCCTAAGCGTCCCTGGTCTGGGTGTGCGCAATCGCTTCTCGGCATTATAGCTCATCTGCAATGACTAAATGAAGCAAGTGTAATTTAGCTGTAGGTAACACAGAAATGTTAATGTCAACATCACTTGATCCCGTGCACTGGAGACGCCGTTAAGCATCCATCTGAACTGCGGGCAAGGGGATATGAATTCGCCTCCCCAGAGACTGGTAGGGGCAACGTCCAAGGGCTACGCGCCGGTGACAAGTACATTGGACCAGCTCGCTTGAAGCACACTTTCTTGTATCTGGCTTGCCTGAACTTTTAATTCTCGCAAGCCGCTCTGTACACTCTCGAGCACGGTCTTATACTAGGTCTTTATATCTGTCCAGCGATCCTCTGTCGCAGACGTGACAGTGTGGGCTATTTCTGTGAGATCATCTTCGGTTAGCATCAGAGCCTCCAACCTTGCTTGTTTTGAACCCTTTTGCTTCTTCCTTGCTCCGCCAGTGGCCTGACCGCCACGCTTAATCTCCTTGGAGATCTCGACCTCGCCTGTTTCTTCAAGTGCTGTACCATTCTTCTTTGCCGCAGTGGAAGTGTCAACAGTTTCTTGCGTGGTTGTGGGAGTAGCCTCTTTTTCTTTTTGTTCTTGTTCGCTCGTGACCTACATTGTCATAGTTGGCAGCATTGTTTTCTTGGGGAGCTCGAGCCTTGGTGGCCTTTTCTGTAGCCTTGTTAGTCAAGGTGCACGGCTTTGTACATGTTGGCAGGCTCAGCCAAGACGCCGGCCATGTGGCCATAGTGTGCGCTAAATCATCCTCCGTCACAAGATAGGGGAGCTCGTACCAGACCCCTTCGATGGCATCTTTAGCACAGATGTGTATGTTATGGAACGTCCCCTTGAAGTCCGCAATCATCTTATATTGCTCGTATAAGGTTGGTGATAGTCGTGGCCTTGACTGTACTGCTTGGTATAATGAGCTATCATATAATACCCAAAAGATTTTATTCTCCTTAACCCGCACCAAATCTGCTGAGTGCCATAGCGTGGCGTAGCGCGCAGCCTTGCACATAGTCGGTGTAATCTCTGGAAACTGGGTATCCTCAGGGGTTCGCCATCCGATGAGCACAATGAGTAATAGCAACCACGCATATTGGAAGGGCTTGCCTTCCTCCTAAGCCTCACGCACATTTTCAAGAAATTCACGGCACAGGTAACCCGACCAATTGTAGATCACCCCTTTCTCGCATTGGCCAGCGAGCGCAATTGCTTGAGCGGGCACCTCTTTGGGTCTACACTTTCGCATCATTTTGCAAGCCAGAACGAGTGTGCCAAAGCGCACCACGGGGTCATTAATTTCAGCGACCACAAAATCCTGACTCTTTTGCGTGACACCATATGTCTGCTTAATCTGATCAGCCACGACATTCTCCAATGCTTTTCCTCCGAATTCAACACCAGGATCAGACCCTTTTGCTAGTAGGCCTGTGATGCAGTGGATTAATGTTGCGTCAATTGGGATACGCTCCCCTAGCCAGAGTGTGTCGTCATGAACCAAGGCCAACAGTTGTCTGATGTAGATGTCGTTGATGGCGTTGCGACCAAAGTGGGGAATTTGTAACAAGTTGAGCAGACCGACCTTATGCAACTTGAGCATTTCTCTTCGAGTTTCGAGCACACAATGGCTCCATCATAAGGGGCACGATCCAAGTAGACGTCTAGCGTGAGCTCAGGGAATTTTTCGACATCCGCGATGACCCAATCATCAAACCTAAGGTGTGGGATTCTTGCGAGCATATCTCCCTCCATTGGGACATCCTCAGGGATCTGGGGTGTTTTAATACTTGCGGACACCTTGTCTATGTCCTTAGGTATTTTGACTGATGGTTTGCGCGACTTGATGTACCGAGGCAACTAGGAAAACATCGCTACCTCGACTACATCTTCATCCAATTCAAGTATGGTTTCAGGCAACTCATGCATTGGCCACTTTTGGCACTTTGTTGTAGAAGGGCGTGGGCGAGGGGCCTTCTCCCGGGGAGATTTCCTTATTTCGAAGCACTGCCCCTTCGTTGGTTTGGATGCCACAGGGGTTTTCATGAAGGGGCCTCAGGCGCAGCAGGGTCATCACCTAGTTGTGTGACTGTCATACTGGCAGGGATGGCATATCCTAGCCCTACGCGGCGCAATTCTTCTTCAAATTCTGGATCCAGCCCAAACATAGACACAGCAAATCTAAGGGCGAGCAATTAGCTCAGGGCATGAAATTCATTCAAAGTGCAAAGGGAACTATTGGGACCCCATGACCCATATTTATACTTATGACACATCTGCAACGGCTCCTTAGGCATTAATGAGGTTCCATTACTGACAAAACGGTCCCAAATCTGGAAAAATCCCCTCATTAAATGCACGTTGGACGCTCCTAAAAATGGCAATAATTTTGTCTTATCCAGTTTCACTATTCCAATGGCTAGTTTTTAACACCTCTGTGCATCAGTCAACCCCCTAGCGCAGATACCACAAGCGTACCGCACCTTACTGTGCATGTAATCCATAGCTAAGTATACCCATTGACAGACCGTCCCCCCCAACACAAGCTTGTTGACCAGGTACTTCAGAGCATGTTGCGTGGTATCCGTCATATCCCTGAGTAATTGCAAACTTCTTTGACATTCATCACCCTAATGGAATGTCGCACTTCTACAGAGCAATCTGGTCATGGGCTCAGTTATCAATGTGTATTGGGGAATGCACTTTCTGTAGTATCCCAAAGACTCGGCATGGAGCGCATTTGTCTGAGGTTTATGGGGATGGAGGGTCCTGCGAGTGCGCGCGGGTCCCAAACTTCTACTAATGCCAAGTGTCGACAAGACAGTCTCCCTGATTGGTGCCTTAATGATCAAAGCTTCACCCATGACATCGATCCCACTTTCAATGCGAAATGTGCCTCTGCGCAGCTCTGTTGCCAAGTACCATTCAGTTGGTACCTTTCCCAGGGTATGAATAAACATGTGAACCCATTAAGGCCTTGGTTTGACACCCCACAACTGAGATCCTCCTCGCCAGAGTATAAGTCTTCTTCTTTAATGACTGGTTGTTCAAATCTTAGCTGCATCATCTGCGCGCATTCCTCCCAATATCCCATATTCTCCTTACGTGTTTCCCACCATCTCGCTAGAGTAGCGCGCAAGCCAATATCTAAAGCATGGAACCTATGTGTTGTCGACACAGTCCTTTCCAGCTCTCTCAGGAACATGTCTACATTAGTTGAGCCATCATAGTGTGGGAAATCACATACCTCAGATGTTATACATCGTAGATATCTAGTCACACGATTATAGTGCAACGCAAACACCTCATGCAATCGGTTCTGGCAATTCTCGATTTCCTTATCAGAGTCTGAAAAACAAGAACTTTCCTTTCCCCACTTAAGAGTTTCATCTGCTGTTGGGTTGATCCAATCCTCTTCGTGCAAGCTCAGCTAATAGATTTGGTCAATGTCGTCCCCAGCGCGCACAGGCTCCGTATATCAGTGTCCTTGGGAGGGGTCTAGAGGGATGATAACTCAGACTCCATTATTCTCAAATTCCATCCTTCGTTTCTTCAAGTCTATGACACCACCCATGTCAATAGCCCAATCCAATCCCAGCAACGCAGGATAGGAATCCGTATCATCCACGATCTCTATCACTTCAATGTCAGCTTTGACATTGACGCCCTCAATACTGACTACAACTTGAGGCAGCCGCCCAAGAGGAATGATCCTCTGTTGATTGGCCATGCGCAATTGGATCGTGGACCATTCCAGCTTGGGTTCGCCCATGAGCTACCATGTCTGTTTTGGTAGAACATTCGCGTCTGACCCCAAATCAAGAATTACCTGGTCCATCTCATAAGCTCCTATCTACACAGTCAGGTGCATCTCCCTACCCATTCTTTTCTTGTTTTGTAAATTTTATTGGCGGCGCGTTGTTCTAACATCGGTGGTCCCTTCTCTGTGCAGTTATCTATCAATGCCTGCAAATTTTCCATTGCCTTCTTGTTGTGCAGTAATTTCATGCATGCCTGCAGGAAGGGTTTAATCTCTTCATCCCCTCCAGCGCCTTGCAACGGTCTACTTGACGTTGGTGCACCGCTCTCGGTGAATTCTTTCTGGGCCTCAATGAAGGTTTCTTTTGTGCGCTGAAGATCGACTCCTGTTTCATGTTCTGGCGCCTTACGGATCCAGACACCTGTAGCTGATTTCTGTCCCTTATCTTCATTGGCAGCTATGTCGCACCTGGTTACTACGTTCACACTTGGATCCTCCCCACGGGGTTCAGCGTGCACCATCTGCAGATTTTGTGTTGGGGTTTGCGTCTTTCTTTCTTGCATCTTAAAAATTAGGATAGGGCAATCTTCAAGCACATGATCAAGTTGCCTACAATACCTGCAAGACTGGCGCGTAGGATTCGGGCAATCGCGCACATAATTGCCAGCATCTCTGCAATTATAACAAATGACTTGTCCCCTTCCTCAACCAGCTAATCCACCTCCTCGACCCCTTCCTCTGCCCAAAGATGCTCCACGCCTAGAAGGGGATGCTAGTGAGAAAGAGTCAGCCTACACCCTGTATATTTCATATTTATCCATCATCATCCCATAGGTGCGATAGTGCTGCTCGCCATGCCCTAATGACGAACAGATCTTGCAAAACAGCTGCTTCAGGTCAGGTTGATACTTCCCAATCCTTGGACAAGAATCTGTGTCATGCAATCCAGCAACCTGACAGATTGTACACCAGACAAGGCTCTTCAAGGGGTTGGGACCTCCAACATTCAAATAATTAGTGAAAACAAGACACTAGTCCTTATGGTGCCTGAAAGCTTTGCATTTTATACACCAAATCTCTGTGCATGCTTCCTTGCCCTTATCATTGCGCAGACTTTGAATTTCCAAGTGCATGGCTTCCAGCTTGTTCTATATTTGTTGAGTCCCAAGCGCATCAGGTGTTGGTGTAGCCTCCAGTTTCATTGCGACCTTTGTAGCCTCAGATAATGTGGCAATATTTTGTTGTCCTAATGGTTGGTGTAGATGGGGGAGCAACATAGCAATGAGCCATTCTTTATGTTGAGCATTGTTAATGACGAACCCTCCATCCTCGATGACATGCTTCAACTGTTGGTTTGCTTCCCATACAGACTCATTAACCTCCTGATGGATGTCTTTCATCTCAATTACCAGCTGTGAGTATGATTTAGGTTTTTTGAACTGCTCTTTTAGGGTTGTCTTTATCTGTTGCAAGGTAGCTCAGGGTTATCCTGAACATACCTCATGTACCAATCCAATGCTCTATCCTGGAAGGCCGTAGCGAGCTATGCTTTCTTGATATCATTATTGTGAACCTGTTGCACCTGCCACACAGCCTCGATCACAAACCAAAAGTGTTCGATATCCTCATTCTTGATACCCTTGAAATTAGGTAGCTTCATTGACGCGACCATTGCTACTTCTGGGGGAGGAGGAGGAGATGGACTGCGCGGTGGGGTAGGCGGTCTTTGGTGCGATGACAGAAGTGGAGTGGATGGGGTAGGAAACAAACTTAAGGATCTCTGCTGGAAAAAGCTTTCTTCGTCAGATTCACTTGAGCTAGCAGTTTCTGGTTCAGGCTCACTATCAGATCTAAGCTTCAGAGGGCTATAAGGGACTTCTTCAAACTCTTAGCGGTAAATTTTTCCACTGTGCGTAGCTGAACCCTTCTGATGCATTCAAGTAGTGTGTTCGCACAGACAACCCTTTTCACACAATAGCAACTTCAGCGACAATTTCAATGAGCACAGGAATTTACCTCTAGGGCCTTTGAAGAATCTTCACTCTGCTTCGGAGTAGGACACAAGCTGATCAATGGCAAATTCAGTCACAAAGCCACCCAAGAGTCGGTCGATCCAGTGATCTACCGCGCGAGTGATCTTATTATCAAATCTTTCTACTTTGTGGATTAATTCAGAGGTCCACTCAGTGACTACGTCGTCTCTTATGCCGTGATGGAATTCAGCTAAGTGCGACAACCACTCCTGAAGCTCGTATGCGAAGGAACTAAAGAAAATCTCATGCACTTTTGTATAAATATATTTTTTGACCCACTATTCAGCAGATAGCTTACTGCTCTTATTCTCTTGGAGCACAAATTCCAGGATCTTTCTATCTAGCCAATCTTGTAATTTGTTTTGTGAGGCCTGCCACAACATCAAATCTCCCTCAAAATGACGATCCTGGTCCCGGCAACGAAACCATTTGTTGGCTTGAGGGGTCTAGACCCAGGTTCAAAGTTGTAGGTAAACGGTAAACCAACAAACCCTCCAACTACTAGCCCTTTCGGCAGTGATCTGCTTGTGCAGAACAAAGACTCACCCGAAGCAATATGGGGGGTGTTGGAACCAGGTTTCCACACCCTGAGGAAGGAATTGATGAGTGGTCCTCGATAAAAACCCACAGCAAACTTATACACGTGCATGCACGGAGACTGCACAACCCTTAATAGAGTACCACAAAATTGCTATCACTGTGGCGCAGACAGACAAAACAGAAGTTGATCCAAATCACAGCGCATTAAAGATTTAAATAGATATGTTATGTAAGTTATCAAAATATCTTGTGCAATGGCTATAATAGAACACAGAGATGGTATCACAGAATAGGGTTTGTTGCAGCGCAGACAACAGATCAAAACCAGATCTCGCTCTTACTTAACAAAATCAATATTCATGCATAAATGTACTAATTAGCTTCGCGCATTAATTAGTAAGCAAACAGATAGTACGATCTCATCAAATCATAACAGTAAATAGCACGGATGCATAACACAAGAAGCTTGCCAAAACAGTTCCTTATATTATCTCCAGATATGCCATTCAGTACATCAATTTTCCTTACACAATAGTTCTTACTAAACCCTTCCGTGCACACAACTAGGACTAGGTCTCTGCGCACACAGCTAGCAGGAGCCTTTTACCCAACCCTAACCCAACAAGACTCTTACAGACTATTTGTGAGCAAAAGCATAAACTATCTTCCACAACCATTAACTACTAAGCTTAGACATCTTCTATCTATTTATAATATGTCTACCGCACAGATACTATGGTCTCAAACCATGGTTTGAGACCCATAGTTTACATTAAAGTTCATTTATACAAAAATAAGGGACTTTGACCACCCGAAAGCCCCTTGACTTCCCTTTGCGCAGCGCGCACATACAACATTACCCAAAATGCAGCTTTGAAACTTGTGCCTCGGGGAACCCTACTCCAACAGCCCCCCTGTCTCTAATCACATCATATCCTACAAATCGACCAATGCCAGTGGAAAACTTTGCAAATGCATCCTCCACCTCATCAAGAGATGCTCTATCCTGAAAAATCCGCCTCAATGCATCCTTCCTCCCCTGTGAAATTTCACCATCCATGTGAGGGAATCAGCGGGAAGGTCCACCATTCAACCATCATGGTTGTAGTATTTTGGGTTCAATGAGTGAGCCAAACAATGCAAAAGTGTGCAATTTTTGTCCCATTTGCGGACAAGAATATCTTGTATGGTGGTGAAGAAGACCTCTGATGATGTCTCATACTCAGGGCACTCATTCTGTAAAACAATGGTCCTCACAGAGTCAATCATGGAATCCCATCCCTCATAAAGCTCTCCTACGATGGGTTGGTTTGTATCTGCAAATCGTAGCAAAGCAATGATAGGGACCAAGATCTGAATAAGTACGTCTACCCTCTCCCACCAAGCATCATCTAACACTGTGTCCTTCACTCTTTTCGAGCCTGCTTGATCTGTATTTCTCCAAAAATACCAAAACTATGAAATAACCATGGCCCCAAGAACGATCTTGACCTCCCTCAACCTCTTCAACATGATGAATGAAGAGGCAAATCGAGACACGATGGGACACGATGAGACACGATCGGGGGACATGTGTCCCATCGAATCCCACAAGTTGGACACGTGTCCAATTCGTGGGATTCAGAACACGGCCAGGGTTTTGAGCGAATCCGGTTTCTTAGGGGAGCCTTATTGCTCCCCGTTGTACCATATCCTGGATAAAGTGGTACCTGATATAAATATGCTTGGAGCAGTCATGGAACACGAGATTCTCTGAGAGGTGAATCCCACTTTGGTGGTCGCAATAGATCACAATGGTATCCAGCACAACATGCTCAAATAGCTCACTAAAGAGCTTCCTCAACCAAGCAGCTTCACAACAAGCCATACCAACAGCAATGTATTCACCCTCAGCGGTGCTTAAAGCAACCAATTTCTGCTTCCTGCTCATCCAAGATATTGAAGCAGACCCCAACGAAAAGCAACATCCAGATGTGCTCTTACAATCCACCACACTGCCAGCCCAATCAGCATCAGTATATCCATGTAGCCTCAAATTCTCGATAGTGTATCTCAAACCATAGTTGATTATGCCCTGGAGATATCTCAAGAGATTCTTGGCAACAATCTAATGTATGTGATGAGGCTCGAACATAAATTGACTCAATGTATTCATAGCAAAGCATATGTTGGGATAGGAGTTTACCAAGAGCATCAGGGCCCCCACAAGTTGTCGATACTCGGGAGGATTTGCCAATTTGGGCCTAGCAACACTTCCACATAGCTTCTTGAAGTTGAGTTCCATCGGAGTAGACACAAACTTGCATTCCACCACCCCACATCTCTCGAGCAGCTTCACAATGTATTTTCCTTGAGAAAGGAAAATCTCACCTGGATTTTGCCAAACCTCCAAGCCTAGGAAGTAGTGCATCAAACCTAGGTCCTTCATCTTGAATTCGAAAGCCAACTCCCTCTTGCATTGATAAATGAGAGGATTTGCACCTGTCAAAAAGAGATCATCCCAATAAAGGACCAGAATGAGATGACTGTCCTTTTCAAACTTGAAGTATAGTTTCGGGTCAGCTTTGCTCCTTGTAAATCCCAGCTTCATAATATAGCTATCAATCTTCTCATACCAAGCCCTATGGGCTTGCTTCAACCCATAGAGGGCTTTCTTCAACCTGCATACATGTGTTTTTCAATCTTGAACTTCGAACACCTCAGGTTGTTCTACATATACTTCCTCCTTAAGCAAGCCATGCAAGAAGGCAATTTTGACATCCATTTGGTGTACGTTGCATCCTTGAGAGGCAGGGAGAGTAATGATAGGTCGGATAGTGGTGTATCAGGCAACTGGTGCAAATATCTCGTCATAATCCACTCCTTCCTTTTGAGAGAAGCCTCGAGCAACAAACCTGGCCTTGAACTTTTCAGCACTTCCATCAGCTCCATGTTTGATTTTGTAAAGGCATTTAGAAGTGACCATTGACTTGTCCTAGAGTCTAGAACCACATCCCAGACACCATTCTTCATGATCGATTCATATTGCTCATTCATCGCATACTTGGTACTTGACGGCTTCTTCGAATGTACATGGCTCAGATTGAACAATGGTACTCATAGCAACTAAGTACCCTTGGTACCTGTTCGGCTTCTTGCTTTCACAAAATGTCCCCCTTGGTGCAGCATGTCTTTCAGCATCTTTGAGAGTATCTTTGAGCCACAAAGATCTTTTCCCTGAGGTAGAGTGCTCACCAGGAGGTGGATCAATGGGATCCATCGAGCCTTCAACATCGAGCATCGGTTCATCTATCAGAGATTCATCCTGCTTTCCTGCATTATCATCATTGTCCTTCCTTGGGATGGGAAGATCTCTGACTTTCCCAAGGGCAGAATCTTCATCAAAGGTGACATCATGACTTATTTCAACTTCTCTTTAACCAAGCACAGAGATTCTATATGCCTTTGAAGTTTCATTGTAGCCCACAAATGTTCCTTTCTTCCCAGATGCATCTAGCTTGTTTATTTTCTCTTTCGACACAAGAAAATACATGGGACAACCAAAATTCTAAGATGAGAAACATCAGGTCTCTTACCAGTGAAAACTTCTTCTGGTATCTTGAAGTCTAATGCTTGATGTGGGAACCTATTTTGAACATATACGACAGTGTTAGCAGCTTCTCCCCATAAGAACATTGTTAGGCCTTGGTCATGAAGCATAGCACAGGTAGCTTCTATGATGGTTTGATTCTTCCTTTCAGCAACTTCATTTTGCTCAGGAGTATATGCAGTAGTGGTCTCCCTCTTAATGCCAACTTCTCTACAATAGTCATTGAATTCATTTGATTCATATTCGGTCCCATTATCGGTCCTCAATATTTTGATCTTCTTCCCTGTTTGATTTTCGACCAAGGCTTTGAAAGAACGAAACCATTTGAATACTTCGTCCTTCTTCTTCAAGAAATAGATCCATGTTTTGTGAGAGAAGTCATCCACAAAAATTGCATAGTACAAGTATCCTCCCAATGATGTTACGAGCAACATACCAGCTAGATTAGAATGGACCAATTGAAGAATATATGTTGTGTAGCTCTCATTATAAGGGAATGGTCCCTTTGTATGTTTCCCAGTTGCACAACCTTAACAAACACTTTTATGGTTTATGTTAAACTCGGGCATACCTATGACCATCTTCCTTACCCCAGGTAAGGCTTGTAACGTAAATGGGAAAATCTCTGGTGCCATAGCTCAGATTGAAGTGAAGTATCGCTTACCAAAGCTCCCAAAGGACTGCCTCCAACTTGATAGAGACCATCAACCCTAAATCCAAGAGTAAATGCATTTTTAGGGTTTCTTTGCCAAGTGCGTACCTTTCCATCAATGAATGCTACCTTGAATCCTTTGTCTTCCATCGCATAAATAGACACCAGATTCTTGAATCTTCTTCAATCGGGCACATTAACACTTCTTGTAGATGTATGGTTTGACCTTGATTCAAGTGAAGAGTGACAGTACCTATCCCTTTCACGGGGTAGGTGGTGTTATCTTCAAGTTTGATCTTTAGAATAGTCTTCTTTTCAACCAAATTTGAGAGGGCCTCTTTGTATCCAGTGAAGTTCCTTGAGGCTCCACTAGCAATCAACCAATGGTCCAACGTATCCGGAGGAGAGGTAGTAGATAGAGCGGAAATAAGTTAAAACTCATCTTGTTTTTCGACAACATTACTTTGATCATACTTGGCATTTCTTGTCCTTTGGGAGGTCGACCATTTCCATATCGAGCAGCGGGAGCATTCATCTTTCCTTTGTTGTTGAACATGTTGTTCCTTTGATTGTCGTTGCCTTTGAAATTGTTATGGTTTTCGTTGTCATCATCCCTTGGAATATTCTTCTTGTGAGGACACTCTCTAGTGTAGTGGTCGAACTTGTTGCAATTGTAGCACCTTCCTTTTCTTCCTTCCTGGAATCCCTTCTTGAATCCTTGACCCTGTCCCCTTGGACCAGCATTGTTCTTCCTCTTAGCATGAGTGGAGAATGTAATGGGCTCATTTCCATTTGAAGGCTTTTCCCTCTCAATCATCCTCGTCTCTTCTTGAGTGCATCTAGTCAATAATTCGTTGAAACCAGGAATCTTGTCATTGTTAAGAATAATGGTGTTAAACACATCCCATGCTCGTGGGAGACCTCCAAGGGCAATAAGGGTGAGCTCTCGGTCATAAACAACTTCTCCAATAGATAGAAGATCATTCTTAATTTCGGTAATCCTCATGAAGTAGGATTGGATAGACTCCCCTCTATCCATCTTGATGTCCTTCAGCAGGTTCTTGAGAAAGAGGATTTGGTTTGCATTGTTTGCATTGAAAATCCCAACCAGCTTGTCATACATCTCCTTAGATGTTCCCAAATCATAAATGTAAGCAACCAAATGTTTTTGAATGGAGTCTCTAATGATCTTCTTAGCTTTGACCTCACCTTTCATATACTTTGTCTTAGTAGCATGCGGTGCATTTGAAAGAGGCTCCACCACATTTCCCTGCACATAATCCATGACATCATTTTCTTCCAAAGTCAAGTCCAAAGACATCTTCCATGCATGATAGTCAGCTTTATCATTGAGCTTATCCTCAGTCTTGAAGTAAGATATAGAAGCCATTGAGGCTTTGTCCAAAAGTCTTGCCCAACAAATCTCTCTTAGTGATTGCTTTTCTCCCTCTTGCTTGGGCTTTGTCTTCACCTGGGTTCTGATACCATGTTAAATTTAGTTAAAAATGGTATGTTCTATGGTTAGCAAATTTACTTCAATGTTCCCTTAGCAGCCTAATGACAATTTCCAATTATTTCTAGTAGCAATCACATTAATCATTAATCACATTGGCAGTGAATGTAGATACAACATAAACAAAATGCAGAAGACAAGCCAAGACAAGAGAACACCGGATTTGGATGATGCCAGGGAAATACCCCAGTGTGGGGAAAACCCTTTGATCAATTCTTCATATTATTATTCAAAAGTTCAGCAGAGAGAGAGTACAAAAAGTCAAATTGACTTGCCCAATTCAAAGTCAAAATAGCCCTGTCGAATTCTACTGTTAAACTTCAGCGCTAACCAAAAAATCAACTTTGGTCAAAACAGCAATCAAACACCTCCTTTGAAACTCGGTCAAAGATAGCCAAACTCAGCCTCCAACAGCGGTCAAAGTCAACCCAAAATAGTCACAAAATATGCGGTCAAACTTAGTCAACATGTGGTCAAACAGGCCTGTGGTCAACGCAGGTCAAACAACCCATAAAACCTCAATTTCTGTGCCAGTCAATGCAACCTAAGGAAATTGGAATTCTGCCCCAAAAACCGCAGTCAACACTGGTCAAAATCACCTTGGTCAACGCTGGTCAACCTGTCTGAAATTCTGCAATTTCGGTTCTGCAATTTTGTCCCAGAAAAACTTGTCCTCCTTGCCACACATGTGAGAGAGAGGCTCCCCAATAGTTGTACGAACCAATCTGATGAAGAGAGAGAAGAATGTGTGAGTGATGATGATGCCAAATGAGGTGTGAGGTCACTTCTATTTATACAATTGGTTGTGGGTGAAGAGACACGTCCATTGGGCTTCTTGAGCCTACATTTAGCTGAGGTCAGCCTGAACAATATGCACATGTGTGGGCATAAATTCAAAATCACACTTCTGCTTGTCCAAATGAGATGATCTTTAGATCAATTTTGGTCCTCTCGAAAAGAGGAATTTAAGGCAATCATCATCTCCATCAAATGAGTTGTCCCAAGGTGGAATTTGGCCCTAGTTGTCAATTTTAACAACACACTTATCAATTGACTACCATCCCCCATCAAGTACTGTAAGAAACTATTTTTAAAAAATCAAAATCTATAGACCAATAGGTTTGATTATTCACACAAAGACATTTTAAAGACACAATCTTTCAATTCAAAGCATAGTACCTACCTGGTTTTTGTTGTTGAAGTCAATCTCGACTGTTGACGCTCCAAATTCGCTTTGGTTACCAAAAGACCAAACCTCTCCAAATTCGCTTTGGTTACCAAACGACCAAACCTACCAGCCAAATTGGGCACAACCTCAGTACCCAACTCTAGAATACTTCAGAATTTCAGTACTCTGGCCCTCGTGCCCAAAAGCATCAAGAACAATCAAAGCTCAATAACCTTCGATTTGTCTATGTCTCACTATTATAAATTCTTTCTTCATTTTTCCCCGAAAACTCTTCTCTCCGAAAATTTCCTCCTCCCACTTCGTGCTCCTTTTGGTCACTGTATATCTAATCCTTGGCGATCCGGCTTTCTCTACTAGCAGATCCGCTGCTCTTTTACATAACGACACCTTCAATCTTCTTATAACGTGTAATCGTATTCACTTAAGGAACTGGTGTAATGACATGTGTGTTAAGTTTAACTTTAATTTTTAGAATTCATTTTTATATCAATACCTTTGGTCCATAGTGTGTATTATAATTTGATTTAATTTATTATTTGACAATTTTTTAATATCATTTATTATTTCTTTTATATATTCTGGGATATATAAATATATAACCATATTTATAATTGACTTTAAATTTTACATTTATTTTTATAACCATATTTACTTTATACTTGAAATTTATATCATTGAAATTACTTAGGGTATTTCTTATTAATTATGACGCGTTCAGTAATATGTGTGGTGATGGGTAAGGGTGTAACTTCTATTTGAAGGAGTGTTATGTTATTGAATATTTATAGTTAATTTAGAATATATATTAGTGCAGCGCATGCGATATATGCATATGTAGCTATCATATGCATGCATTGTATGCATGCTAATATTCTTGTGCTCCCTATATTAGAAGTGGGTCATTACAAGTACTCTTTAGATGCTCCTAGCCACCTCCAGCTTAAAAGTAAGAGATGAATGGGATAATCTAGGATATTTATTAGCAATCAATTCATGTCACTTGGAGAGCACCACCTACGGGCTTGAGACCCAAGATAGCCTTTTATGCAAAGCACTTCATGGAGCTTACAAATGGCCTTTTATGCAATGTGCTTCTTGGAGCTTACAAATAGCCGCACAATGCAATCCCCTTGCATGTTTTGACACTAGATGAATGGGCTCAAATTACCCTAGGTCAATTCACAGTGGGCTCCCATCCGTTTTGGGTGGAAGTTAGGCACCAAATTCCAAAGCAGGACAGATTATGCCAAATCTGCCATGGACAAATCATAGGAGATAAAGACGAATGAGAACTTTATATTCAAACACCCCTGATACCATGAGATATGCAATCAATTCCATTGCCTACTCAAGGCATCTCATAACTCTCTCTCTACCATTTTCCAATATCTAGACCAGTTTAGAGTGGGTTCCCATCAATTTTATGTGGAAGCTAGGCATCAAGTCCCAAAGGAGGGCAAATTATGCCAAATCTACCACAGACAAGTCACAAGATATAGAGATGAATGAGCACTCTATATTCAGACACACCCAATACTATGAGATATGTAGTTGATTCCACTTCCTACACAAGGCATCTCATAACTCAATCTCCACCCTTTCCAGTGTCTAGGCTAGTGGTTCCTAGCATTATAGTTAAGAGAGACACTCAGGCTCAAATCTCACATCATTCAAACCCCACGTGACTAAACACTAGTCAAAGGATTACATCTTTCCTCCCGATGCTCCAAGAGAAAAGGGGCACCAAAAGGCAAGCAAAGTGCAACACCATTCCAACCCCCAAATCTATCAAACACTGAAAGGCAACCTAATCCCTAAGAATGAGACCCTTGTAGAGTTGTCATCTAAGTTCTCAAAATAGCTTACACCAAACCAAAAAGAAACTCCTGACAGCAAGTCACCTCTTCTAGACAAAGAGACATCCCTTGGGCCAGATCCAGCTCCTCCAACCAATCTTTTGTACAAAGATTCTTTCTCTTTGGCTTGGAATAGAAGGCGAGTTTCCCATTTGACTTCAAAAGAGGACACCCCTCTTCTTTATCCTATGACAGACACTTGGAGCCTTGAGGCTTTTTACCTTGTACTTTGCTCTAGTTATATTTATTTTTCTTATTGAAATAGTTGAGCTTAGATCATATAAATTACTCTTGATTTTTGCTTTTATTGTAGTGCCCTTTGCACTTCCACCATGTACCACTACTTATGTACTAAGCAATCCCATTGGCCTACTTTTGGTCATTTGTTAGACATTGATAAACTTGGCTTATGTTATCTTTATCTATTGTTTGAAGGATGATAAGAAACCTATTTACAAAGGAAACAAAAGATGGATTATCATTGTTGCTATTAATTTCTTGCATTTTTACCTTCCAGATTCTCAATTGATGCAAAAGTCCTAGTCACAAGTGTGAGAACCCAATGGCAACTTAGACAAGTTTCCCATTGTCACCTTGGTACTCTTGCCTTTCTCACTTCAAACTAGTCGGTATTGTAGAAATTCAGATGTAGATTTGCAACTGCTCATGAAGTTTTAATCAAAATCACAAGACACAAACCTACTCTACTACTCTGCGGAAATCAATTCATAATCTAGAACAATAATCTCAGATATGCAATAAGCAATAACACACATGCACACAGTATTTTTTCCAGGGGAAAGCAATCTGCTAAAAACCCTTTGCCTGCTTGCATTAATCTGATGTATAGAGATGTATTACAATTGCTTTGCTCAACTAGGCACAACCAACAAGTGAATCACCTATCTCTCTGCTCACTGAGAAGCTTTGACCCATACTTAGTCATTTTTTGCGTCTACTTGAAGCCCTTATTTCTTTGCACAATTCCTTGCGAAATTAGGCCCCTATTAATTAGGAATTTCTCCAAAATGGATTGCGCAATTCCCAAAGTTGATCATCTAACTGCATTCAACACCTGTACACTAAGGACTAGTCTACAACTGATGTTACATTGCCTTGGAATCTCCACCACAGCTGGGAAACTTGAATTATCTGCATGCACTAGCTATTTTGTGTTGATTGATCAGTTAACTGGATGATCATTGAGTTTGACTGAAGTCCCACTGCACAACTAACCTTCCACTAGTTCCTTCAACTGTTAGAACTAGTTTAACTGAAAACAACTTGAGATAACAGACCTTGATTGCTACAAATTAGCAATCACACATGCTTAACTGAACTCTAACTCTTCCAACTCGAATTTACTGAAACTAAGTGACAAGAGCCATGTCACCTCTAGTTAACTGCATCCAAGTTGTCTGTTGATGTGGAAATTCGAATTTTCTCAATTTAATCAAGGCAAAATCAAATTGAGAATTTCTTGTTGCATTTTTCAACAGGTATCTAGCCTAGGGGGCTACCCTATGGTTGAATAAGCTCAATTCCCATAGTACGTGAAGTGGGAGCAAGAGATAGCTTAGCAACAATAAAAAAAAAAAAAAAAAAATTTAAAAATTTGTGAATTTGGGAGTGGTGGATGAAAGGAAAGATTAGTGTCTTGTCTACACTATGGGGTCATGCATGCAATTTTATAGGGCAGTTCTAAGGAAAGATGAGGCGCTATAACCAACGAGGGTGCCATGCCAAATAGCAAGCCTAATATGGTTACAAGATCTACAAGTTTAATCGTGGAAAGGATTTACAACAGATCCACTACTCAATGAAATCAAATGAGTGGCCCCTACCAAGGACCATGTATATATGCAATTGGAAAATTAGAAGAAGTGTATAATGCTTTCACTTTGAAGGTAAATAACACAAAAGAGGGATGAGATAAGAAGGAAAAAACTAATTACCCTACCTTTCCGACACAGAATCCATCCTCATCTATGGAACTTGATTGTCTTTGGCATCCATAACATACAAAAAGAGCTTACAATTTTGTGCCTAGAATAATATGCCACACATAAAGAAATTGTAAAAGTATTATACAAATCTTTAAACAAAAGAAGGACACTTTATTCCATAATCTTAGAGCTCTTTCACTTACACCAAAAATGCCAAGTTGCAAATGGAGAGAGAAAACCCTTATCTAGGTTTAAGTTACACCTCCTTGTACAATAAGATATGATTTGCTTTCCTAGATCCACTAATATCTCCAAGTAATAACAAAATAATAATCCTCTCAACAAAATGCTTACTAAAAGTAGCAAGAAGTTTGTTGAGATCCGCAATTTCCTCCAAAAGGTTACAATAAAATATTCTAAACAAATAAATATAAAAATATCCTCAAGTAACTAACTCCAATAGAGAAGGGAACAATAATAGAATAGTGGAGTTAGTTAGAACAACCATCTAAAAATAAGGCCAAGTAGTTGGGCACCTCCTTTGGTTGAGAGATTGACCATGTCTAGGCTCTAAAAATAGCAAGAGAATGTTTATCCACATGTGCATCCTTCTAGAAATATGTCCCAATGCAAAGTCGGCATGTAATAGCATGAAGTGTGTACAATAATAGTCTTGTTGTGTGAACGGCTTGATCCATAAACAAATGTCCAAATAAACAACCTTGTGGTACATGACATCAAAATCCCAAGGTAAAAGTAGTGGTGGATGACCAAATAGATGCTTCAAAAGAGTGGATGACCTCATCAAGATGGCATGGAGAAGTCTGCAAAGCGACCTAATCCATAAGCATGTGCAAGTGTGCAATAAAACTCCTAAAGCGACCATCTTCAACAAATATCATTGAGACATGCGCAAATAACATCCTCAAGTCCTTGTCATGGAAATAGATGCATAAATAAATGGAGCGCTCAAGTGAAGTGGAACATTAATGCTCAAACTTGAAGATCTAACCAACTCCAAGAAATATGCAAGAAAACACTCCAAGTAACATGTGTGGGACCAAATCATCCATAAATCAAGTTAGCAGGAGTGGATCTCAACATAAATGGTTGACCATCATAAATTAGACACTATAAATCAAGTCCCAAGTCACCAAAGGGCCTTAACAACCTCCACATGTATTGTCACAAGATTCGCAACCACTATCTAATGAAAAATGCCTTGACCCATGAGAAATTCCTACATGTGTGCAAGGAACACTCTATGGGAATGAGATGTATGATCATCATACAATGCACTTTCAACATCAAAACATAAGAATAAAGCCAAGTGATGTGGTAGTGGAGTCAAATGTGCAACTACGAGTGGGTTGGCACCTCCATCCACACCAAAGATGCCTAAAAAACCATGATGGAGTGAAACGCTCCCCTAGTTTGAGTATTTATCATATAAAAATATCACATAAGACCTCAATAGACGCCTCAAACTAAAAGACGCTCTCACCAAAGGTGTTATAACATCCATCACCGTGATAAAGTTGAAAACCACATGTATGTTGAACCAAGTGTTAAAAATCCATCATAGAGGGGAGTGCTCACCAAGATTAAGTGGTTGTATCATCAAGTATGACCATAGGACCATGATACAACATAACATCCCAAGGTGCTCTCTCCAAGTTATGTGATGCCATCAACCATGCCAAGTGTGAGCCTGAAACCCTAGGTCTCTCCAAGATGCATAAGAAGGTGAGCACTCTACAAGAATAGTCTTCTATTTGAATAAATATAAATATGGAAGTACAATAGACAATCCAAGAGCTAGGGAACTCCATCACAATCTTTAAATAGGATATCATCATCAAAACCTTAACAAACCCCATTGGGTGATCGAAAGTATGGCAAGGAGGTAAGCACTTTAGGAAAATGGTTATCTATTTTGTCTATCATTGTCATCAATTAAAATAGACATCAAAAATACTAGAGCACTCCTTCACAAAAGCTCCATATCAACTTTGAAACATGGTCAAGGAGATGTGTGCTTCTAGAAATTCTTTGTCTACTTCATTAATAACCATCACAGAAATTCAATAGACATCTGAAGCACTAAAGCGCTCTTTTTCAAGAGCCATGATCTTTTCAATCCCTCTAAACATGCAAACAACAATATCATGAAACACGGAAGAAGCACCAACATCAAGCTAATCATCAAACATGAAGATAACCAACACCATAACATAGCACCTAGAAGCATCATCACCATTTACCAATCTAAACATCAACGAGTATATCACCATGATAAAAGCAACATGAAACAAGACAATCAACCACATAGTTCATCAAGGAGGATCAGAATCATCACTATGCTCAACCATCCTTAAAAAAAATAGAAGTGCAACCATCAATATCCCTATAAGTTACCCTTGCAAAACTTGTCATGTGATGAAAATCACTACTTAGTATTTACCACTCATGCCAATATGAGGGGTAACACTTCTATTATAAAACATGCGAGGGAGATATATACATTCAAGTAAAATAAATACTCATGTGAAACACAAGAAAAAGTACATTGACTTTTGTAGGAGAAGTTGCCCAATTCATTCCCCATAAGAAACACAAGAAAAAGTACATTGACTTTTGTAGGAGAAGTTGCCCAATTCATTCCCCATAAGAAGCCAACATACACATGAAACTTAGTCAATGGTAATTGTTCAGAGTTGAGGACAATGTCATGTCATACCACTCACCAGGTTTCAATTCCCTTCGAGACACGAATAAGCAGTTGGGGCCAAGTGCAAGCCTTGGGTGATAGTGACCAAAGAGTACCCACCCTATTGTAGCAATGTAATCAAACAAAAGTGCTTGTGTTCAATAGTTTACTTGTGGAGAGTTGTTTCACACGCAAACAAGTTGTGTGTGATGTCCAACCTCCTCGAGCCAATTGTAATAATTCTCTTGAGTTTAAACAAAGCAATTTCAAGAATAAAAAACTATATATACACAAGACTCACAATCAGGGAACCACTAAACGCATCCACGTGGGTGGGAGACATGTCTATTGGAAATTGGACAGGGGAACACCTCAAGGATGTCCTCTACAACCCCCAATCAAAAAAGGACACAACTTTGTCCATTGTTGCTGGACAAAGGGATATCCCCTAACACCATGGAGTGTAGCTTCACATCCTATACGAGGCTAACAACCCCAAATGAAAAATAGTCAAAAAAACAATTTTGTTGTCTTTCTTTTTTCCTTCATTGGGCCCATTAAACTTTTAAAGGCCATTAACCATTTTGATGGGCCAAAAGATTCTAACAACGACCATGAGGGTGGCGTTGGTATCAATGACATAGAAGGATTTTTAAATGCAAGGAAGTGAAACACTGAGCACAAGGAATTTATGCCTGCCTTGTAGATTGCTCCTTGTGTTTTTTATTTTAATTTTTGTGTATAATATATCTAACATTGTCAATTATCATAAAACTTTTAAATCATGTCAAGTGATGATGTATGGCTGTATCATTGTACTTTTATCGCAATGTAGTATCAAGAAAGGCAATGAGTCACGCATTTGAATTGCATTAGGTTTATTTATGATTAATATTACTGAGTATTTGATATTTTCTTTCGACATTTTTTTGAATGTTGTTCTATATTTTGTTTCTCTTTTGAAGGGGGGAAGGGTTGTCTCTTCAGCTGTTCCCGAAACTCCCATCCCACACATCTCCTCGGTTCATGCCCCCTTACCTGAAGGCTGAACCTTAATAAAACATAGGTCTCAATAACGAATTAAAGAAGTGGCATTTCCAAGATGCCCTATCTTATGTTAAAATGATGAAAGCCACTATGAACCTCAACGCGATGAAGTTTTTCCCTATGCATACGATATATATTTGCAAAGAAAATTAAGACGAGAGTCAAAAGGAACCCTCATAGGACCTTTTTCTATATTCTAGAAACTTTTGAGAAAGGGAACACTCTAAATTACCACATGGATGGTCCCATACCAGGCAGGGTATATTATCCCATTACTTTTCATATTGAGAATGTTTTTAAAACCTATGTTAAATTGGTAGATTAGCAGTTTTGCAACAGAGAAGCGATGTTCCCTCTACAGCTTATGGATGTGTCATGTGTATAACACCTATAAATCTAAATCAAGAAGTTTGAGATTCATAGTATCAAATAAATAAAAACCACCATTAATCAAATGATATGAAAAAAAATATATAATGATAAACTAGACCAGCATAGATCCATCTTTACCCTGGATATTTTTAGCATAAAGAGTTTCGCATTTCAGTTTCTTTTTTTATCCCTCTTGGTTCCTGCCTAAGAGTTCCAGGATTAAGATGGATCTATGCTGATGATAGTTGAATCATTTTATATTAAAGCATTCGTTGCAACCTGATGTTATCAATTATGAACAAGTTTATCCATGTGGTCTTTTCCCAAGAAAACAGTGATCAGGATTCAAAGCCACTATTTTTTGTTCTTGCAGATATCAGGAGTTAGGACACAGCATAACAATGCATGAAAGAAAGGGGGAAAGGTTAGAGAGAAACAGATAAGGGAGGGAGACAGCATACCAAATTGCTGTTGCACTTCTCCAAGTCAAGGACTTTGATGGCAACAATCTCATTGAATGGAATACAAAGAGCCCGATACACTATTGCGCTGACACCCTGTCCCACTTCCTCGTAGATTTTGTATTCAGATGAGCTCAGTGGATATTTTTTCTCACTTTTCTGAGACATGGCCATTATTCTAGGGGGGCTTTCAAACAGAACTAGTATAAATCTTAAGCAGCCCAGAAAACACCATTTTCAAGGCCCCAAATGTGCCCTAGCAATTAAGACTGCATGTTAGAAAATACAGTTTGACGTGGTTGTCATGCTGTGCTGTCACATTGCACGTAATAGTAGCTGCATATAATCCAGTCAAGTAAATACCATGCCTCCCGTCCATATTAGTCAAACCAACATTTCATCCAAGGTTCTCAGGAGTCTGCCATAGATTCTTCGACATTCTCTGAAATATTCTGAGGGCATCAACAAACGAAAAGAAGTAACTGAATCACTGTCAGGAAAGTAACTCATAAAATTATAACATTCACCACCCAATGCAGTTAGCCTGACATTGAAATTAAAAACCATCACAAACACCAACTTCGTAACAATCTTTGACCGTGCTGCTCTCCAACTACCAAGGAAAAATACTTTTTGATGATGATATATCCACACTGATAAATGATTCCCTTATGGTAGTGCATTTTGACTTTCATTCCCATGCGGCTTTAACATTCCCCTCTTTCCCAGATAGATCCAGGATCACCTATTCAATGAATGTCATTGTCATTGAATCAAAACCAATCCTATGCTATACTAACTCTGCTATACTGATATCCTAAGCTTGCCTGTGCTAAGAAGTTGATCGAAGGATCTCTAACAATGCTGACGACTTAAATAGAGGCACTTGTGCAGACGGCTGGAAAAGATCCTGTGGACCACGAACACAAATATACACAATAAAAAGGAAATGGTTAACCATACTGAAAATCTGAAACGGACTTTACAATGAATGCTAAACAAAGTTATCTTATAGAAAGAAAGCATAATGCTACTAATGTAAGAACGGTTGGGTTCGACTGATACTTGATCGTTTTTCATTTTCTTACAATTTTAAGCTATATTTTTAAACTACTGGCAAGCTATATTTTTAAACTTTGACAATTAGAGCAGTCATTTCATTTAAGAACAAATTCACCACAGCAAAATGATCAATGTTTTAGAAACAACTCAAGTTTAACACAGCAGATCTAATCTGGTCTATCTGGCTATCTAGGAAAAAATCGACAATTGCTGATAACAGATGCCAAATTCATACTTAAACAGAGACAAATAGTAGCAAGTGCTCTTCTCTTGGCAACAATTAGGGATGATAGTCTATGCATGTGAGATGAAGGGACTGTAAAAGAATTGTTCATTGTTAACAAATGATCGAGGCAGACATGGGGTAGTGCTTACGGGGAGGGCGAACACAGTAGTTAAAACTCATTCTGCTTTATATGCTTCATGTATGCATGCATGCATGAAAAAAAATTCCCAATTTTATATGATGCAATTTTCAGTACTCTGATTCAGGCAGCAGCAGAATAAGACAGACAGACAAAGACAAGAAAATGGGTGATAAACAAAACGATACTGGAAATCAAACAACGGAACTCATGTCCAGGGAGCAACCACATAAAACAACCAAATTCTCGGGTTATCTTTGGGAGGCAATTGTCACGCTAAATTATGAAAGCTCACCCCCGGAGATACACGAGTTGTGAGCTGAACTATATTTTGTAAACTACTCGAGAATTGAATGAAACAGATGAATCAAGAAGCCTGGAAATCGGACAAAGATGCATGAATTGTTTGTTACAAGCGATGGAGTTGTTGGACTACCAAAGAAGGAAATTAAATTTAAACAAAAAGATTTGAAAATTAAATATTCCAATTTCCAATGGGCGGGGGCTAATAAAAGGAATTCCAAGACAACATTGAATTCAGGAAGGAAGGAAAAAGGGTAGTCCAGTCAACTGACAGAGGAGCAGATTGTTTTCCCCTGGCGGCTGCTGGCGCAGAGAATTCGGGAGGGATGGATCCATGGAGCATTCATTCAATCTATCGATTCCATTCCTTTTATTTGCGGTTGAAATTCGTTCATTGCAACAGATCTTCAGATGCTTGCTTACAACTTACTTGAATCAGAAGAAGAGGACGACGCAGAAAAAGGGATCCAAAACCGCAAAGACCTAACTTACCTACCAGGAATAGAATCCCAACAGAAACGAATGAGGGCTCAGATACCTCTGGATTGCACAGTTCTCGTGTTCAAACCCACCCCCGTCATCGTGATCTTCTTTCTTCCTCCATTGTCTGCTGCTGTGGTGCGGCTTTGGCAGTGACACTCACTCTTTCATACTCTTACATACATACATACAGGGAGGGGAGGCCCTCAGTGTTGTGGCCTTCTGCATGATCGGAAAACAAAGAAACGACAAAATAGAGATAAAGCGACGCCACGAGTTTTGTTTTTGACTGGGAGACTCACTCCCACGGATTGCATATGCATAAAAGAGTTGTTTTGAGTTACATGTTCATTGCACACAATATTTGCTGTCATGAGTTGCAGTTGTACTTGCACCATGATGGAATTTGTATTTCTTGGGCTTCGTGTGACTTTTAATTCACATCAACGAAACCTTTATAAATCAGCGCTCACAGCCCAACCCGTGATTGGCCCAGCGTCACTACTGCTAGTGCATTGATCCTCTTGGGCAGGTCGGGGATTCTCTAAGATGGCCAAGGCCAACGTTACCTAATGTTTTCTTAATCATTCTTCGCATTGGTGAGCTACGCCCCATTTTCTTAATTTGTTAACCTTTCGGTATATGTAGGATCACTTCCATGTAACTGTATAAAGAGAGATCAAGATGGGTCAATTGAGTCGAATAGTCTATTTATGTGTTCATCTAACATGCTTGTATAAAAATATACAATAATAGGTTGCGATGAATCATGGCACTCGTTCCATGAGGAAGTGAGTGAAGGTGATTGATTGGTCATGATTTTGCTTTTCTTTTTTAATGAAGTAAAGCACTTCAATATGTATTAACATGAAAATTAAGAGCGGAGTGAAACATTCATTTCATAAAGCGACGTCACTTCATAAAGCAATTTTTCATGAGATGGAAATAGAAAGGCATACTTGTCACAAAGTTTGGACAATGAAGCAAAGTGAAGTTAAGAGCTGACTGGAACATTCACTTTATAAAGCAAAGTCATTTCATAAAGCAATTTTTCATGATATGGAAATAGAAAGGCATCCTTGTCACAAAGTCTGGACCCATGTCCATGTAAAATTAGGTTGGGAGACACAACCAAAAAAAATGCATAACAAGCTAAGTTAATCTTTTATTTATTTGTATAATTTTTAAAATTAAAACCATATAAAGAATGTTTTTTTTTTTTTTGGAAAATTTTTATTAGCTTCTTAACTCAATTTCCATGTTTTCTATTTAGATTTTCGACGTTGGTTTACGAAACCCTTTTACTCAAAGTTGAAACAAAATCATTTGTAACTAAAAGAAAACTTGAATTTGGTAATGGTTGTATCTCGCCCCCACTAACAATATCATTGCCAAGGTTTAGGAGCTTAAAGCCCTAACATGGGGATAAGCTCGTTTAATTTAGGGCATTTCACATGTTCCAAAATGGACTTGTACATGTTGGCCAACTTTAAATTATGTTTAAATTCTAGCGAAGGGACCAAATTCTTTAATTAGTTATCAATCAAGCCTTTTGTGATCTGAATTTATAAAGGGAACGAAATGATATACAGATTTATAATCAAATGCAGAGATACAATGAAACTTGGCTTCTTTTAATAAATGGAAAATATTGAAACTGTATACATGCATAATGAAAACAAACTAGTTTGAATGGTGGTGACTTATCTTTGAGAAGAGATGTGATGGTTACGCGTCTTTGTCAAACTGTCTTACAATGAGGCTCGAACGCATTTTTATCATAAAAAATTAATGAGAAACCCTAAACATCCAAAAATCTAACCCTAAGAGATGAAGCACCAAAGGCTTTTAGGCACCGATGGGGTAAGTTGGAATGTTAATTTCCAAGGGTCGTAACTTTGGCATACAGTGTCTGTTTGGCGTGTATGATATAGTCTGTTGGAAAGGTTTATGTGAGAAGTACATTTTTTTACTACTAAAAAAGTTTATAGCTTTCGTTGGCTCGTTTCCCTAAAAAACATCGTTTATGGCCTCAAAACCACTCCGGAAGTTCAAGACCTAAAAGTTTCCAAAATTGAAAAATCATGTTGTGATCTAGTGGAATAGGTGGGTGGCCACCAATATCCACCTTTAAAGTGCCTCAAGCCCAAGAACCAAATTGATACATAATATATTTATTTCATATGTATCTACGATTGACCACCATGAACACTAGTCATTGAAAGACAACCATGTTGCAATGAAGGATCTTGGCAGGAAAGGAAGGACTCCATAGCCTCCCAATCCTTCAAAACCAACAACCTTAATTTGAGTGAGGGTGACCACCAATGTTTGTAAAGAAATACCTTATTAAGCTCCTTGGTCTCGGGGATATTTTTTATTGATATGATGCATGAGCAATTGATCTATAAATCGAGGGACTAACAGTTCACCCAATTCACTAATACATATTCTTAATGTAGAATATAAATTACTATATCTTCTACATTTACTATTAGATGGGAGTATGATCCACCATAGTAAATCATGGGGACTAAGACATTAGTTGAAACCCCTGTATCCATGTTTTGCTAACCATGATTAGTTTCAGCTCTAATGGGAATTAAACATCATGCTTTCAAACTAAAATCAACACTTCAAATAACAAAATATTCTACTAGCATATTCCAACTCTTAGTTAGAAACAAAAATACTTTGTTATAGAATTGTCCATACACTTCACTCACAAGTCGTTGATCATACCAAGGCAATGTTATGAACCATGCACCTTAAAAATGATAAAAATCCAATAATTACAATGTGCTTCTAGTGGGAAACCTCCTTTTAGAATGAATACAACATATAAGACAAGATTTGATGATCCTAAGACTAGGTCTCCTTAATTATATACATTAGAGACAAATGGTATGACAAAAGGTTTTAGCCGACATAAGAATATAATAATATCTAGGAATTAATAAGGCATTTTAGGGTTAACATGTGGCTTATATAGGACGTTACATGTCCATCCCCTTCAAATAAGTGTTTCCCTGAACACTTGTTAAGTGGTATGTTAGGCCCTATATTACTAGTGCAGTCCCTTATTGTTGTTAGTTTAGCCCCCTTATTGTTATGGTTGTACCCCTATAGTCCCCATATTGTTATTATTGTGCCCCACAATAGCCCAATATTGTTATTGTTGTGCCCTTACATTATTATTGTTAGGTCGGCTAGGATTATATTGTGACCCCATGGATTCCTATATATAGAAAGGAAGTTTTGTCATTTGAATCATCTAAGTATTGTTCATTTATGTGATGTTGTTACACAGTAATTTGTCACCGTCCCTGCAATCCCTGTCCTGCACATTGGAGGGCTCATTTTGTGACCTGTGAGCAGTGACATGCCTTGAAACCACTTTCATGACATCCCTCTGAACAAGAGCTTTCAATGCCCTGAAGACATCTCCTTGTGAAAAACCCTAAAAATGGCCCTTTTTGCATTAGCGCGAGCAGGCAGTTCAGTACCCGCGCAAATGGAGAAAATACTTCAAAGAGGTCGTGCCAGTTGGCGCTCTGTCCCAGAGTCGCACTCGCGCCAACCAATTTAAGGAATGTTTTTTAAAAATAAATGGCGGAAGTTTCATCCTAACTGATCCAGGAACTGATATCTATCCTGAGTTGGGAGGTTTGGCTACGGATTTCCATAGAGAGGAAGTGGTTTGCCACCTCTCATGGAAGCTTCCTTGATGATAGGGCCAATCCCATGATCATAGGGATCCCAACTCCTCTTCCTCCATCTATAAAAGCTTGCCCATCTCCACTGCAAGCTAGTCTTAAAGTTCCCAAATTTCCAAGAGCCTTATGCTGCAAGAGCCTCCATAATTCCCTTAAGACCAATTTCAAGCAAGGAGACTATCGTCAACAGCTGAAGAGAGAGGTTTGTCCCATCCTTGACAGGCTTTTCGAGACGTGTTCTGCTGGCGACCCTCCGAAGGAGAATTCAGCGTCAGAACTATGGTTGTAATTTTCCTTTGATTGATTATTAATGAACGACTATTGGTTATGGTTCCACTCTTGTGGTTGTTTATAATGATGAGTTATGTCCTTTCTGACTGACATATAGTTGCATCTACTGGATTTTACGCTTGCGTTTGTTTTGTTTCTCGCATGTGCAGGTGTCCCATCACGGAGATCGTGGGGATCGTGATCTGCCAAAACTGAGGAACGGGAGCGCCACCTCTTCTACAACGACTGCGTTGGATTCCAGGTAAGCCTTCATCGATAGTTGGTTTATTTGCAATTAGGAACCTGCACTATAGCGTAATTGATTGTTGCTAGACCCGGTCTGGGCTAGTAGGGATCGCCTCTGTCCGCAGAGGGGATTTACCTCCACAACAAATTGGCGACTCCGCTGGGGATTCGTTGGCTTGTTGTCGTTCGTTTTATAAGCTATAGACGGAGCCTGAAGTTGGCCAGATAGCCTTCGAAACGCTTTTGCTCTGCAATTGCGAAGTAGATCAAAGCTGCTTCAGTCAATCTCCAGTTTAGTTTGTAAACTGAACACTCGGAGCATCGTTTTGTCTTTTCGGTCGATTCTTGATACTCCTTGCTTGATTGGCTCTTTTGGCTGGCTCTTTTTGTGTGTTTGGCTTTTGGTTCAGTCCCAGAGGATCAGATCTGACCTCTGCTTTTCTGAATTTTCACCTTTTCATAGTTGGCTTGATTGGCGCGAGTTTAGCCTTGACAGTCATGCCAGTTGGAGCAGTTTTTCAGTTCATCACTCGCGCCATCCCTTGTCTGGCGCATATTACAGCCAGACAGTCGCGCCATCTCCTGTAGGTGCTAGGGTTTACCCTTGTTCGGAAGTTTCTTTTGGTCAGTACTTTGCTTCTGGGTTTGTTTTAGATTCTTCTTGAAGTGGTGAGTCTGGTCTTGGTTGGGAGAAATTCTTTGTTTTTTCATTTTCAGGCGTTGGCGCTTGTTGTCAGTTAGCAACCCGTGCCAATTGGCCATTGGCGCTAGTTGTCAGTGTGCAAGTCGCGCCAGTTGGCGCTAGTTGTCAATGTACAAGTCGAGCCAATTTCAGGGTGTGTGAAAATTGAGATTTTTTCCCTAAATCCTTCACCAGTGTGTCTTTCCCTTCCGGTCTTTTCACTATATGAGCATAGATTACATTGCTCATTGTTTGGAATGTCTTCTTTCCATGATTGCTTGATGTAAAAGGGAATGAATGCCTTGTTTTGATCTCTTGCTTTGGAAGTCCTCTTTGTGTTTGACCTCATATGTCTTGTCGTCTTTTGAGGGATTTCGTTACAAAGTGTTTGAAACAACGATTGCATTCTTAGTGTTTGTTTACATCTCTTTCGCATTCATCCTTCCATTAAGAAGATTTGCGTTTATTTAGTCTTCGTCTCGAAGTGTTCTTTTTGTTAAAATGCACTAGATCACATTGCATTGAAAAGTATTTTTGATATTTATCATTGAACTTAGATTACATTGTTTAATGACCGCAAACTAAAAATCGCTATGAGTGCATTCTCTTTCATTGAAAGCATGTGTTAAGTAGATTCTCATTTCATCGAAAAATGCATTGAGTGCATTCTTATCATTTGAAAAGAAAAAGGAAATTGTGCATAGATTACAATTGCATAGTTTTCGGAAAAAGAATTTTGCATAGATTACATTGCATTATTCGCATCGTTGAATGTTTGGAATTACTTTTGGATAGTGAAAGTCATATAGTTTGGAAGGATTTCGTTTGCAGTGTTGTTGTTTGTTGCATCATTGTTTGAAGCTCTTCCCTTAACTAGATAGCATTCATCGAATTGAAAAAGTTTTCTTTTCTCATATAGCTGCATATAGGAGATTGTCAGATGACACTCGCTAGGGCCTTGAAACCGAGACATAATTGAAGATCAACATTAAAATTTATTCAATTTACACTAAGGAAGCATTGAAACATTAATGAAACATTTAGAGGTCTAGGCTAGAGACATGTTCCGGCGTCGTTAAACCTAGTAGCTGTCGTTCGCCTCTTGGCTTTAGACAGCACTAGCACGGACTTGTGCTCCCCGTACCATTGCGTATATAAAGGGAGACCCCACTAGGTTTCTATCCTTTCTCCATAGGAAGCCGAGTCTGCCGCCCTATACCCGTGATACACCGGACACAGCATTCGGGGAGATTGCCTGCACGTACGGAAAGTCCTTGGTTGATTTCTCTTTCATTTTGAAACCAAGGTGTATATTGCAGCTCACGGTTATTTGGTACACCCTTTGCCTAGAATTCCTGAGTAGTCATTTCGATCTTTTCTGACTCTTTAAATTTGAAAAGGTCATCAAGCGCTTGTCCTTTCACGCTTGTTTCCAATCTGAAAGTGATAGAGTCACCTTTTACCGCTTCTTGACTCTTAAAAGATGAAACGGTAGAGTTTTGTTTCAATGTTTTAAAAAATTAACTGCCCACGAAATATCCCTGGTTAAAGTTAGTTTCCTTAGGGTGTTGTTCTAAGATCGTTTCTGATGGCAACTTTTCCAGAGTTCACCAACCGAGGAATCCCCTCCGATGGGAATTCAGGTCCTTTTCCTCCTTTTGGAAATGTTGGTGCTCCTTATATGGCAACGTTGTCCCTTCCTGGGTTAACTGTTGGGTTGCCTGTTTGGTTGTTTTCAACCTCTGTGGTCCCGAATGTCTTGGCTACTGGTCAATTAGTTCCTCCACCTGAACAACATCATGTTGATTCCAAGGTGGACCTCTCCCCTTCTTTGCCTGTTTCTGCGTCCTCATCTTCTACTTCGCCTGGTGAAAGTCTGGACTCGAGTAACCTGGTGGCTAAGGAGAAGAAGAAGAAGACAAAGAAGAAGAAGTCTGATAAGAGAGAGGCTAAGGCTGCAGTTGCTACTTCTAATGCACCTCCTCTTGATAAACCTCCCAACCCTCCACGGAAAGTCAAGTTCCCTTGCATGTTGTGCACGGGAGACCATCTTCTTCGAGACTGCCCTGGCATTCCCAAGGTGCTTGAAGTATGGCCCAATGGTCGCCCACCGTTGCCTTTGGCTTCCGGGAGTCAGGTTGGGGGCACGCCTTCAGCTGGTGCTAGTAAGGCTCCTAGGAAGCAGGGTAAGATTACCAATCCCTGTAAGTTGTGTGAGGGGCACCATGCCATTCACCTTTGTCCGTATATGGATGAAGCCAAGCGAGTTTTGGACAACTCAACTGTTTCTACACCATGCCTCCCGGCTGGTTACAAACAGCTTTCTTTGAGTCCTCCGCTCACTGATCCTACGATTGGTCAAGAGTCATCCTTGGTCGATCCCGCTCCCCCGGAAATTCAAATTCAGGAATCCATTCCCGACCAACCATTAGTCGTGGGATCGGTTGAACTGGCCCCGTCTACGGTGCATCAGGTCTTTTTCGTTGAGAGTGGACCCCACATCCCTCAGTTTCTTCTTGTTTCTTCAGATTCCTTGGACTTGGAGAAAGATTCTCCTGCCCCTGTACCTCAAGAAGTTGCTCCTCTGCCTCCCGTGATGGAGGTCCTGGAGGATACCCCTCCCACCTTCGAGATGGAGGTCATGGAGGATGCTCCTTCTTCTTCCGTAACACCAGGGGAAGACCCTCTCAGTTTGATGGTAGCCCCTCCGAATAGTTTGGTCGCTTCCTTTGATTGGAATCGATTTTCAGGATACTACCTTCTGTCTTATGTGCCTTTCGAGATCACAGTACAGGCTTTTGGTCTGGTTGTACCCAGCACCATTATAGACGAAGGCGCGTCTGTTAGTGTTCTATCCTCAACTACTTGGCAAGCTTTTGGGTCACCGCCGCTTGCGCCTGTTACGCAGAATCTGTTGGCATTTAACATAAGAACGAGTCAACCGTTAGGGATACTTCCAACATTACCTGTTACATTGGGAGGTAAAACCATCCACATGGATGTGATGGTTGTTCTAGGCCCCTTGGATTTCAATCTGATCTTGGGGCGCGATTACACCTATGCCATGGGAGCACTTGTCTCCTCCCTTTTTCGTGTGGTATGTTTTCTACATGAAGGACAGATCATGACCATTGATCAGCTTTCGTTCTTTGGTCCTGATATGGTAGCTGGCCCACCATCATCCCTTCCTGGTTTTTATCCACCCGTTGTATCTGCCCCACCGCAGGTCAACTATGTGGCTACCTACCCCATGCCTGTACTCAGTGATGATGTCGTCATGCATAGTGTGCTGGGGGCATTGGGTCCTGATTTCCGAGATGTTTTCCTTCCATCGGGAGTGGAACTCTTGGAAGCGATGACTTCTTGTTCATTATGATAAGGTTGTTGGAGCAAAGTTCGTTGTCTCGTGTCAAGCTCCTTAAAAAATGAAACAAGGTCATCAGAGCACAGTTTGTTGTCTTGTGTCAAGCTTCTTAAACCATGAAACAATGTATCCTGAGGATAGTTCTTTTAATGTGTCAACCTCGTTAAAACAATGAAACGCATTCCTGTTCAATTCGAGTCTTTGTTTAGATCTCGTAAAATCCCAGTCGAGTCTTTCTCTTGATCTCGTAACATGAACCTTCACTCCATCTGCCTTTCATATGGATTGAAGCTTGGGGGGCATGTACCTCGAATTGAGTCACCATGCTGGGGGCATGCTTAAATTTTTCAAGCATAGTTTATTTCCGTTTCAAGCTTGTATAAAAATGAAACCAACTTCAAGCAGAGTTTCCTGGTTTCAAGCTTGTGTAAAAATGAAACCTTTCCCGTTTTACCTCTTGTGATTGTCATTTTATCAGCCTGTTTTTTCCAGATGAACCTTGGTTTTCTCACTCCATCGTCATTATCTTCTTGGCTGATTATATGCCTTCACTTGGTTGTTTTACCCATTCCTGAGGAACCGCTGTGATGAGTGGTCTTGTTAGCTAGCCTCTTGAAATTTATTTGTTTTCAGCAGTTCCACCATTACCAAAACCAGTAGCTACCCTTTATACCACTCGTTCCTCCAGGAGAAGTCAACTTTCAGCTCTTTTCCAACTCTTGAAAACTGAAAAGATTGTCGAATCCCTTATCGTTTCGATCTCGTTAAAGTGGTTGCGAAATGACATCTACCCAGTATACGTTTACCCCTTTTTCGGGTTGGGATAGATTATTTACGAAAAAGGAATACCCTAGCCTATCGCGACTAGGAGGTTTTCTCGGACATAGTTTTCTACCTTTTCAGATCTGAGGAACTATTTACGAAAAGGTACCATTGGAGTTTACTTTTCAATTGTCTTTTCAAACTCTATAAACATGAAAAGACGTCGAGTTCTTCCTTTGTCAGACTCGTTAAACCCTAATGACATCGGATTCAGTCATTATGACGCTACTCGAGTCACTCCTTCCTAGGGCTCGTTAAATGTACTAGGACGGACTTATGCAGCAAGCATATGGTATCCTCTTCAAGCTTGTGTAAAAATAAAGAGGTACTCGCCAGAAATGGCGAGGAAAAAATGGAACTAGCATCATTGTCGTGTCGGCAGTATGTCGCTCTTGAACATGGCACTTTTCTGCATTCGTGTCGGGTTGGGGACATCTCATCTCGTTTTTCACTTGCCTCCGTGGGTTTGGGTAATCCCTTTTGACCTCTCATCTGCTCTTTGCCTCATCACTATGACCTCTGATCTTTTGATGTCAAATACTGCCAAGTCCACTGTCGTGCCGTTCATATGTTCAAGAGAAGTTGACCTCTGCAAATATCAACCTCCCTCTGATTCTCATCTGATCGTGATTCACAAAAACATTATGTTTCTCTGTCTCGTGTCGATGATGTCGGAAACACTATGGCCCACCTTCGATCAAGGTCACTTCCTATCGACTCCAGCTCATTATTCGGGAAGCCAATTTAGAGACTCCCTTCTGGTGCCTTGGAGCCTGCATGCCTCAATGGCAGGTTCTTCGCATTCGACGCGAGGTTTTCATTATCGACCTCCGATCGAGTGATTCTACGGGTGTTCGACGCCAGCTCATTGATTCACATGCCGTAGATTGTACCTATAGTACCTTGAGGGCCATTGTCATTATTGGTGGTACCTATCGCGTCTGTTAACAACTTTCATCATTGGCTGGTAATCAGACGATGTTCTTGCATGTTTGACTTCAGCTCATTTATTCGCATGCTTGAACTTGTACTTTGTTCAGGTCGAGATGGAGCGCAAGACCTTGGATTGTGTTTGTTGTAATCCAGGCTGCGATTTTGTGGATTATTATGATTGGTTACGTGACTCACTTACTGGATGGCTGCGACCATACCTGAGTCTATTCATCGATCCTCACTGGATGGCTGCGTCCATACCTTGGATCTGGATTATTGTATACTCTGTTATGGATGGCTGTGCCCATACCGCATATATATCATGTATCTGAGATATCAGTTGTATTTCTTCACGCAGGTTTTCCGACGGCGGAGTTTTCAGTTGGACACGTTCTCGTAAAGCATTTCACCCCTCTCTCTCTCTTGGGCCTCATGCTTTAGGGGGCATCTGTTACACATTAATTTGTCACCGTCCCTGCAATCCCCGTCCCGCACATTGGAGGGCTCATTTTGTGACCTGTGAGTAGTGACATGCCTTGAAACCACTTTCATGACATCCCTCTGAACAAGAGCTTTCAATGCCCTGAAGACATCTCCTTGTGAAAAACCCTAAAAATGGTCCTTTTTGCATTGGCGCGAGCAGGCAGTTCAGTACCCGCGCCAATGGAGAAAATACTTCAAAGAGGTCGCGCCAGTTGGCGCTCTGTCCCGGAGTCGCACTCGTGCCAGCCAATTTAAGGAATGTTTTTTAAAAATAAATGGCGGAAGTTTCGTCCTAACTGATCCAGGAACTGATATCTATCCTGAGTTGGGAGGTTTGGCTACGGATTTCCATAGAGAGGAAGTGGTTTTCCACCTCTCATGGAAGCTTCCTTAATGATAGGGCCAATCCCATGATTATAGGGATCCCAACTCCTCTTCCTCCATCTATAAAAGCTTGCCCATCTCCATTGCAAGCTAGTCTTCAAGTTCCCAAATTTCCAAGAGCCTTATGCTGCAAGAGCCTCCATAATTCCCTTAAGGCCAATTTCAAGCAAGGAGACTATCATCAAGAGTTGAAGAGAAAGGTTTTTCCCATCCTTGACAGGCTTTTCAAGACATGTTCTGCTAGCGACCCTCTGAAGGAGAATTCAACGTTAGAACTATGGTTGTAATTTTCCTTTGATTGATTATTAATGAACGACTATTGGTTATGGTTCCACTCTTGTGGTTGTTTATAATGATGAGTTATGTCCTTTCTGACTGACATATAGTTGCATCTACTGGATTTTACGCTTGCGTTTGTTTTGTTTCTCGCATGTGCAGGTGTCCCATCACGGAGATCGTGGGGATCGTGATCTACCAGAGCTGAGGGACGGGAGTGCCACCTCTTCTACAACGACTGCGTTGGATTCCAGGTAAGCCTTCATCGCTAGTTGGTTTATTTGCAATTAGGAACCTGCACTATAGCGTGATTGATTGTTGCTAGACCCGGTCTGGGCTAGTAGGGATCGCCTCTGTCCGCAGAGGGGATTTACCTCCACAACAAATGTAAAGGAGGTTTCCCTCTCGAAGTGGTTGATTTCTAAGTTGTTGATCTCTATTTTCTTCTATTCTGTGAGCTAGTTTCATAACATTTGGTATCAGAGCTTTGGATTCTACGGTTTCGCTGCTTCAAACAAGTCATCGTGGTATTTTCGCTATAAATAATTTTCTACGAAGGTTTAGAAGCTATAAAAAAAAACCCATTTGTGTTGAAATTTGGAGGAACTTCGTGGAAAATTTTCAGATCTTGGTTCGCAATATTTTCAGAAATTGATCTATGGAAGTTTGGGTTTTTGCAGGCTCCTGAATTTCATCTCAAAGAGGTGACCTTGGGAAAATCGTCATAACTCTCTCTCTGAGCATCGAATTGGAATTATGTAAAAAGTAGCCGAAAGTAAATGGACTGTAGTTTACTTTGTATCGATTTCAAAGCTAAAGGAGGAAACAGTGACATGTGCACATCGTACAAGTTCACTCTACTGAACCAATCCATAATTAGGTCATTATAGGAGATTGGGCATAGCTTTGCCTTGAAGAATCTAAATCAGGTCAGACCTGCAACATTGGAAATAAGATTCAAAGGTATATTAAAGGACCAAAGATAAAATCTTGTGGGATCCAAAATTACAGAGATACATCAGTTTCAATATCAAGCTCCTCAAAAGCAAGAAAAAGGTGAGTATTTGAAAAGTCTTGTTTGAAAAATCAATTTAAAGTGATTCCAAGGGCTAGTGAAGCATAGATATCAGTATTGGGTTCTAAAATGTTCCCTTAAAATAATTCAACACCCATTAAGCCCTCAGAAGGCTCTACTATGACTCATGAAGAGGAAGAAGTGCAACATGATATATCAAAATTACAAGGCCAAGTAAAACAAATTTCGCTCTCGCAAAGAGTAACAAAAACTGAAATGGAAGCTAAGATGGATGGTTTGAAGAAAGGTGTGGAAGCTAAAATGGATGGTTTGAAGAAAACTATGGGGGCTAAGATGAATAGCTTGGAAGATAAGATGGATGGTTTGAATAATGACATGGAAGCTAAGATGGATGGTGTTGGCGTTGGAATCAGCACTTGGACTACAGCAAGCGCCTGACCAGACACATGTTAAACTCTAAGCAATTTTAATGTTTTGTTTTATAGGATTGGAAGATGGTATAAACTCTGATTTATTGAAGAGATATTTCGGTAAAATCCACAATTCTACTAAAGAGGGTATTGTAACTTGATGTGGTAGCAAGGTGCAAGTTTGTAGTCTATGATGAAAGGAAATTGAAAGATGAGAGGAGAATCAATAGGTCTGTAAAACATAAATCTACTGATTTAGTAGAAATTGACAAAGTAGAAGTTTGACAATATTCCATTGAGAGAAAGCTATTTTTAGTATGACAAGATTCTCACTGAAATATCATGAAGATTAACTATCATGAGTGATGCTCTTCCATTGTTATAATATAGATTTAATCAGGAATGCTCACTGTGTGAGACTAACAAAAACCGATAAAACACATAACAAGCTTAAGAGACTAATAAAAACACATAACAGTATGATGATTTGCAAACTGAAACTGGAAGAAAGGAGATATGGAAACACAAATAAAGTAGATAATACACATAACAAATTGGTAATAAGTCCTCAGTAGTATTATTCCATTTCATTCACAAAAAAAATTATTGTTCATATAAGTCAAAATTCAATAACCACCAACCAACCCTGACTTCATATTAGTTTGGCATATATATAAAAAATATGATACTGTCATCTTCCATAGAAAAAGGAAAATCTATTTCAAAAGTCATTACAACCTCATGCAAGAGGTGAGGCTTATCTTAAAACTTTAATACAAAGTGCTATGACACAATGAAAATAAACAACATTAAGGCTAAAAATTCAAAGTGATTTGTATGATGTCGCAATCTATGGGAAGACTCCTCTTCTGTTTTGGTGCAACCAACTCCACAAAAAGTCTAAAAAGCAGTGAAAATGGTGTGTGGTTGTTCCTTGAATGTTGCCTGGTGCCTTGTAGAAACATACTGGTATTGAGAGTAGTGGTAGAAAATTGTTTGAGAGAAACTCTGCCACTGTTCTGTTATTCCTTTCCTTCTTTGGTGGAAAAATCGAAACTTTTTGGATAAAATGGCAGAGGTTCATTTTATGAGATATTACAAAGAAACCCTTTGAAAAAGGTTTAATTGATAGGGGAGAGGTGGAGCCGAATGAATGATAAGCGGGAGGAGAAAACCTTTTAGACATATATCATAATCGCAAATCGGGGTTGGAGCGTTTAAAACTAAGACACAAACGGGAGAAAATGTGATTTGTGATGGGGTTATGACGTGGCAAAGAAGTGGGACAGATCACACATCGCAAGTTTTGTTATGAGACATAAGAGTTAAATTTTAAAAATCGTGAAGTGCGATGTGCGATGAGAGCAAAGGTGACGTGGCATAACAAACAGTGGGGTTGCCCGCAAATCGCACATCGGAAGTTTTATTATGAAACACAGGAGCTAAACATTGAAACTGGCGAAGTGCGATGTGTGATGTGAACGAAGGGACGTGTCACGACAGACGGTGGGACCACTCGCAAATCACAAATCGGAAGTTTTGAGGGAGCATAAGTGAATGCGGTAAGTGAAATTTGTGAAAATGCGATGCGAAAAGGTAGGTGGGGCCCTTTAAACGAATTTTCAAAGCAGAAAGTGAAAACTTCGTTAAGTCATTGTAATATGATAAAAAGGCGTCCGAAGCAAAAAATAAGAAGAAGGCTTTATAACATATTTGAGGCATATTAAAGGGAAGTATGGGTCCCAGACCATACCACAACTCACATTTTGGGGATTTTGTAGGAAATGGCAATTGTAATGTGAATGGGAGTTAAAAATGCGAAGATATTATTGCGATGAAAGGTAAGGGGTCCACAATGTTTATTAAGTCTGGTAAGTTATATCATATAATATATGATAACCAAGGTTTTGTTGTGGTGCGGGTAAAAACTGCGATAAAAGAAATATATGGTAAGTTAAAAAGGAAATATGATATGGATGTTGATGGGTGTGCGAAGCTGTTTTTTAACTATAAAAATTGGATTTTATGAGTTAAAAAGGGGTTTTGAAAAGGGAAATGAGAGGCTGGACTTTGGGTTTTTTGGGAAAATGAAAGGTGAAAGAGGGAAAATGAAAAGAATGAAAGTAGAAAATGAAATTTTCTCACCACTACACTTTGAAAACGACACTTTCATCTTATAATCACACTGAAAAGGCAGATTCATTCCTTGGAGAATGATGACCAGACTTTGAAAATATTTGGAAAAATTGCAGTGTTAATAGTGGCTCCTATTGGGGACTGTAGACTCAGTGCCTTAAAAAATTTCAAAACTCAAAAGACTTCTTGAAAATTAAGACTAGGATTGACCATTGACTGACTGGACTCAAGACTAACCATATATATAGACATAAGTACCATTGGGAATGGATTTTATTGACACATCACACAGGATATTTACAATGGAGTGACTCAACTAACTTTACTAAATAAAGAACCTTCTAAGAAAATGACCAATGACTGAGCCTCTAGTCAGCTGATCATCATCGAAATGTTTGAGCAGAAAAGTATTATTCTCCAAAAATTCAGAAATTTTAAATGGCCCAAACCACAAATTGTCGAACTTACCATGCTTTCATGGTCTTCTCTCCTAACATCCCAACGCAGCACCAAATCATTCTCATGAAAAAACTGTTGATTTTCTCTTTTATCAAAAAAAGATTTGACTTTAGCCTGATACTTCTGTACTTTTTCCAACAATGATTCTCTGATTTGGTGTGCCTCTATCAATTGCAGCATCCTCCTTTGGACTGGATTTTCATTATCAACTTCATCTTGTAGAAACTTCATCACAGGAAGAGCTAATTGCAAAGGCATTACAAATTTTGTACCATATACAAGCTAAAATGGAGACATTCCAATTGATTTTTTACCACTTACTCTATCTACCCACAGAGCATGTATCAGCTGAGTGTCCCAATTCCTCTTATTTATAGGCAACATTTTCTTAATAATCCTTACCAAACTTTTATTGGATGACTCAGCCAATTCATTACCTTGAGGGTAATAAGGCATGGAATAAGTTAATTCAATCCCATATTGTTGACAAAAGTTGTACATCTTAGCAGACTTGAAGGCCATTGCATTATCAGTTACTAATTTATGTGGAAAACCAAACCTTGACATAATATTTTCCAACAGAAATTTAATAATTACTATATCAGTAGCATTTCTAGTTTGTACAACTTCAATCCATTTAGTGAAATAATTTGTAGTTGTAAGAATCCATCTATGTTGTCTTGATGAAGGTGGATGAATTTCACCGATGAAGTCTAGCCCCCACTGCTGGAAAGGAACATATACTGAAATAGGAATGAGAGGCAATGGTAGCAATTTCTATTTACCAGCAAATTTCTGACATTCTACACAGCCCCTAACTTTGGCAAAGACATCAGAGAAAAGAGTTGGCCAATAATAGCCAGCTCTCAAGATTTTGTTTGTAGTGGCTCTCCAATATAAATTCCCTCTTCATACTCCTGCATGTAGCTCTGTCATAATCTCCTGGGATTCTGCTTCATTTACACATCTTAACAATAATCAAATAGGATCTTTCTAGTAAATATGGTCTTCCAAAATGCAATACTTCACAACTCTTAGTTTAAAATCTCTCCTTTTAGACTTCTCCATTTCAGGTGGACAATTGAAATTTCACAAGTAAACTATATCATTGTACCAATCTGAATCGAATATTTCGGGATAATTAGCAATACCTTCTCCATCTTCTCCTTCAGCTGCCTCTACATTCAAATTTAAAGTTTTGCAGTTAGATTTAGCCATCAAGAGAGCCAAGCCCTGACCCTTTATCCATTTAGTTGCTTTGATTTCAACATCAAATTCCATAATCTTGGTCAACTATCGTCCTCTCTTTCCATCTGTATCTAGTTGCAGCAACACATCTTTAACAGTGATATTAGGCACAAAAGCAATTATTTTTTAATGAAGCACATAAACTCAAAAAGACTTCAAAGCCTTAACTAGTGCATAAGCTTGTTTTTTAGTCAAGTTGTACTTTAATTCAGCATCCCTTAAAGCACGACTAAAAAATGAAATTGGATGCTCCAAACCCTCCTTTCTCTTTTGTAGTAAGACAACTGCAATTATTTCTTATGAAGCATATGAAAAAAATCAGAAAATCCTTTTCAAAATCAGGACTAATCAAAACTAGTTCTTCAATCAAGGCGGACTTAATTGCTGAAAAAGAATTCTTTGCTTCATCTCATCACTTAAATCCTGCATTTTTTTTTTTTCAGATAAAATATATATATGTGTGTGTGTGTGTGTGTGTGTGTGTGTTTGATTAGCTCTGCAAAGTTAGGAACAAAATGCCTCAGAAAATTGATTTTCCCTAAAAATGACTGCAATTCCTTCTTATTTATTGGAAAACCAATCTTTTGAATAACTTCTACTCTTCTCAGATCAATACAAATGCCACTTTCTGTTACAATATGTCCCAATCACTTACCTTCTTGGACAAAAAAATACGACTTTTTGGGGTTTAAGGACAAACCAAACTTTTTGCATTTGTCAAAAACTTGCTTTAGATGTTTCAAGTGGTCTTCATCAAATTTTGAATATACTATGATGTCATCCAAATAGATGAACACAAATCTGTCCTTTTCTCCTGCAAAGGCAATATCCATTGCCCTTTGAAAGGTTGCACTTGCATTCATCAAACCAAATGGCATTTTGTTGTACATGAATGTGCCCTAGGGTGTGGTAAATGTTGTCTTTTCTTTGTCTTGTCTGTCAACTGAAATCTGATTATAGCCTGAAACGCCATCAACCATTGACAATCTTTTGGATCCTACAACCTTCTGCAAGATATAATCCATCTTGGGCAATGGATAATTATCTTTCAAGGAGCATCAGTTCAGGTTGCGAAAATCAACACAAATTCTTATTTCTCCATTCTTTTTCCGAACTGGCACTATATTAGCTACCTAGTTAGAAAATCTCAAAGGAATAATAATCTTTTCTTCCCATAATTTTTTGATTTCTTTCTCAATGATTGGAAGCAGCATGGGATTGAAGTGTCTGATTTTTTGTGCTACAAGCTTTGCATCTGTTTTCAAAGGGATATTGTGCTCCATTATGCTCTTATCATAAGTTTTCAACTCATTATAATACCATGCAAAAATATCAGCAAATTCCTTCAACAGTTTGATATATTTTATTCTGGTTTCGAGAGGAAGGAATTTGGACACTTTGACTAATCTTGGGTGATCTTCTGTATGTTACACTCTATTGTACTCTCTCTATCAACCTTGCTTTCAGGCTTGAGAAAAGCATCATTATTAAACAATCTTTCTAAAGGAACCAAACTATTAGGAATAAAGTTAGTTTTTAGATCTATAATGTTTTTCCTAGCCCTAGTTTTCTTAAAAGGGTTGTTATTTTGGTTTTCGAAAATTTCCTACTCATCATCAATTTGTATCTCTGCAAACTCTTCTACAAACTCCAAAAATTTCTGAATCTCCCTGTCATCTTCAAATAATTTCCAGTGCTTGATGTTATCAGGAATTGAAGGTATGTTTTTTATTTGAACATCATAAACTGCCTTGACATCTAGAGGAACTTTGAAATTACTAGCAGCGATAGCTAGTGAATCAGCAATTTGATTTTCTTCTCTAGTGACAAAATTTATATTAAATGCTGAAAAGTAATGTTCAACCAAATCCCAGACTTCATTCCTATAATTCTTCAATTTGGAAATTTTCACTTGGTAATTATTTCTCACCTGCTTAATCACCAAAGGAAATTAGTTGTTCTGGACCCAAATCTTTTGATGCCTTCATACACAACACAAGTGATTCATACTCAGTATTGTTGTTAGTGGTAGCAAATTGTAGTTTATATGATATGGTCACCTTCTGCTGAGTAGGAGAAATGAGGACTACACTGGCTCCCGATCCTTCTCTTGAAGAGGCTCCATCAAAGTACAATTTCCATATCTCTCCTCCTTCTGAATGCTGCTCATTTTCACTTTGAAAGTGTTGTTTTCCACTTAATTCAGGTTGGAAATCATTGTCATCCACAACATGGTGCAGAATTGATGTCCCCAATTCCTTTTCTTCAACATATATGGGATGGTTTTATGGATTGTGCTGATCACTAATGATGTAGGCCTTTTGATTTTCCCTACAAAACCTTCTGAATTCCCCTCCAAATACTAGGATGGTAGCATATGACATGTCCATCTGGATGGTATCTCCCAATTTCTTAGACGAATATCTGGAAAGTAACATCCCAAATCTAGAAGGAATGTCAACAACCACAATGTCCATCACTAAGCTTTTCATAGGCAGCTGGGTAAGGGAAACAACCAAATCCTTAATCGCTCCTAGACACTTGAATTTTTTGGAGTTAAAGGTGTAAAGGTCATGGTATTTCTTGGTGATCTCTAATCCCAATTCATCCATCACTTTCTTTGGCATGAGATTGTGGGAAGCTCCAGAATGTAATAGACAATTATGCAACAATTTTTCATGTATGTTAAGTGACAGGTAAAAAGGTGATGAGTTATCATCATTTTGGTCTTGGACACGACAACCTAGATAAATAGTGGGATGCTCATCTTCAAGGTTGACTGAATCAGGAGTGAGAGGAGGCTGCAACAGACTCTTAAAAGACTCTTTGTATGCTAGATTTTTCAATAATTCCAGTAGTGGGACTGGAATTTTGATTTTATTCAATTCAGATTTGAAACTGAAATAAATTGGAACTAATTCCTTATTTTCTGCAGTAATTTTAACAATTGGAGCAGAATTTTGAGGTGGAGGAACCTCATTTACCTTGGCCTTATGTTTAGCAGCTTGTTTATCTGAATCTGATTTTTGTTGAAGCTGCTGAATAGGACCCTTAGATCTCAAAGGGTAATTTCTATTTTGAACTTCCTATTGTTTCTGATCATTCAATGCATAAATTTGAGCATTCATATCATCAGAAAACAAACAAATTCTTGATCTATCTTCATATTCCTGCAATGTAAAACATGTTAACTGTGAATTTTCTCCCACATGATTTATTTCTTCATTTTCTTCATCATTTCCTTACTGTTCTTCTTCAAAAAAATTATTCAAAGGAGGTTGAACATTTTGATCATCAGCATTCATCCTTGGGTGTTGTAAGATTTGTTGAGGCTGAAAAGGCCTCCTAAAGGGAGCCTGATTTCTATTAGCTTCATTTTGATTGCCTCTAGTAGCTGGTTTTTTTCCACCTCTAATTTTGACATCTTAGAGGCAAGTTACTTTTGGACATTTGATCGATCTTTTGTTTTGCTAAAAGAGACTTGGAAGAAGAATGCTTTTCTTCTTTCATCTTCTTTTTGTCTTTTACTACCTTTTCTTCCTCCATTTTTAATTTATTAGAAGCCATGAGATTAGACTGCACTCCAATTGCAGCCTCTAGCATAGTTGTCAGTGTCTGTGCTTTTTCAGCCCTCAACCATAAAGAAAACTCAGAATCTAAAGCATTTGCAAAATTTATCATAGCTGTGGTTTCAGTGGGTTTAATTTCTTCAGGAATTTTCTGATATATCCTATTAAACCTCTTAGTAAAATCAGCTAAAGACTCATCTTCTTTCTTCTTCAGAGTTCCAAATTGAGTAACATAATAAACATAGTATTTCTTATCACTCCAGTGCTTTACAGATATCTCTTCTTATTCATCAATTCCTGTAATTTAATTTGGAGCCAAACTTCTAAACCATTTTCGAGCTTCACCATCCAAGTTCTAAACAAAGAGTCTTGACCAGACATCTTCATGTTCAATATTCTGATTGTCAGCATAACTATAGAAAGCCGCGAAATGTTCTTCACCGGAAACTCCTTCTCCCTCCCCAATGTATTTTGGAAGATATTTCAAGTAATCTCCTTGGGGAAGTGCATGCATGTGTTGGGGGAGAACAAGTGGCACATATCTTGCAGCCACTATATATTTCATCCTTGTAAGGGCAGGCTAAGCCATATTTTGCTGATGTACAATTGATGTAACTGTTTGAGAAATAGGAATTACAATTGGTGAATTCTGATTCTGATTTGAGATAGTAGAAAATTGGGGGTCTTGAGCTGATTTTTCAGGATTTGGAACTGAGAAGAGTGGGTTTTCAAAAATATGAACAGAGGATGTCTTGACTTCTCCTTCAGTAGAAGAATCAGAATCTAAAGTTGTCTCTTGAGGGGATGGAGTTAATTCAACCTTATTTTGCTGCACAAGAAAATTAGATAAGTTAAAAGTAAGATCTTCAGGTATAAACTCTTCAAAAGGATGAGAGGAAGATGACCCAACAGCTGGATTTGGAGAAAAAGGAAAATACTCTTGCTGAGCAGTAATAAGAGACTGGTATTCAGGATGAGTTTGAAGGAAATTTAGAATAGTCTTGAAGTCTTCTTTAGTCAAAATATCCCTATCAAGAAAAGGTGCAATAGCCAATACTTGTTCTAATTCCCCTTCATTCAACACAAATTCTTTTGACTTCTTTCGAACACTTAGAAATTTAGTTTCTCCTTCTTTGACTAGAAAAATACTTATTTCAGATTTACTAGGTGAGGAGTAAGAAAAACCTTTAGTTGAGCCTAGGTTAACAACATCCACTTTATTTTCTAGGGGAGTAGCTTCAACTTGAGATTTTTCAACAGAATCTTTTGAAACTGAAATCTCTTTAGATTCTAAAGTAGATAGAGGTACATTTTTCTTTGGAACGAACTTTTTGTGTACCTTCTTCACTAACTGAGATGTGGCTTCAACTGATCTTTGTTTTCCTTTAGCATCTTTGTTGATTTTCTCTGGGTCAACAACTGGAGTAACAGTTGGGGATCTTTGACTCCTCCTTGTAGAAGGAGGTCGTGAAACCCCTCTTCCTCTTTTTGGAGTCACCAGGTGAACTAATTTGTAGTCTTCTTCAAGACACCAATTCTTGTTCACCATCAAGAACTGATTATCAACAATTCATAACAATAGACTCGGGAGAATACTTCGTTACAAGGCCTTTGTCTCCCGACAGACGCACCAAAAGATGTTAGCGCTGGAATCAACACTTGGACTGCAGTAAGCGCCTGACCAAACACATCTTAAACTCTAAGGCAATTTTAGTGTTTTGTTTTATAGGATTGTAAGATGTATAAACTCTGATTTACTGAAGAGAGATTTCGATCAAATTCACAGTTCTACTAAAAAGGGTATTGTAACTTGATGTGGTAGCAAGGTGCAAGTTTGTAGTCTATGATGAAATGAAATTGAAATATGAGAGGAGAATCAATAGGTCTATAAAACATAAATCTATTGATTTAGTAGAAATTGACAAAAGTAGCATTTTGACAATATTCCATTGAGAGAAAACTATTTCTAGTCTAACAAGATTCTCATTAAAATATCATGAATATTAACTATAATGAGTGATGCTCTTTCACTGTTATAATATAGATTTTATCAGGAATGCTCACTGTGTCAGACTAACAAAAACCGATAAAACACATAACAAGCTTAAGAGACTAATAAAAACACATAATAGTATGATGATTTGCAAACTGGAACTGGAAGAAAGGAGATATGGAAACACAAATAAAGTAGACAATACACACAACAAATCAGTAATAAGTCCTCAGTAGTATTATTCCATTTCATTCACAAAAAATATTACAGTTCATACAAGTCAAAATTCAATAACACCAACCAACCCTGACTTCATATCAGTTTGGCATATATATACAAAATATGATATTGTCATCTTCCACAGAAAAAGGAAAATTTGTTTCAAAAGTCATTACAACCTCATGCAAGAGGTGAGGCTTATCCTAAAACTTTAATACAAAGTGCTATGACATAATGAAAATAAACAACATTAAGGCTAACAATTCAGAGTGGTTTGTATGATGTGGCAGTCTATGGGAAGACTCCTCTTCTATTCTGGTGCAACCAACTCCACCAAAAATGTAAACAACAATGAAAATGGTGTGTGGTTTCTCCTTGAATGCTTCCTGGTGCCTTGTAGAAACGTGTTGGTACTGAGAGTAGTGGTAGAAAACTGTTTCAGAGAAACTCTGTTGCTGTTCTGTTGCTCCTTTCCTTCTTTGGTGGAATACCCTTTGTAATGGTGGAAACCCAAATTTTTTTGGATAGAATAGTAGAGGTTCATTTTATGATATATTACAAAGAAACCCGTTGAAAAAGGTTTAATTGATAGGGGAGAGGGGGAGCGAAATGAATGACAAGAGAGAGGAGAAAACATTTTAGACATATATCGCAATCGCAAATTAGGATCGAAGCATTTAAATTTAAGACACAAATGGGAGAAAATGTGATTTGCGAGGGGTGATGACGTGGAAAAGAAGTGGGACCGATTGCAGATCATGCATCGCAAGTTTTTTTATGAGACAAAAGAGTTAAATGTTAAAACTCGTGAAGTGCGATGAGAGCGGAGGTGATGTGGCATAACAAACAGTGGGGTTGCTCGCAGATCGCACATCAGAAGTTTTAATATGAAACACGAGAGCTAAAAGTTGAAACTGGCGAAGTGCAATGTGCGATGTGAACACAGGGACGTGGCATGACAAATGGTGGGACCACCCACAAATCGCAAATCAGAAGTTTTGAGGGAGCGGAAGTGAATGCAATAAGTGAAATTTGTGAAAATGCTATGCGAAAAGGTAGGTGGGGCCCTTTAAACGGATTTTCAAAGCAGAAAATGAAAACTTCGTTAAGTCATGGTAATATGATAAAAAGACGCTTGAAGAAAAAAAAAGAGAGGCTTTATAACATATTTGAGGTGTATTAAAGGGAAGTATGGGTCTCATACCATACTGCAACTCGCATTTCGGGGGTTTTGTAGGAAATGGCAATTGTAACGTGAATGAGAGTTAAAACTGCGAAGAGTTGATTGTGATGAAAGGTAAGGGGTCCACAATGTTTATTAAGTACGATAATTTATATCATATAATATATGATATAACAAAGGTTTTGTTGTGGTGTGGGTAAAAATTGCGGTAAAAGAAATATATGGTAAGTTAAAAAGGAAATATGATATGGTTGTTGATGGGTGTGCGGAGCTGCTTTTTAACTATAAAAAATTGGATTTTATGAGTTAAAAAGAGGTTTTGAAAAGGGAAATGAGAGGCTGGACTTTGGGGTTTTTGGGAAAATGAAAGGTGAAAGAGGGAAAATGAAATGAATGAAAGTAGAAAATGAAATTTTCTCACCACTGCACTTTGACAGTGACACTTTCATCTTATAATCAAACTGAAAAGGTAGATTGATTACTTGGAGAAGGATGACCATACTTTGAAAACCTTTAGAAAAATTGAAGTGCTAACAGATGGCATGGAAGCTAAGATGGATGGCATGGAAGCTAAGATCGATAGTATCGAAGGCAACATGGAAGATTTGAAGAAGGACATGGAAGGATTGAAGGAAGGTTTGGCAAAGTAGCTACAAGAAAAGCTTCCTAATGGCAAAAAGGTAGTAGAGGAAACTCATGACGAGAAGAAAAGAAATATTAATCATGATTTCATAGACTCTAATGTTGGATTTAAGACCCACCACATTCCAAAGATAGATACGAGGAAGTTTGATGGCAAGTCTCTGATAACTTCGATACTTCAAATGGAGAAATACTTTGAGCTACATAATATTCAAAACACACAAAAGGTACGCATTGCAACTTTATATTTAGAACAAAATCAGTTTGTATGGTATCGATGGCTTTGTTCTCGTAAACCACTAGTCACTAGGTCAATTTTTACAGAGGAAATGATAGCACATTATGAGGATACAAAGAGCAACACCTTCTTTAGCCAATTGATAAATCTCAAACAAAAGGGTTCAATGATGGAGCACATTGAGGATTTTAAAAAATTGAATATAACGGTAAATAATATTCCAAAGGAACATAGGATTGATGTCTTCATAGGGACTCTAAAGGATAACATCCAACATGAGATTCGTCTTTGGGAACCTGATACATTGGAGAAGGCATTCAGGTTGGCAAGAAAAATTGAAAGCAAAATTATGGCAACAAGGAAGCCTACCACTCACAACTATAAAGATGGAAGTGTTGCTACTCCTAGACTACCACAACCTACAAGGTTGACACTGCAAAAATTGGAAGAAAAAAGAGAAAAAGGGCTTTGCTATAGTTGTGATAGAAAACACACTAAAGGTCATAAGTGTGCTAAGAAGAAAATATTTTACATAGATTGTGAATAGAAGGAAGAAAAGGAACAAGAAAATTCTGAAGAAGAGGATATACACCAGGAAATAACCCTAGAGGAAGAAGAAATGAATATGACCATATCCTATAATGCATTGGTAGGAATTTCCACTCCGTAAACTCTCAAGATATAAGGACATATCAAGAAGAAAAATGTAATAATGCTTATTGATTCGGGTAGTACCTATAATTTTATTCATTGTAAGGTAGCCAAGGAATTGAATTGATTCTATACCCAGTGCCAGAGTGTCAAGTGATGGTGGCAAATGGATGAACTATAAATTGCTCTAGAAAGTGCCATAATATCAAGATAACCATGGGGGGATATGTATTGAATAGTCCAATTGTTTCCACTCCACTGGGTGGTGTTGATGTTATACTAGGAGTACACCAGTTACAATATTTGGGGACGGTAGCTTTTACTTTTCAAGAAATTTTCTTGACTTTTTTTCGAAAGGAAAGGAAGTTGAATTACAGGGTATCACAGGGAAGTTGAGAAAGATAATAAGCTCTAATGTCATGACAAAGCTTCTAAATAAAGAAAAATGAGGCGCAATTGCACAATTATGCTCACTAGAAGTTCCAACATCAAAATCATATATTTCTCCATATCTCTAAAAAGTCTTGGACAATCATTCCAAGGTGTTTGAAACTGATCCCAAAGAACTCCCACATATTCGTGATCATGATCATGTTATTCATTTGATTCCAAGAAGTGTTCCTCAAAACATCAGGCCTTACAGATATCCTTATGTCCGAAAGAGCGAAATTGAACGTACGATTGCAGAAATGTTAGAGGCTGGTATAATTCAACCTAGCAAAGTTCTTTCTCTGCCCCTGTAGTATTGGTGCACAAGAAGGATGGATCATGGCATATGTGTTCGGATTATAGGGAGCTCAATAAGCTCACTATTAAAGATAAATTTCCCATTCCCGTGATTGATGTATTATTGCATGAATTACATGGATCAATTTATTTCACCAAGTTGGATCTTCGTTCAGGATATCATAAAATTAGAATGAAGACTAAAGTCATTCCGAAAACAACATTTCGAACTCATGAGGGTTATTATGAATTTTTGGTCATGCCTTTGGGCCTTACCAATGCATCTTCTACGTTTCAAGGGTTGATGAATTCCATTTTCAAACCCCTCCTTAGAAAATTTGCGTTAGTTTTTTTTGAAGTTATATTAATCTATAGTAGGTCATGGAAGGATCATGTTCAACATGTTGACAGGGTGCTCAAACTATTAAAAGAGAAACAATTATATGAAAAAACCTCCAAATGTTTCTTTGGAGTACAAGAGGTGGAATATCTGGGTCATATTGTATCTCAGGAGGGTGTTAAGGCAGACCCTAAAAAAATTAAATCCATTAAGGAATTTAAAGTCCCCACTACCATAAATCAGTTGCGAGGATTTCTCGGGTTAACAAGGTATTATCGCAAGTTTGTTAAGAATTATGGTTGAATAGCAGCACCTCTAACAACATTATTGAATAAAGATGCATTTTCATGGACTCCTGAAGGAACTAAGGCCTTTGAACATCTTAAAGAGGCAATGTGCCAAGCATCAGTCTTAGCTACGCTAGACTTCACAAAAACCTTTATTGTGGAATGTGATGCCTCAAAAAATGGAATTGGTGATGCTTTAATGCAAGAAGGAAGACCCATTGCTTTTGAAAGCCGTCCAATCAAAGGAAAGTATTCGCAGAAATCTATTTATGATAAGGAAATGTTGGCAATACTACATGTACTAAAGAAATGGTGACCTTACCTAATGGGAAGACACTTTAAGATAAAAATTGGTCATGATAGTCTTCAATATTTTTTGGAACAAAGACTATCTTCAAAAGAGCAACAAAAATGGGTCACAAAGATGTTGGGTTGTGACTTTGAAATCATATACAAAAAATGGAAGCTAAATGTTGTTTCATATGCACTCTCAAGAAACGATGAGGATGTGGAAGCATTGCTTTGTGCCATTTCTATTATCCAACCAGATTGGATAACCGAAGCAAGGGAGGAATGGAAGAATGGCGAAGAAGTATGGACACTCATTCAAAAGTTGCAACAAGATCCTAGTACATCTGATACATTTAGTTGGAAAATTGTTTCCTTATGGTACAAAGATCGTGTATATCTTTGTATGAATTCCCAACTAAAATAAAAGATTCTTTTGGAATTGCACACCTCTCCCTTAGGAGGACACTTCGGATTTTTAAAAACTTACCGCATGGTGAAGAAAGAAGTTTTTTGGGATGGCCTTAAATCTGATATTCAAAATTTTGTGGCGAAATGTTTGGTTTTCCAGCAAAATAAAGTTGAGACAATTAAGACCCCGTGTATGCTACAAATTTTATCCATTCCAAGTCAATGTTTGGAGGAGGTTTCAATGGATTTTATCACAGGTTTACCTAAGTCCGAAGGAAAGAGTGTCATCATGGTGCTAGTTGATAGACTTACCAAGTATGCACACTTTTGTGCATTATCTCACCCATTTAAAGTGAGTACAGATGCTACTGCATTTATGGAAACAATTCAAAAGCTACATGGAAACCCAAATATTATTGTAAGTGATAGAGATCCCATTTTCACTGGAATTTTTTGGACGAAATTATTTCTTGTTTGGGTACTCAACTAGCTCATAGCTCATCTTATCATCCTCAATTTGATGGGCAACCTGAGATAGTGAACAAATTTTTGGAAGGATATCTTTGTTGCTTTGTATCCGATAAACAAACACAATGGCTCAATTGGTTACCTCTGGATGAATGGTGGTATAACACTTCCTTCCATGCTGCAGCAAAAATGACCCCATTTATGGCATTTTATGGATATCATCAGCTATCCATCACATCACCTTTAAGAGAAAATTCTAAGCTTCAAGCAATGGAAGATCACATCGAGCATCAACAACAAGTTCTCCAAATCTTAAAGGATAACCTAAATTTGGCACAGAATAGAATGAAACAACAGGCATATCAACATCGCAGCGAGAGAAGTTTTGATGAAGGAGACTAGGTATTTTTACGGCTATAAGCATACATACAAATGTCCCTCAAGCAAGCTAAGAAGGATAATAAATTATCGCCAAAGTACTATGGTCCTTACAAGGTGTTGCAAAATATTGGTACTATGGCATACAAATTGGAGCTTCCTGCATCTTCCCGAGTGCACCCAATTTTCCATGTTTCATGCTTAAAGAAGGTTATATGTGACAAACTTTTGGTTCAAACAATATTGCCAGAACTTGATGAGGAAGGAAAATTCATATTGGAACCTGAAGCAGTCACGGAAACAAGAGATTTAAAGCTACTAAATTGATTAATTTCAGAGTATTTCATCAAGTGGAAGAACTTACCCACAGAAGATTGCACATGGGAGGATGAGAATTTTATACAGAAGCATAGAGAACTACTCAAGCATTGAGGACAACACTTTTTTGAAGAAGAGGGGCATGTTAGAGCCCTATATTACTAGTGTAGTCCCTTATTGTTGTTAGTGTATCCCCCTTATTGTTATTGTTGTACCCTTGTAGTCCCCATATTATTATTATTGTGCCCCATAATAACCCACTATTGTTATTGCTGTGCCCTTACATTATTATTGTTAGGTTGGCTAGGATTATATTGTGACCCTATGGACTCCTATATATAGAAAGGAGTTTTTTTCATTTGAATCATCTAAGAATTGTTCATTTATGTAATGTAAAGGAGGTTGCCTCCTCGAAGTGGCTGATTTCTAAATCGTTGATCTCTCTTTTCTTCTATTTTGTGAGATGATTTCATAACATGGTACACTTTCAAGTTGCAAATGAATATCATGGTCAAGCTATCAAGCAGGTGGAAGACCTTTAGGCATCTCTCCATATACCTTGGAATGATTATTGATCACTTATGGGAGATGCACTATAGTAGAGGATATAGATGTTTGAACATCTAATGAACAAAATTGTGAAATTATACCATGGTGTCCCTTTTTTAGCAATTTTGTCATGCTATTAGAGCTTATCACTTTAGAGGGTTTCCCTTGGATACGTCTAAGCTCAATTCCTTTTGGGAAAATATCATGAAAAGATATTGAAAATTAAGGGTCATTCTTCCCAATGACTATAAACATTGGACCCCTAATACATCATCAACACCACCCATTTGAATTGCAATCATGGGACTATCCAATAAATACTCCTCCATATTCAACTTAAAACTATGGAAATTCCATGAACAATTTATTGTACCTCCCTCTACAATCATTACTTGATATTTTGTTTTAGAAATACAAAATAGTTAAGAAGTTTTGCCAATTTCTAATTAATGAAGTTATGTGTACTACCTGAATCAATCAACATTGTTACCTTTTTCTTTTGATACAATATATTGTTGAAGTCCAAAATTGTCATCTTTTTTACAACCATTTTTGCTTTCCTTTTCATAACAATTTGCTACGTTTCTAGTTGAAAGGTACCTCAGTTATGCTCAAATATCATAAAAGGTATCAATTATTCATGGTTTATAATCTATTTTTTCTTTATAAAATTGAATCAAAACAATTACACTCATTTTGTAGCTAACCGAGGATTCTGCAGTAACATCCATGTTTAGATAGGTTCTAATGCATTAGAGAATGAATAAAATACACAAGTAGATGGAAATTGATCAGCACATGGGCATCCACCTATCATAGTGATCTAGAAAATCACCCAGTTCAAGAGATCTTATGGTCAAACCATGAGTCAACTCTAGTTATAACACTCCAACGATGCACAAGATTTGAAGGCGGTATCAAGCGAGCAAGGAATTGAACGAGAAGAATTTGGAGCTAACATGTCAAATTAAAATATTCTCATGATCTTCTCTTTTAGTAGCAAACCTTGGGAAGAAAGACTCCAATTTTGATTTCATTTTTTAGTTGTCAAAATAGAAACTTGAATCTCGTCTTAGGATGCTTAAGACAAATGTTTAATGGAGGATTTAAAAGGATATGTGGTGAAGTAGTAAAGACACTTACTCTCGTTAATTTTGCAATCATTTTGTTTTTGAAAGCTTCATCATTTAATACAAACACTTTGTTCTTTGGTGACCAATGTGTGACTAAGTAATTTGACATTCCATTTTGTGCTTGCACGCAATAGGAGGATCCCCCGGAGAGCTGTAAGACTAGATTGATTTTTGGTTATGTTCATTTCAATTCATTAGATGAACAATATTTTCTTTACTACAATTCGTTGATGTTTTTTATTAGTATTTTGTTCATTGATTGCTAGTTTGATTTTCTCTATTTTGAATTGGCCAAACGCTCATAGAAATACAAAACATTTCCTTTTTATACTTCATTTCATTCAATTGTTTTCATTTTGATTTCATGAGTATTGGACAAAGAAATCTTGAAGCATAATTGTGCACATTAATAATCCCTCTAAGTTATATTTTAGCTTGTCATTTTGCTAAAGTAGTTCAATTTAAGTTTATTCTTCTATTAGGTAGAATTTCAATTTGTAAGAGCACTTAGAATGTTTTAATTTCCTGCAATTAGGATTAGAATTTCAAAAAATTGTGTCATTAGAATCGATTTTCAATTCAATTCAAGTAGATTAATCTTTGATTCTTTTTGTAAAAGATTAAATCTCAATTGAGTTCAAATAGAGTAATTTTTTTATTCTTGTTGCAATAGAATATCGATTTAGTTTGATAAATAGAATTTTCAATTGATTTCACTTAGAAGTTTTATTTTCTTTGGAAAGAGTAATTTTGATGGAAAGAAGATGTGCATAAAAATGTTTTGAGTTAATCTAGTCTCATTTACATTTGGTTCACTTTTATTTTTCAAAATAAAAAATAGAACTCCTAGCATATATTGTGCACATGCACTTCATAAGTACACGAACCTTGGTTGACAATTCATGAAGTAATTTAACCATCAATTAAATTACCCAACATTTTGGCGTCGTTTTTGGGGAAGTGTATACATGAATTTATTTTTGGTTTGCATATCATTTTAGATGCAATCAATCTTGTAGATGCATAATTAAAGCATGTTAAAAATCATCTAGAATGCATGTATAGAGAAAGGGATTATAGGGGTAGATTTGTAAGTAGAAGTAGAGGAAAAATTTCTATACCAACATCACCACTCACCTTTGCTAGACCATGTAGTGCCACACCATCCACTGACACTTGCATTCCATCCATAGTAGGTAGATATAGACTTTGTGAGGGGCATAGATCTGAAATCCAAACTAGGGACTCACCAACTTCTTTCACTGAAGTTGTAGTTGAAGAACCCACATCCCCGACTGAAGGAGTTATATTTATCTCTTCAACAATAGAACAACTCTTGGGACAAGAGTTAGAAGTGCCTATTGAAGAAGAGGGAGAGATTTATTCTGAAATACCATTAGTAGAACAACCAGAGGAAGAGCTAGAAAATCTTATAATTGAACCTTATATTAGCTCTAAAGAGTCTATGACAACGGGGGAAGGGGAAGGAGAAGTACACAATATAAATGGTGAACTTAGGATTGTAGGAGGAAGAGGAAAAGCAAGAAATAGAGGACGAGGTGGTAGAAGAGGTAGGGGAGAACTAGGTCCTTATGAATTTCCTATCTTTGATGAAGATACCATAGCCACAATGAAAAATATATCACCTTTTATTCTTCCTAATTTTCATGCCTAAGGATTGAGGATCTATAAACATTTATTTTTGAGTTTGATGTATTATGTAGGTCCTTTGACTACTTACTTGATACTCAAAAATTGAAACTATTTCCAACTACTCTAAAATATGAAGCCCTTAAATGGTTTATGGGTCTAGGAACACATAGTATCAGAACATGGGAAGAAATGAAAATGGTGTTCGTAGAAAAATATAAATATTGGTGTATGTCGCATAACCTTAATGATGAAGTCTTTAGGATGATACAAAAGGAGGATGAAAACCTTGAAGAATTAGTAGAAATATTTGTTTGTAATGTTAAAAGGGATAGTGTCGGTTGTGGTGCTTGATTATCTTCCTGATTGTTCATGGCTTTTTTGTTTCAATTGCGTTGGATCCATGTTCCTAATGGGGTGGAAATCCCAACCATTTAACTGTCGTGTGGGGGGGGGGGGGGGGGCAACAACGAATTTTATGAGACCCTCCCCACACACCTAGCAGGAGTTCGGGGGGGCAACGCCCCTAAAGTTAACAATATATTTTCCTTGTAAAATATTGAAATTTCATAGTCAATTTGGGTCATTCACTAGGCGAATGATCTAACAGTATACGTTATGTTAATTTAGAGTATTTTACCCTAGAAGGAAACCCTTGGTTTATATGAGGGAATTATATTCCGGTTGTGCATGATGATTATTCTAAGCGAGAAATAGAGAGGAGGTTGTGTGAGAGCGAAGAGGAAATTACTACGGATTAGTTTTAGGTTGTATATCTTCATTTTTTTAGATAATATAAAAGGAAGGGCCGGTTGTTTCGCCATGGACATAGCCCAAATTGGGTAAACCAGATATATTTGTGCCTCTCTTGTTTTATACATTTCTGTATTTTTGTTTCTGCAATATTTTATGTATTTCATTGCTTTGTTAATTAATTTTCTAACAAGTGGTATCAAAGTTGAAGGTGTATTTGGCTGATAAACTCGTAGGAGAGAAGGGTTGTTGGTTCAAGTGGGAGCTATGGCGGAATATAGTAGGTTTAGGGTCGAGAAATTTAATGACCAAAACTACCATTTGTGGAAGATGCAGATAGAATTTTATATGTATCAGAAAGATCTATACCTACCATTGAGTGGAAAATAAAGGAAGCCGACAAGTATGACAAATGAAGAATGGGATCTTCTCGACATAAAGGCACTTGGAACAATACAACTGTGTCTGGCAGTGTCAGTGGCATTCAACGTTTCAAATGAAATGACAACAAAAGGTTTAATGACGACATTGGCCAAACTATATGAAAAACCCTCAGCCTCAAATAAGGTATTTCTTATGAAGAGTCTATTTAATATGTAGACGTTAGAAGGTGGATATGTTGCTGAACATTTGAATGAATTTAACATTGTTACGAGTCAGTTAAGTTCTATAGGGGTAAATTTTGTCGATGAAGTTAGGGCTATGTTATTTTTGTGCTTTGACAAAATGTTGGAATGGCTTAGTTATGGCTATCAATAACTCTATCTTTGGATCTAGTACTTTAAAGTTTGATGATGTTGTTGGTGCTATCCTTAGCGAGGAAATGCGATGGAAATTCTCCTGTGATACATCGGGTAATGCTTTGACTGCAAAGACTAGGGGAAGAAAAATGGAAAGGGGAAGGAGCCCAGGAAATCGTAGTAAGTCAAGAAAAGGCAGATCCAAATCCAGATTAGGGATAATGTGCTGGAAATGCAAGAATAAAGGACACCTAAGGAAAGACTGCAAATCTTGGAAGGGAAAATAAGGAGATGGATAACAAGAAAACAATCATGAAGTGAATGTGATAGGTGATGTGTTGCAATATGCTTTGATTCTTTCATTAGAGAATATTATTGATGTCTGGGTGGTAGATTTTGGGGCCTCATTCCATGGCACACCTAATAGGAAAAATTTTCATGAATATGTTCAAGGATATTTTAGACAGGTTTGTCTGGGTGATGATAAACCTTGTAAAATCGTTGGAACGGGTAAGGTTTTTATAAAGAAATAGAATGGAAACCAATGGCTATTGAAGGAGGTAAGCCATGTTCCAAATCCAAAGAAAAATATAAGTTCAACGAGGAAGTTAGGTGGTGAAGGTTGTGTAACTACATTCACAGACAAAACCTGGAAGGCCACTAAAGGATCCCTAGTAATAGATAAAGGAGAAAAGGTTGGTACGTTTTATTTATGTAATGGTATTTATAGTTTTGTTAATTCATATTCTTTCACATTAGCATATATGACATTGTGGCATTATAGGCTCAGGCACATGAGGGAGAAGGGGATGCAGATTCTTCACTCAAGAAATTTATTACCAGGTTTGAAGCATGTTGATTTGGATTTCTATGAAAATTCTGTTTATGGAAAACATAAGAGAGTCAAATTTATTAGAGTTGGGAAAGAAAAGAAGAGTGAAAAATTAGAGCTTGTGCATACAAATGTATGGGGACCTGCTCAATTATCATGTCTGAGTGGCTCTCACTATTATGTTACTTTTATTGATGATGCAACTAGGAAAACCTAGATTTATTGTATTCAAAATAAATATGATGTATTTGATACTTTCAAGAAATGGAAATATTTGGTTGAGAATGATATAGGAAAGAAATTGAAGTGTCTGAGATCATACAATGGAGGTAAATATTGCAGAAAAGAGTTTGATAACTATTGTTTAGAGCATGGAATTCACAGAGGGAAGACAGTTCCAGGAACACCATAGGAAAATGGTGTGTCAAAAAGGATGTAAGCAGGTGTATGAACAATCTAGGAAAAGAGCATTGGATGGAAGTGAAGTGGATTCTCAAGTATTTGAGAGGTACCACAAATCAAGCATTATGCTTTGGTGGTTCAAACATTTCTAGGGATATGGAAGGTGATGGAGATAACATGAGGAGCGCTACAGGGTATGTGTTTTTTGTAGGTTGAACAACTTTAAGTTGGGTTCCAAAATTGCAAAAAATTGTTAAACTTTCAACAACGGAAGCAAAATATGTTGTTTCTAAAGAGGGTAGTAAAGAAATGAATTAGTTACAAAGGTTTATGGATGAATTGGGCAAGAAGTAGGATATGGGCAGGTTATATAGTGATAACCAGAGTGCCATTCATCTTGCAAAGAACACTACATTTCATTCCAAGACTAAACATATACATCTCAGTACCATTTCATACAATTAGTGTTGGAAGATGGACAGTTGAAGCCATAAAATATACACACTAGCCAGAATCCTGCAGATATGTTAACAAAAGTTGTAGCCAAGGAGAAACTGAGTTTCTACTCAATTTCAATTGGTCTTCAAGTATGATGATGAAGATGAGAAACAACTAGGTCCAAGTGGAGTCATTTTCTAATAAGTGAAGCAACGATTGATTTTATATAATCAATCTCCAAGTGGAGGATTATTGGGTGTGGAGTCAGTTATCTTCCTGATTGTTCAGAGGTTTTTTGTTTCAGCCACATTGGATCCCTCTTCCTAATAGGGTGGAAACACTGCCTATTTAATCGCCATTAGGGGGGTCCACTAGGGGGGGAACGACGACTTTTATGGGTCTCCCCTTTGGCGGGGGTTTGGGGGCAGCGCTCCCAAAGCTAAAAATAGATTAAAAAATGCCTTGTAAAATATTATAATTTTGTAGTCAATTTCACTCGTTCATTTGGTGAATGATATGACGATATAAGTTATGTTAATTTAGGGTTTTTTACCGTAGAAGGAAACCCTTGATTTATATGAGAGAATTGTGTTTCGGCTGCGCATGATGATTATTCTGAGCGAGAAATAGAGAGGAGGTTGTGTGATATCAAACAAGAAATTACAACGGATTTGTTGTAGGTTGTATCTCTTCATTTTGTTGGATAATATAAAAGGAAGGATTGGTTGTTTCTCCATGTACGTAGCCCAAATTGGGTGAGCCACATATATTTGTGTCTCTCTTATTTTATATGTTTATGTATTTTTTTTCCTCAATATTCTATGTATTTCATTGCTCCGTTAATTAATTTTATAACAGCTAGGATGCATGATTTAGACGAGGAAACATTGAAAGAATTTTTGTTAAAATATAAAAGAGATGAGTGGATTGACCTCCTCAAATTGACGAGCAAAGGAGATGTTTCCCAAATTTAATTTGGTGAAATCTGTGGGTTGTGAAAACATATCTCGAGAGGTAAGGATAGATTTGGTAAGAATCCAAGAGATCCAACCATGTCAAGAGTTAGTAAATCTGCAACTGGAACATTGAGTAGAGTAGAGTTAGGTAATTTTCTTGATAACTTTAAAACAAATATTCTTAGGAAACTTAGTGAACAAATAGACACTCTCAAAATAAAAAACAAGCAAAAATCTAAGAATGTTGCATTATCTATATTTTGTCCTAGGTGTAGGAAAATCCATGTTCTGAGAGAATGTACTCTTGATAGTGTAGAAATTTTTGTCATATGTGCTAAAAATAATGATACCAGGGAATGTCCTTCAATAACTAGGCTTAAAGATATCTTTCAGGATGAATTTGGAACAAGTCAAGCTAATCACTTTGCTTTGTTGGTAAAAGACCATGGAAATCCCAACAGCTAGGTATGACACAAGGTTTTAACACTCAATACCATCCATATGCACAACCACAAAATAATTGGACTGCACCTATACCTTGGAAACCTTGGCCATCCAAAACCCAAAATCTATCCTGGGAACAAGGTTGGAAGAATTATTATGGCAGAAATACTCAATATCCTCAATTCCAACAACCTTAATCTCCTTATCCACCTCAATACTACCCTCCTCACCAAACCAACCTCCTCAATTCCAATCCCAACCACCAAATCAACCACTTTCGTTACCATCCACCCCATTTCCTCAAAAATCCAATCAAATACCTGCTCAACCACTCCCAAAGCCAAATAAAAAAAACAAACAACCTATGTACAATGTATAAGGTCAAAATTTTCAAGCTTCTATGATAACCCCATTAGGTCTAAATGATGTCCAACTTAGATCTGGTAGGGTTTTGCAAAAGAATACACTGCTAGTTGTTATCCAAAAATCTAAAGAGGACAAGGTTCTTGAAAAAGAAATATTTCTTGATCAAGAAAAGACTCCTCCAAAGGAATACGTTCTTACACATTTAGAGGATAGCCAAATGAATCCAGCCCCTACAATTCCTCTAGTAAAACAACTTTTTGTTTCCCTACAAGATCCACCTTTTCCTGAGAGGCTCAAAATTGATAAGGGAATATAAAGGAAAATTGTTTTACCATAACATGATATGCTAGATGAATTGAAAAATGTTTTTATCAAAATTCCTTTACTCCAAACTATATAGGAAATACCAATATTTGCAAAAACAATTAAGGAGTTGTGCATTAGAAAACCTAGAAGAAAAATAAAATATGTCAAGAAAATCTAATTGGTGGGAAATATTGTAGATATTATGTTGGAGAAACCAAAAGTTCAAAAATATCTAGATCCACGTAACCCTATTGTAAAAATTCACATCAATGGTATCAAAATTCCAAACACCCTGATTGATTTAGGAGAAACCATCAATATTATGAGCAAACAAACTATGGATCAATTGAAGCTTCCTAATCTTCAATATACTCCTACATTATTACAATTAGTAGATAGATATGTTATTAAACCATATGGTATATTAGAAGATGTTTTTGTCTCTTTATATTCATGGGAATACCTTGTTGACTTTATGATTTTAACTCCCAAGAATAATCTAGGAGGCCATCCATTGATCCTTGGTAGACCTTGGTTAGGTACAATTGATCCATTCATAATTTGTAGATCTGGTGATATATATATATATATATATATATATATATATATATATATATATATAATGGTAGCTCTACTAAGCAATTCACATTGTATCTACCCACAAAAACAATAATTGAAGTAGAAAGCGAAGTCTGGATATATGGTGATAATGAAGACTTTCATGATATTCAACCATTATTTACTCTTTCTTTTCTTTTCTTTTTTTAACATTGTCGGGTATTCTATATTAATCTTCGAAAAGGAAGCAAACTCCCACATACAAAATTTATGATAGAGGCAAGATGGAGGAGGGGAACAAGCAATTGGATTCATAGTCCAAAGCTTTTACATCAGGGCAATGGATTCCTCCAACAACATTGGATTTATAGATCCAAACAAAATGCTTCAAAATACAAATAAATTAACATTTCATAGCTAGAACTGATTGCTGAGAAGACTAATACTCAGCCTAAAAAATTATATCTGCTATACTTATGCTGATTTATGATCTGAGATTGGTTTTTGAAATGAAACTGAGACTGTAGTTCACTGTAATTTATTGAAACAAAAGCACAAAAAATATCTTAATGAAGAGGGAGCTGCTCCAGAACTTAAACTTTTTCTTTTTTATTGACCATTCTTTCTTCCCCTGGACTGATCACGCTGTTACGGTCCTGAGAGCTTGAGCTTCCTTTAATTTTTTTTTTCTATTACATCCATTGGGAAGTCCACCGTGTGTTGCATGTGAACACACCTATTATTGAAATTTTCATAGTCTTTACGATATTCTAATAATCGATGCATTATAATGGCATTCTCTGCTATATTTTTCTCCTTCATATGGTTAAGAAGATCCTTCACATGTTCGATCATGAACTTATTTCCTTTGCACTATGGACACGATGTTGGAGATGGTAGATTCATGACAACGTCGACTAGATATGCAATGCGAAAGATGCAGAAGCTGCAAACACGGGGAGGGAGAATGGAAGGGAGGAGCCAGCAATAGTGAAGGGATGAGATGATGGTGGAAGGAGGAGGGGCAAGCTGCAAAGAGAAAGGGCACACAAACATGCCAACGCATATCAAGAGGAGCCAGAGGAGATAAGGAACACAAGTTAGAAGACGGAAAGGAGGGAGGTATAAGAAGAACGGGTTGGGAAGGGGAGGGGAGAAGAGGACGAACGAGTGGGAGTCTCAAGGGGGAAATAGGATGAGAAAGAGAAAGAAACGATGGAGGAGGAGATTTGTAATTGGAAGGAGGATCATCATGGGATACCGAGAGTGAAAAAAAAAATACAAGCACAAGTGGAATATGAATAATGAGTTATAAGTCAGATGCAGATAATGAATGATGCAATTCCAAAATTTTAAGGATATGGTGCTGATATGGAAGGTACATCTATGGGATTATTTGAAATGTGACATCATTGCCTATTCTGAATTCTCCTTGATTTATGAGAACTTCTCTATTTGTTAAAGAATCAACAGTTTTATTTTCATCTCTCAATATATGATAAAAGAGACTTTTCCCAAATTAACCAGATTTTCTCTAATACGAAGAATGATTTGTGCCGACTCTGAATTCTTCGGAACAGTGTTATTCACCAATTGAACCATTATTTACTCTTTTGCAAATGGACAAGGAAGATAAATTAATAAATTTGATGAACAATAATGATTCTTCTTCATACTATGGACAAGATCATTTTTTTCAAGAACAATGTAATATTGAATATTTATCATCGCATCAAATGGCATTGCATTCTACAGAAAAGTTTGGTAATTATTTAGTAGAAATATTTCTAGGTAAAACATTAAAAATCAATAATAACTTCGAAGAATTTAAAAAGATAAAATTGATAAAGATGCTACAAAAACATTTCTCTGCTCATGCATAGGAAAATACTAATATGAAAGGACTTGATCCCAAAACTTGTATGCATCATATTTATATTAAGGAAAATTCCAAACTAGTTAGACAACGATAGAGAAGAATGGACCCTATTCTGAGAGAAATTGTTAAGAAGGAATTATAAAATTTAATGTGAATTTCATTTATCCGACATCAAATAGTCAATGGGTGTTACCTTTCGTGATTGTTCAAAAGAAGAATGGAAAATGGAGAGTGTGTCTTGATTATATAGAATTGAATAAAGTTACTTTGAAAGATAATTTTTCCACTATATTTTATAGACCATGTACTAGATTCCTTAGTAGGGAAGAAATACTTTTAATTTCTTGATGGTTTTAGTGGGTATAACCAAATCCAACTGGCCCCAAAATATCAAGACAAAACAACCTTTACATGTCCATGGGGTACATATGCTTATAGGGTACTTCCTTTTGGGTTATGTAATGCACCGACAACATTTCAAAGAGCATTTTTGGATATATTTTCTAAACTAATTCATGATTGTGTGGATGTTTACATGGATTATTTTACTATCTATGGAAATAATTTTGAAGAAGCTCTCAAAAAATTAGAAAAAGTTCTCATTAGGTGTAAAGAAAAAAGTCTTTCATTAAGTCATGATAAATGTTTTATGATGTTTAATGAGGGAATTTTTTTATGCCATCATATTTTAGGTGATGGAATTAAGGTGGATACATCTAAGGTAGAAGTATTTTCTAGAATTTTGATTCCTACTTGGAAAATAGATGTTAGAAGTTTTCTTGGTTTTACTGGTTATTATAGAAGGTTCATATAAATTTTCACAAAAATATCCTCTCCACTTTGTAAACTTCTTACAAAAGATTGTGAATTTGTTTGAAATTATGAATTCCAGAAAGAATTTGACACATTGAAGCAAAAAATCACTGAAACGCCAATTTTAAGGGGACCTAATTGGTCTCCTCCTTTTCACATTTCAACTGATGCTTCAGATACAAATTTACGAGCTGTTTTGGGACAAAGTTAATTTGACTCTTGCAGAGTTAAATTATATTGTAAAAAAAAATGAGTTTCTAGTTGTTGCACATGCCATTAACAAGTTTCGACATTATATCACTGGTTATAAAACTTTCATTCATGCAGATCATTCTGCTATTTGATATCTAATGAACAAACCAATTGCTAATGGCAGGATCACAAGATGTTTGTTGTTGTTACAGGAATTCAATATTATTATTCTTGACAGACCAGGAAAAGAAAACACAGTTGTTGATTTCCTTTCTAGGATGCAGAATGATAATAATAATGTTCGTGTAAAAGATAATTTTCCTTGCAAATATTTTTTTGAAATATCTATTAAAACTCCTTGGTTTGTAGATATTGCTAACTATTTGGCTACAGGAAAGTTACCCCCACAATTATCAACCAAAGAGAAGTAGAAATTTATCGAATCTAGTGCACCTTATTCTTCGATAGATGGAGAATTATATAGAACTGGACTTGACTTAATCATCTGAAGGTGTGTTTGAGGAGATGAAGTACCACAAATATTGGAAACTTGTCATGATGAACCATGTGGAGGACACTTTGATGATAGGAGAACTGCTTACAAAGTACTTCTTTTGGGATATTATTGGCCTTCTCTTTTTAAGGATGCCAAATAATATCTCAATATATATGATAGTTGCCAAAGAATGGGAAAGCCTTTTCCACCATATGAGATGCCTTTACAACCACAGGTACTTGTAGAGACTTTTGAAAAATGGGCTCTAGATTCCATTGGTCCAATCAATCCTCCATCTAAACAGAAAAGGTATATACTTGTTTGTACATATTATATTAAAAAATGGGTAGAAGCTAAACCACTTCCATTTGCAAATGAAAATGTTGTAGTTACATTTATTTTTTAGGACATTTTTACTCATTTTGATGTCCCAAGGGAAATTGTGATAGATCAAGGTACTCAATTTACATCCAAGTTGGTGCAAAAAATAATGGAGCAATAAAAAATCAAATATTGGAAGTCTACTCCATATCATCCACAAGCCAATGGGCAAGTGGAGTCCACCAATAAGGTACTTGAAGCAATTCTAACCAAAATTGTGCATTTGCATAGGAGATATGGGTAGAATGGCTTCCATATGCATCATGGGAATACCGTACCACATGGAGAAATACAACTGGACATACTCCTTATGCGCTTGTCTATGGGAAGAAAGTTTTTCTTCCAATTGAGTTCCAAGTGGAGACCTTTAGGACAACAAAAAAATTGGGCCTTGATCTATCTGAAGCTAAAAAAAAAAGGTTAGCACAATTGAATGAGATGGATGAGATTCGACAAGATGTTATCCAAAGAACTACCATTATTCAACAACAAAGATCAAGATGGCGTGATAAATTCATTAAAGCTAAAAGGTTCAAGCTGGGTGATTGGGCTCTTCTTTTTTACTCTAAATTCAAATATTTTCAATGAAAATTTCACTCACTGGGTTGGTCCTTATGAGATAGATATTGTCTTTGATAATGGAGCAGTTAGAATCAAAACCATTGATGAAAATAAATTTACATTCCTTGTTAATGGTCATAGATTAAGGATATATCATAAACAATTAACAAGAGAAGAATTTTCAAATATTTGCAAGATAATTATGATTTCAAGTTGGTTGGGAAACGAGATCCTTCTCCTCATCCTCCAACCAAGTTGTAATTTTCTTTTCTCAAAATAAATAAAATAAGTATAGGCATCAAAAACAACATTGTTGGCATGTTTATACAAAAAATATCAATTGAAAACCAAGGAGTCTTGGCAGTTTAGATTTTCACATCCCTTGTCTTTTTCCCATATTCTTGTTACCCCTTTTTTTATATTAGATTTACAGGTCTAAAGAATCACTTTTGAGGCCTAGTTTTCTTCAAATTCCATCAAGAAGAAACAAAAATAAAAATTCTATTCCATCCAACAACAAATTTTAAAATAAAACAAAATAAATAACAACTACAAAATCAGTGACATTGTGCAGCCAATTTCAAGTTGGAAGATGCAGATGGAATATTATATGTATAAAAAGGATTTGTACCTACCATTGAGCGGAAAATCAAAGTATTCGACGAGTATGATGGATGAATAATGGGGTATTCTCGATAGAAAGGCACTATGAACAATACGGTTGTGTCTGGCATCATTGGTGGCATTAAAATTTTCAAAGGAAACAACAATAAAAGGTTTAATGACGACAATGACCAAACTATATGAAAAACCCTCGGCCTCAAATAAGGTATTTATTATGAAGCATTTCTTTAATATGAAGATGTCAGAAGGTGGATTTGTTGTTGATCATTTAAATGATTTATCACAGTTACTAGTCAATTAAGTTCTGTAGGGGTAAATTTTAATGATGAAGTTAGGGCTCTGTTATTTCTATGCCCAATGTTAGAAAGTTAGAATGGATTAGATATGGCTATTAGTAACTATGTCTCTAGATCTAGCACTTTAAAGTTTGATGATGTTTTTGGTCCCATCCTTAGCGAGGAAATGCGACGAAAATGATCTGGTGAGACATTAGGTAATGCTTTGACTGCAAAGACTAGGGGAAGAAAAGTCGAGAAAAAGAAAATCCAAATCCGGTTTAGGGATAGTGCTCTAGAAATGTTGGAAGAAAGGACACCTCAAGAAAGATTGAAAATATCAGAAAGGAAAAGAAGGAGATGGACAAAAAGAGAATAATCATGAAGCAAATATGAGAGGTGATGTGTTGCAAGATGATTTGATTCCTTCATTAGAGAATATTATTGATGCCTGGGTGGTATATTAAGGGGCTTCATTTCATGCCACACCTGATAGGAAACATTTTCATGACTATGTTCAAGGATATTTTGGACATGTTTGTTTGGGTGATGATAAACCCTGTAAAATCATAGGAATGGGTAACGTTTTTATAAAGAAACAAAATGGAAACCAATGGCTATTGAAGGAGGTAAGGCATGCTCCGAATCTGAAGAAAAATCTAATTTCAAAAGGAAAATTAGGCAGTGAACGTTGTGTAACTACATTCACAGACAAAACATGGATTATTACTAAAGAAGCCATGGTAATAACAAAAGGAGAAAAGGGTGGTACGTTGTATTTATGCAATGGTATTTCAAATTTTGTGAATGCTTTAACCTCCGAAGGAGTAGATGCGAAATTGTGGCATCATAGGCTCAGGCACATGAGTGAGAAAGGGATGCAAATTCTTCACTCAAGAAAATTGTTTTCAGGTTTGAAGCATGTTGATTTGGATTTTTGTGACTGTGTTTATAGAAAACAAAAGAGAGTGATATTTATTAGAGTTAGGAAGGAGAAGAAGAGCGAACAATTAGAGCTTGTGCATACAAATGTATGCGGACCTGCTCAGGTATCATTTCTCGGTGGCTTTCACTATTATGTTAGTTTTATTGATGATGAAACTAGGAAAACCTAGATTTATTGTATTCAGAATAAATCTGATGTATTTGATAATTTCAAGAAATGTAAAGCTTTGGTTGAGAATACTACAAGAAAGACGTTGAAGTGTCTCAAATCAGAAAATGGAGATGAATACTACAACAAAGTGTTTGATAACTATTATTTAGAGCATGGAATTCGTAGAGAGAAGGCAGTTCCTGGAACACCATAGGAAAATGGGGTGTCAGAAAGGATGAACATGACAATCATGGAGTGTGCAAGGTGCATGAGATTGCATGCAAGATTGCCCTTACAATTTTGGGAAGATGTTGTAGATATTGTTGTTTATATAATAAACAAAGGGCCTTCAAGTTCCTTGGATGATGGTATTCCAGAGGAGGGATGGACAGGTAAAAAGGTAAACTACTCATTTTTAAAGACTTTCGGTTGTGAATCCTTTGTCCACACCAATAAAGAAAATAGAACAAAGCTTGAGGAAAAATTAAAGAAATGTACCTTTATTGGATATGGTGTTAATGATTTTGGTTATCGCTTATATGATTATGAAAATCACAAAATCATTAGGAGTAGAGATGTCATATTCAATGAAAAGGTCATGTATAAGGACCAGATGCATGAAAAGAAACATGGAAAGGAAAACAAGAATACTTTGTGCTTGATAAGATCATAGAAAAAATAAAGGCGCATGAAAATCATAATGATCAGCAGCCACAACAACCACAACGACACTTAGAATTTCAATTTGTAAGAGCACTTAGAATATTTTAATTTCCTACAAGTAGAATTAGAATTTCAATTATTTCATTAGAATAGATCTTTCAATTCAATTCAAGTAGATCAATCTTTAATTTTTGCTGTAATATGCTAAATCTCAATTCAGTTCAAATAGAGTAATTTTTTATTCTTGTTCCAATATAATTTTGATTTAGTTTGATAAATATATTTTTCAATTGATTTCACTTAGAAGTTTGTTTTGCTTTGGAAAGAGTAATTTTGATGGAAAGAACATGTGCGTAGAAATGTTCTTAGTTAATATAGTCTCATTTACAATTGGTTCAATTTTATTTTTCAAAATAAAAAATAGAACTGCTAGCATATATTGTGCACATGCACTTCATAATTACACGTACCTTGATTGATATTTAATGAAGTAATTTAACCATCAATTAAATTACCCGACATAGGTTTTTATAGCTCTAAATCTTGTGACAATTCTAATTCTTGATCTTCTTCATCTTCACAGTATATTTAGGACAATTTCTTCTAATTTCACTTATGTCCCTTATTGTACTTGTTATCATAGCTGAAACATAGTCCCTTGCTCTTCTTTCATCCATTTTTTGAGGTGTCAACCTTTTGAGTTTAAGAGAGGGAGAATGATGTTCTCTATAGTTATTAGTGGCCAATTTTCTAGTAGCCATATTTTTACTTTCAACTTTCCTTGCTAGACTGAAAGTGTGCTCTAGGGATTTTGGTTCAAAGAGACACACATCATGTTAGATGCTTTCCTTTAAACTTCTCATAAGGGGGTCTAACAAGTTATCCACTTAATATTCTTTATCCTAATACATATCTTTTGGAATAGTTGAATGTGTTCTGTAATTGGACCTTTTTTCCAAAGTTTTACCAATCGACTACATAACATATTTCTCTTAATATCCCCACAATGTGTTGTCCCCCAAAAAACATACCAACATACAATAGAATCTTTTTTCCTTTCATAAAGCCATTGCTACCATACAAAATGATCTTGTTATAAATACATTGATGCCATATATACCTTTTGTAAGGCTACCACTTGGTGTAGATCAAACTATTGCTTCCTCTAGAATATGTATGTTATATAATCATTACCATACAACTTCCTCATATCAATCTTCAAAATGTAGTAGTTCCTTGGTATTGACTTGAATCCTTGATGATGTGGTTCTTGGATTGGAAATTCATGGTTATGGTTTCATCAGTCAATATTTGTGCTCTTTAATTGTTATAAAATATCCTCCAGATGTGATTGAATCCCAATACCATGCTTCTCCTTATGTCCATGATTTCCCTCGATCCCCATATCCTTTTTGGGAGATCCTGTAATAGTTTTTTCCCCCATTATTTCCAATCATGTATTTTTGTATTAATTTCTTACCATTTTGCATTTATTTCGTGATTTCAATCATGGAATTTCATATTTCTTCCTTGACATGTTTTTATATTTCTCCTTGGTTTCCTACATATTTTGTTCCAGATTATTTATTGATCCTTATATATATGAAAGTTGATCTTCTAACTTGGATACCTAACACTAGACATATTTTATAAGCCTTTGGGAGGTTTAATTGGAGTAGTAGCTTTTAGATCTTTCTTTAAATCCATGTGAGAAAAAATTAATAGTACTCCTCTTTATCACAACTTTCATTCACCCAAAAAAAATAGATCTTCTAATCAAAAGTTATGTAACTTGTAAGTTACATACTTTTTAAAACCTTAATTTGGAGAATAATTGAATGAATAATCTTTTTTCTTGATATATATTTGAAATTCGAGTCATTCTCAATTTAAAATGTGGACCTATAATATTAAGATATGTCTTCTCTAAAGATTGAACCATAATTTGATGTGCCAAGTGAAGTTATGGTAGCTTTCCCAAAACTTGTTGATTTTTTGCCTCTTCCCAAGAACAACCTTGTATAGTTACCAAATGTCCAATTATTTGAATATGATTTTGAATTTTTTTTACTCGAGGTACTTAGTTATTTCTCCTCAGATCTCTTAATATTGTATAGTTTGAAGTATCTTAGAAAAAAAAGTTATAGCAAAAATGCCATGATCACTCGTTTGAAACTGATTTCAGGACCATTCACACACCTTAACTTCCACATGGTATATCTCTGAAATTATAATGAACCAAAATTTAAATTTTTATTAGATGTACCTTGATATGCCTTCTTAATCTAATCAAATTTTTGTGGTCTGAAATGTTTAAGAAAAATAATTATAACAAAAATATTGAGATGACTCTTTTGAACAAATTTCAAGAATAATCACAAACCCTAATTTCCACAATGTATCTATGAAAATATAGAAAACCAAAATATGAAATTAAAAAAAAATGTTCTCCCATATCTTGCCTCAACATGCTCAAGTTTCACATATGAAACATCCTAGCAAAAAAATTATGGTGAAAATGCCATGATTACTTGTTTGAAACAAAAAAAACCCTAGGTTCATATGTTCTAATCCCAATTGTTATGAATCATTCACCTTAAAATTATTAAGAATCCGATAACTAAATTTTGACTTTGAGGGCGAAACATCATTTACAATGAATAGAATGTATACGACAAAAATTGATGATCCTAAGACTAGGTCTCCTTAGTGTATATATAAGTGATAAATGGTACAATTATAATGGTACAAAGAAAGGTTATAGGTTCTATCCAGAGCCATTTGGATCGACGATTCATAAAAAAATTGTATTCAATTGCATCCTATTGAAGTTGAGGGAATAACCAACTTTTTTATCCTTTGGTTCCCAAACACTTATGAACTAGCTATCTATATACATAGCTAACATTTCAGCTAAGTCAGCCAAGTTTGTCTTCTTGTCCATTCTTACCATCCATTTCAAATTGGTCCTTCCTTAATTTCTCAATTTTAGAAACAACACTGGATCAATGGAGTATAAATATCTCCTGGAAGATAATATAACAATAGAAATATAATAAATAAATATATAAGGGTTAATAAGGGGATTTAAGGTTAACATGGGGCTTATATAGGGCTTAACACCACACAATTCACAAATACATATTCTTGATGCTTAATATAAAAGACCCTATCATTTGTAATTACTATCTCCACCATATTAAATCATAAGTTTTGAGAAATTATTTGAAAATCTTGTGCCCATGTTCTGTTATAACCACTATGAGTTCTAGCTCTAAGGGGAATTAAACACCATGGAAAATGAATCCAACACTAAAAAAACAAAATATTCCACTAGCATATTCCAACTATGAGTTGGGATCATAAATACTTTGCTATAAAATTGTCCATATACTTCACTAACAAGTTATTAAGCATACCAAGGAAATCAATAAATTAATGAAAGAGGGAATCACCATTTCTAGGTAAGTTAGTAATTTATCAAGCTTCAAAGAATCATTGGGAATGACTCCAAAAAATATAAAAGTGAATCACAATTTGGTTAAGTGCGAAAAAGGATTCATCGTTTGTGTTTTAAAAAATGAGTTGTTGTGAGTGTAATAATAGATTCAATGTGTACGCAAGTATGTGGAAGTGACCCTTTACTTGTGGGGAGGAAATGGGAGGGAAAAGAACTCTCCCATACACAAGATCCATTACTTGAATGCTACCAAATTCTAGAGAATGCAATAGCATGATTTTGGCACATGAATCTACACTATAATTCAAAGAGAATACCAACAACAATTATTAAACACATTGAACCAAAGGTGTACATCAAAATAGAAGATAATTTACTATAGAAACCCAACTTGGAAAAATAGCTTGGAATGGTGGTTTTCATTATTTATTAATCAACCATCTTTAAAGCTCTTTACAGATTATTTGCCTCTCTCTCAACCGTTAGAAATTTGTTTACACGAATTAAACAAATGCCTAATGAATATTGATAAAGGAAAACCCTTTGAGTTTGCTATGAAGAGGATATAGGAATTGTTGGGATCTATTGTGGTAGCTAGAAGGCCAAGCTTCCCTATTGCCATGGCCCAAGGAGGACCTACATTGATTATGGAACCTTGTGGACCTTCCAGAATGTAGCACCAATTTTTTTCCTCCCACTAGTATGCCCACTTCAATTGTACTCAACTTGGACTACACATTTACAATATTTTTAAAGATAAGTCATTAGAGAAAAAAATCATAATAAAACAATTTTATATCAATTGAAATATACACAATAGCAAAAGATGCAATATGAGAGGGGTGGCTCAATCATAGCCTAACACTTGAAATAATTTTTTTACAATACAAGTTTGGAAATATGCCTTTACATGGATCTTGGCCTAACCAGCCTCATGCAAATTTAGGATAATGGCCTTATATGAGCATTAGTCCAACCGAACCCCAATATAAACTTGACCCACCCAAATCGTACACTCTCAGTCCAACTCAACACAACCCTTGGTCCACTCAATCTATTACAAAACTTAGCCAATTGACCTGCTTTATAACACAATGGAATGTGGCCTACAAGATGTCACATGGCCCTCTCGATTATAAAAACTATCCCTAAGAAAACCTCATCCTGAACACCTACCTCTATTGGTAGTGTGTGCCCTTTCACACCATGCAATGTTCTCTTTCAGTTTTGTGCCACTCATAACGTTTTCCATGGATCTGCGGTGCACTATCTATAATTATATGCGATGTGTTACTTGGTTGTGTCATTCTTTTCTCTCAGGATCAATCACCATTAGAAAAATGAAGAAAACATCTTCTCCAAAACCATTTTTGGAGCAATTTCTGTCATAGTAATTTTTCTATAATACAATTGGGTTAGGCTTTTCATCTTTACTGAATAATTTCAAGAAGAATCAAGAGGCTCATGATATACCAACCCATTTCATCAATTGTATACACAATACAGTCATTAGGTTAGAAGGGTCACTAAAGTTGTATACCATATTAAGTGACTAGTCAACTTAGTGTTCCTAAATTGATGTCATAAATTGTCAACCAGGGCTAGTAAACTGTTGAAGTGAAGTGCACCATATGTGACTAAGTAACCTTTTCCTACTTCATTGTGCTTAGTGTTTTTCTAGTGTTTTTGGTTTTGTGTTTTTATGCTAAGACGAAAAGAACTAAATTGTTGGCAAAGAGAAGTTATTGATCACACTAAAACAGAACAAAACCTACTCTAAACTATGTATGGCACTTAAGAACAGAAAATGCTAATCCACAGATTGTAAAGCTTGACAAGAAGAATAACTCATAACATTAAACTCAATCCAATTCATTTCATTAGAGGTATGTTGGAACAACTTAAGAAAAGGATAATTTTGATGTAATGAAGTTCTCTATAATAAACAACAACTTACAATATCACAGAAAAAATCTCATCCATAGTTAGAAATTTGTTGGAACATTTTGAGAAAAGATCATCTGCAACATAGTAAGGAACCCTATGCTAAAATGACTTATGACAATAAAATTAACCCATTCTGCCACTCAAAATGTTACTATTAAGCCTCATTCAAGGGTTATAGATCTTTTGGAATAGCTTTGGAAAAAAAGGTTGTTTGTAAAATTATGAGAAATTTCAGAATAGTTAAGAACCCAAAATGATATAACTAATTCTTGTCCATATGATAATGATGTGTTAGAAGAGATTAAGAACAAGAGCAGCTTGTAAAATAATGAGGGTCTTTGAAATCTAATTAATAGGACTAGAATGCAATTAACTAATAAAACTTGAAATACAATGAACATAACTGAACTAAAATGCAATTAACCTCCGAAGTACTACAACTCTATCTCATTCACATGTTAGTGATATATTGGAACAGTTCATGAGAACAATATTGATTGCAATATTCGATGTAAGTAAACATAAAACATGATGCTCAGAAAACTGCCTGGATTAAGAACGAAACAGAGCTAAAGTTACTTATCTAGAAAATATGCACAAAGCCTTTCAGACAGTAGGGTCCCTCTACCATCAGATTGGCACACGAATCCTTAACTCCTAAAAATTGCTTCAGATCATGCATCAAAGTTGTACTTCTTTCATTAAAGGAAAAACGCTCAGAAACAGAGTATCACAGTCTTTGAGAACTAACAACAAAGCATCAACTAACTAACTGTCTCTCGGTTCACCGAGTTATTCTTATAAGAAAAATGCATAATTGTCATTGAGTAGAAATAGGCATAGGTTTCTTTTTCAATCAAAATCAAATTAGAACTCCTGTTGAGGACTCGTACTTTGCTGAAGACATCTGCAGAGTCCTTGTCCTTGTAGAAGTCTACTTCTTAGTTTTGGCTTCCTCCACGTGCATAACCACTTGCAGATTTTTGCTCAGACTTCGTAGAGGGCAAGGAATGATGTAGGAGAGTTCTGGAATTTAACCATATTCGTTTTTCCTTGAAATGACACCTGTAACCTGTGTGAACATAAAGATGGCTGCGGAATATGCGACTAGCTACAGAATGGCTACGTTCTGTAGCTAAGTCTGATAAAAAATCACTATGACATCAAAACCACAAAATTTTAGTAAGTCAATCATTGCATGCATTCTTAAAGTAATTTTAATCATCCCTATTGATATTTTAAGCCTATAACTGACAAAGGACAAATGGAATGAAGTTAATTTTGATGAAAGGAAAGGACATCTTTAGGGCTCAACATACCCCCACTGTAAAGCTTTTGCATGTCCTCATGCAATCAATCCATGTATTCTGAAACTTCTGCTAGGACATCTAACTTCCTTTTTCTGCTTTGCTTGGTGTTCAATGGCATCCTAGGCTTCCTTATAACCAATTTGAACCTCAGATTTATAAGTGCCTTGCTCAACTTTTTGTTTTTCTTCTTCAGCTTCTCACTAGCCTTGTACAATTTTTCCATTTGCAGAGAGAGAGTTGTGTTCATATCACTTTTCAGCTTGACTTTGCTCCCTTAAAATTTCATTTTCATTTTTTATATGCCTATTAATTATTTCCAATTCATATTTATCTCTTCTCAGCATTTCAATTGAAGATTCTTGTGGGTTAGGAGTTCTTCTTCTGCTTTCCGAGGCTCTTTTTTCTAATGACTCAACATAATTATAGATTTGTTGTTGGGCTGGGTCTATCTCCGGAGTTCCTCCATCAAGATCTTCTTCGTACTGGTACTCAGGAGATTTGTCAGTTGGTGTCTCTTCATCTTCAATATCTATGATTCCTGTTTGCTTAACTCCAGTCTTCTTCAATATGCCTCTAAGCCTATGGCTTCTTCTTAGTTTAGATGGTCCCTCACCTCTCTCCTTAGCATACTTTCTTATTATCTTCTCCTTTTTAAGCTGTTTCTTGATTTCAGCCAATTTTTCAGAGATAATCTCCTCACTGTCTTCTTGTGTGGATTTACCAGTTTTAATTTCAACATATTTGGAAAATTTTTCTCTCCTGCTTCTTCTTACAAGTTTTCCTTCAGATGCAGTTTCTTTAGGTTCTTCAAAATGATTCCTCAAGAGGAACTCATCCCAACTGTCTTCCACCTTTTTTAAATGATGCTCAATTAAGATTTTAACTAGGCCATGGTGATATAGGGTGGTTTCCAAGAACTGAAACCTCTTTTGGACATTAGAAGCCATTCTCTTTAGGTTATGAAGTAAGAGGAAGGGTAAATTTATCTCTTCATTTAGAAAATGCATCATAAGTAGAATGTGATAAACATATAGGGTACCAAACCTTCCCTCACAAGTTATAAACTTTTGCAGAATTAGCAACATATTTCGCCATTTACTCTTCAATTTTTAGCTAGGAATGCCCTTCTTAAAAACTAAAATATCCATACCTGGTGTTTTTAGCATCTGCCTCCATGCTTCATAATGGAACTCTTTGTTTTTGAACCATCGTTCACCTTGCCTTGGTAATTCTGCTGCCTCTGCTATGAAGGATTTTGTGATAATGAACTTGACATCACCTATTTCAACTTCTGACCCGTTGAATGACCGGGCAAATGACTTGGTGACCTCCTTATGAAAACCATTGAACTTCTCCAAAAACTGTATCCATCCAACCTGCTGTAACATCTCTTTAATTTGTGGGTACCCTTCTAGGTATTTGGTTCCGACTGGTTCGGACCTCACAATAAGTCCCATGGCTTATTTATTCAACTTCAATTTACTGCTCCGTCACTGCTCTCTTATTCAAGGTAAAAATGGCTGTAGGGGGTTTTTTTCACCCTAAAGATGACTTCTCTGTTTCTGCAAACAGGAATTGGCTACGGAAAGATGACATGAAGTGGATATGGAATGAGTGAAATACGGTGAGGGTAAATCACACGAATAAATGAGTTTGAGAGCTATCATGAAGTAAAAGACCGCGGAAAAATCCCATGAGGATTTCAAAATCATCACTGAATATTTCGGGTTAGTGACGTGACCTAATAGGTCACTTCAAGTACTAACCGTTAACTTTTAATAAATGATGATTTGATATGGCGGAATGGAAGGGATTTTGTCCAAGGATTTTATGATAGGCTTGATCAATATGAATAATCAAAATAACTTTATGAAACATACATATAACTTAACTATACTATATCTTTCATAATCTGTTATCATAATAATTTCACAGTTTTACCTTAGCCCTTCTTTTAATTTTTTCTTTTTCAATATGCTTGGTCTTTCCTTTGAAAATCATTGATCTTTCAGTCTTCATAATCCTTTTGATTTTGCTTGTTGAAATAGGTGTGCAGGATCAATTTGCTGCTGAACACGTGGTTGCTAGATAGTTGGCTGCATAATATCTGGATGTAGAATGTCTGGCTGCAGAATGCCTGGCTGCGAAATGTCTGGCTGCAGAATGTATCTGTGAAAGCTTTGAAACACGGAATGAAATGATTTGAAATATGGATGAAATGAAGTATAAGATGAAAATGGATCATGAACTATATTGGAATGAAACATGAACAAAGTGGAATATGATGGAATGAAATAGATCACAAATGCGAAGTGAAATGAAATATGAAAAGTGGCTTGCAACTTATGATTTGTAATACTCAATTGCAGAAAGAGATCAATTTTGAAAATCTGAAATGAAAATGAGATGGATCATGAAATGGAGTGAATGAAGTATGGATGAATGGAGTGAATGGAATATGGATGAAGTGAGATGTGATGAAGTGAAATGGATCATAAGTGGAATGTGATATGTAAAATGGGCATGCACTTATGATTTTATGATAGTTGTTTGCAGGAGAAGAACAATTTTGAAAAGCTAAAGTGTCAGAAGGATTCTGATTTTCACTTTATCTTTTATGTATAAACATGCTAATCAATGATTAGTTTTCATGTTTATACTTTTTTTTTTCATCATCTGATTTCAGAAAATACAATTAATTTGATGAAGAAGAAGGATTCTTCTTCATTAACTTCACATCATTGTTCTCTTGGAATCTCTTGACAAATTCTTCTCTTGAAAGTGGCTTATGATACAACTTCAATCTATGACCATTTACAAGAAAAGTGACCTTCTCTTCATCTATTGTCCTGATTTTTATTACTCCATTGTAAAAAATTTTCATGATTTCATATGGTCCAAGCCAATGTGTTTGGAATTTACCTTGAAAATCTTTGAACTTTGAATCAAACAAGAGGGCCCAGTCACCTTCTTTGAATTTCTTTTCCTTAATGTACTTATCATGCCATCTAGTCCTTTGCTGTTGGACTATATTTGTTCTCTGGACTGCATCCTGTCTGATCTCATCCAATTCATTAATCTGCTCCAATCTATGCTTTTGTGCTTCTATTAGATCAAGTCCTAGCTAGACTGCCATTTTAAAAGTTTGAATCTGAAACTCTATGGGAAACAATACTTGTTTTCCATAAACAAGTTCATAAGGAGTATGACCTGTTGTGCTTCTCCATGTAGTTCTATAGGCCCACAAGGCTTCAGGAAGCCTATCTGCCCAATCTCTTCTATGTAAATGAAGAGTCTTTGTTAGGATCCCTTCAATGACCTTATTAGTAGATTCCACTTGACCATTTGCTTGTGGATGACAGGGAGTATATTTTCTGTGTCTGATTTTGTACTTCTCCACCATTTGTTCCACTAGCCTTGATGTGAATTGAGCTCCTTGATATGTAACAATTTCTCTTGGGACACCAAAACGAGTAAAAATATCCTCAAAAAGAAAATTAACTACAGATGCTTCAGTAGCAGAAAGTAATGGCTTGGCCTCTATCCATTTGGTAACATAATCAGTGCAAACTAATATATATTTCTTTTGTCTTGATGGATGACTAATAGGTCCTACAAAATCTAAAGCCCATTTCTTAAAAGGTTCAATATGTACCTGAAGCTGCAATGGCATTTCACCTGAAGGGGGAAGGTTTCCCTACCCTTTGGCAACTGTCACACCTTTTGACATACTCTTTAGCATCTTTAAAAAGGGATGGCCAATAATATCCCAAATGAAGGATCTTATAAGCTGTCCTTTTATCAATAAAGTGTCCACCACAAGGTTCATCATGACATGCTTTGAGGATCTCAAGCATCTCATCTTCTCGAACACATCTCCTAATGATAAAGTCTGGACCTGTTTTGTATAACTCATTAGCAACCCATGAATATTTTGCACTATCATAAATGATTTTTCTTTTGTCTCTTGCATTCATTATTGAAGGAAATTTCCCTGAAACTAGATAATTAGCAATGTCAGCAAACCAAGGAGTTTGAGTAGAAATTGCAAAAAGATATTCATCAGGGAATTGATCTTCAACTGGAGTGTTGTCTTTAATGTTTTGGAGTCTAGATAGGAAATCAGCTACGGTATTTTGTTTTTCAGGCCTATTTAGAATGGTAATGTTGAATTCCTGTAAAAGCAATAACCATCTTATGACTCTGCCATTAGTAATTGATTTGTTCATTAGATATTTAATTGCAGAGTGATCTGTGTGAACAAAAGTTTCATAGCCTGTTATATAGTGTCTGAATTTATTTATGGCATGAACAACAGCTAAGAAATCTTCTCAGTTACATTATAATTTAACTTCGAAGGGGTCAAATTTTTACTTGTGTAGTAGATGGCATAAGGAATCACGACTTTTTGTCCCAATACAGCTCCTAAAGCTGTATCTGAGGCATCTGTTGAAATATGAAAAGGTAATTTCCAGTTAGGTCCCCTTAAAATAGGTGCTTCATAGATTTTTGTTTTCAAGGTTTCAAAGGCTAACTAGCAATTAGGATTCCATTTGAATTCACAGTCCTTGGTAAGTAATTTGAAAAGTGGAGATGCTGTCTTGGTGAAGTTTTCTATAAACCTTCGATAATATCCTGTAAATCCTAGAAAACTCATAACATCTTTTTGACAACTTGGAATAGATAAGTTAGAGATGACTTCAACTTTTGACTCATCAACTCTAATCCCATCCCCTGAAATGTGATGCCCCAAAACAATTCCTTCAATAAACATCATAAAACACTTCTCATGACTTAGTGAAAGATTTGCTTCTTTACATCTCTTTAAAACTTTTTCCAAGTTTGCTAAGGCTTCTTCAAATGTGTTTCCATAGATTGTGAAATCATCCATATATACCTCTACACAATCATGTATTAGATCTGAAAATATTCCTAGTACTGCCCTTTGAAATGTTGCAGGTGCATTGCATAGTCCAAATGGAAATACTCGGTAAGCATAGGTACCCCAAGGACAGGTAAATGTGGTTTTGTCTTGATCTTAAAGTGCTACTTGAATTTGATTATAACCACTAAACCCATCTAAAAATGAGAAGTACTTTTTGCCAGCTAACGTATCTAACACCTGATCTATGAAAGGTAGGGGAAAATGATCTTTAAGAGTAGCTTTGTTTAATTCCCGGTAGTCAATACATACCCTCCATTTACCATTTTTCTTTGGCACAATTACCAAAGGAGAAACCCACTGACTATCTAAAATGGGATAGATAAAGTTGACATTTAACAATTTCTGCAATTCTTCTTTAACAATATCCCTAAGATTTGGATTCATCTGTCTTTGAGGTTGTCTGATTGGTTTACAATTTTCCTCTATGTAGATGTGATGAGTGCAAGTCTTAGGGCTTATCCCTTTCATATCAGTGTACTCCCATGCATATGCAGAAGAATGTCTCTGTAATGTCTTGACTAGCTTTTCTTGTTGAGATTTCTCTAGGTTCTTGTTTATGTTTAAAGTTTTACTTGGAAATATCTCAATTGTAGAGCTGCCAAATTTATCCATGGAGTAAAGAGACATCTGTCTTGATGATAAAAACTCAATGTTGGATTTTTCTTGAAATTGTTCATGTTTGTATTCCGAAGAGGATTCAAAGTTTTCTAAGGTATTTAGAATCTGGCTATCTTCACTAATTTCTGAAATTGTGAAGAGAGGTTGTATGTCTTCTTCATCCTCAATCCATTGAGTATCATCTAATTCTGTAATTGTTTTTGTTGGAGGATACAAGGTAAATTTCTTGGTTGAACTACCATCAGAGATGTACATATCACCGGATCTACAGCTAATGAAAGCATCAGCTGTAGCTAACCAAGGTCTTCCTAATATAATTGGATGTCCTCCTAGATTATTTTTAGGAGTTAGGATCATAAAATCCACAGGATACTCCCAAGAATCTAGGGACACTGGAATTTCTTCTATTACCCCATCAGGTTTGATCATAGATCTATCTGCTAATTGTAACAATGTGCATGTAAAAAGAAGATTAGGAAGTTTTAGTTTATCCATGATTTGTCGACTCATGATATTGATTGCTGCTCCTAAATCAATAAGTGTGTTTTGGATCTCAGTTCCATTGATGTGTATTTTAACAACTGGATTGCCTGGGTCTAGATACTTTGGAATAGAAATCTTACCCATCATGATGTTTGCTATTTTTCCTGCCAGTTGAATTTTCTTTGTCTCTTTGATTCTTTTTCCTGTTTTTTTCATGCTCAACTCCTTTATTGTCTTTGCTAAGATTAGAATTTCCTTGATAGCTTGTAATAATGGGATCTTAATACAAACATTCCTTAGCTCATCTAGGAAATCATAATTAGGCACCATAATTTGTTTTTCTACACCCCTATCAATTTGTAATCTTTCTGGAAAGGGAGGTGTAGAGGTGGATGTTGATGGTTGCTCTAATATAGGAGTTGAAATTATTGGTTCTTTTTGTTTTGATTTTTCAATGTTTGGGTCTTGAAAAGATGTGTTCTCTTCAAGACTTTTATTTACCCGTAGAGAATCTTCCTCAGAGTTGTTTTGCTCTTGTATGATCACAGAAGGTTTCTTCTCTTCAAGTATTCTTCCAGACCTAAGTTGAACATCATTCAGGTCTAAAGGAGTAATCAAATAGGTTGGAAACTGTTGGCCTTCTGTCATGTATGTGTTCTGAGGATTTTTATTGTTGGGGTTTGGTATGGGTTGGGCAGGTAACTAATTTTCTTTCTGAGGAAATGGTAATGGAAGTGGTGGATTTTGATGTTCTGGATTTTGAGGATTTTGTTGAGGAGAAAAATTTGGATATGGTGGATATTGATAGTACTGAGAGTATCTTCCATAGGGATTTTGTGCTCCTTGTGCCCAAGTTTGAGATTGATTTTGGAATTGGGGCCAAGGTTGCTGCCAATAATTCCAATTTGGTGGGGGTTGATTATACAATTGATCATGGAATCCTTGTGGTTGAGGTCCTTGCCAAGGTCTACTAGAGACAAAATTGAGAGATTTTGTGGAATTTGTAGGGGTTTCTTCTTGAAAGACAGCTTTAAGACCAGGAAGTGAAGGAAAACTCTTGGTCTCATGTTTTTCTGAACAAATTACATAAGTCTCTACTATTTTTGCATCCAAAGGGCACTCTCTCAAGGCATGCTTCTTTCTACATTTGGGACAAAAGATTGTTAAGGCATCAGATTCAGCTTTTTGCTTGTTTTATAATTTAAGGGTGTCTATTTGTTCACTAAGAGTCCCTAAAATGTCAGATTTTAATTCATCAAGCATATGTCCTATTTCTGCCCTACTTACTATCCCAGAAGCAGACTTACTTGCCCTTGCAAGAGCAGGGTCTGTTGGTCCTTTTACAGTTTTATATTTTCCTCTTGAAAGTTTGATACATAATTCAACTATTTCAGGTAATGTGAGCTGAGATATATCCCCTTTTCCCATCATATTAAGGATATCTAGCCATTCATCCCTAATTTTCTTCAACAAGAGAGCTTTCAAAGTATCTTGGTCTAAGTTTTCCATTTTTGCTCTTTTGATGTTATAGTTAAACCTCTCCAACAAATCTTCCAAATTTTCATCCTCTTTTTGTAACATTTTAAACACTTCCTCCTTATGGTTGACTGGCATACAGTAATCCAAATACCTCTCCAGAAATGCATGTTTCATGTCTTCCCATGTCCTAATAGAACTGTTGATCAAAATCATAAACCATTTTAATGCTGCTCCTTTCAATGTTGAAGGGAATAGTTTAAGTTTTTGGGCGTCTTGTAAGTAATCATAGGTTCTACATAGGACTTCAAATTCAAATAGAAAGGTTTCAGGATCTTCACTTTTGAGTCCATAGAAGTTTGGAAGGACAGAGGGTGAAATATTTTTCATAGTTGCATTGGTTTCTTCATCTACTATAGGAAACCCAAAAGAGCTTCCCATTTCCCTTCTACCTCTTCCTCTGCCTCCTTCTTCACCTATACCTCCTTCTCCTTCTGCACCTCTACCTCCTTCTCCTCTACCTCTACCTCTACCCCCTCCAAATAGTGTATGTTCTCCATTAAAGACTCCTCCTCCCCTTCTTCTGCCATGGTTGATTCTTCTGTGGAAGTAGAAAAGTTTATGTCCCTAGTAGGGGTTCTTGAATCTTCTTCTAAGACAGGTTCAGTGGATGAAGTGGAAGGTCTTTCTGATGGAATATCTGATCTTAAGTCTTCTGGAAGTTTATGATCAATAAAGTATGGGATTTGGGTTTGAGTTGGAGGTGTGCTGCCTCTTGGTCTTGGTGAAACAAGTAGTGTTCTAGGAATCAAGCTCCTGCTTCTTATGAATCTACCCCTTGAGTCTCTTTCTCTACGCATATCATTGTTTTTGGAAGGTAAGAAACAAGGCTACATAGTTACACTTCCTCGGCAACGACGCCAAAATGTGTAGTCAACTTAGTGTTCCGAAATTGATGTCATAAATTGTCAACTAGGGCTAGTAAACTGTTGAAGTGAAGTGCACCATATGTGCCTAAGTAACCTCTTTCTACTTCGTTGTGCTTAGTGTTTTTCTAGTGTTTTTGGTTTTGTGTTTTTATGCTAAGAGGAAAAGAACTAAATTGTTGGCAAAGAGAAGCTATTGATCACACTAAAACAGAACAAAACCTACTCTAAACTATGTATGGCACTTAAGAACAGAAAATGCTAATCCACAGATTGTAAAGCTTGACAAGAAGAATAACTCATAACATTAAACTCAATCCAATTCATTTCATTAGAGGTATGTTGGAACAACTTGAGAAAAGGATAAGTTTGATGTAATGAAGTTCTCTATAATAAACAACAACTTACAATATCACAGAAAAAATCTCATCCATAGTTAGAAATTTGTTGGAACATTTTGAGAAAAGATTATCTGCAACATAGTAAGGAACCCTATGCTAAAATGACTTATGACAGTAAAATTAACCCATTCTTCCGCTCAAAATGTTACTATTAAGCCTCATTCAAGGGTTAGAGATCTCTTGGAATAGCTTTGGAAAAAAAGGTTGTTTGTAAAATTATGAGGAATTGCAGAACAGTCAAGAAACCAAAATGATATAACTAATTCTTTTCCATATGATAATGATGTGTTAGAAGAGATTAAGAACAAGAACAGCTTGTAAAATAATGAGGGTCTTTTAAATCTAATTAACAGGACTAGAATGCAATTAACTAATAAAACTTGTAATACAATGAACAAAACTGAACTAAAATGCAATTAACCTCCGAAGTACTACAGCTCTATCTCATTCACGTGTTAGTGATATATTGGAACAGTTCATGAGAACAATATTGATTGCAATATTCGATGTAAGTAAACATAAAACATGATGCTCAGAAAATTGCTTGGATTAAGAATGAAACAGAGCTAAAGTTACTTATCTAGAAAATATGCACAAAGCCTTTCGGACAGTAGGGGCCCTCTACCATCAGATTGGCACATGAATCCCTAACTCCTCAAAATTGCTTCAGATCATGCATCAAAGTTGTACTTCTTTCATTAAAGGAAAAACGCTCAGAAACAGAGTATCACATTTTTTGAGAACTAACAACAAAGCATCAACTAACTAACGGTCTCTCGGTTCACCGAGTTATTCTTATAAGAAAAATACATAACTTTCATTGAGTATAAATAGGCATAGGTGTATTTTTCAATCAAAATCGAATTAGAACTCCTGTTGAGGACTCGTACTTTGCTGAAGACATCTGCAGAGTCCTTGTCCTTGTAGAAGTCTACTTCTTAGTTTTGGCTTCCTCCACGTGCATAACCACTTGCAGATTTTTTCTCAGACTTCGTAGAGGGCAAGGAATGATGTAGGAGAGTTATGGAATTTAACCATATGCATTTTTCCTTGAAATGACACTTGTAACCTGTGTGAACATAAAGATGGCTGCGGAATATGTGACTAGCTACAGAATGGCTGCATTCTGTAGCTAAGTCTGATAAAAAATCACTATGACAACAAAACCACAAAAGTTTAGTAAGTCAGTCATTGCATGCATTATTAAAGTAATTTTAATCATCCCTATTGATATTTTAAGCCTATAACTGACAAAGGACAAATGGAATGAAGTGAATTTTGATGAAAGGAAAGGACATCTTTAGGGCTCAACATTAAGCTCCCTTTACAACCTATAGGTCTTGTATCCAACAACTAGGAGAGTAGCATAAGATAAATGCAACTGTATATTCCCCCCAAGAGTGGATCCCAAATTGTATGGCAATAATATAACACATATGTTATTGCCTATTTTCTAGGTATTTGGATATGCTTGACTACTAAGTCTTTAATCATCCCTATAGAAAGCACCCTCCTAGAATCAAAAGAATATGAATATTGATAAAGGAACCCCCTTTGAGTTTTTTATGAAGAGTATATAGGAAATTTTGGGATCTATTGTGGTAGATGGAAGTTCAAGCTTCCCTATTGTCATTTCCCTAGGAGGAACTACATTTACTACGTAGCCTTGTGGAGCATACACAATTTTTCTATATTTGAATTTTGGAGCGAGCCTGCCATCATGTGAAGTGTTGCTTTTGGTCGTAAAGTGTTGTTTTATGTTTTTACACACGTTCCTAGTGTCCATTCTCCTTAAGTGTCATTGGATTGTCAAGATAAGCGATAACACACTTTTGTGCCATATCACGCTTTTAAGTCACAGAATGACACTTATGTGTCACAATCACTCATGTTTTGCATGTTGCACTACGAGAATTTTTGTGAACTAGCGTTTTGATGTATATATGTTATTTTCAGGTAATTTTCATGTTTTAATGATAATTTTAGAGTGTATGAAGCCCGATCATGGACAAGACCCCTTGTGTTCCTTCTTGCTTCATCCTCCAGACTTAGTCATTTTATAAGTTTTCATCCCTAGGTTTGGGAGATTACACTGTTCACTTCTAGAGCCTATCAATAACCTTACTTGATAGCTAAAAATACACCCTAAGCCATCCTAAGACCACTCTCTCTCTCCTCTGTGCACTACGCAATTACAGTGAACAAGGACTTCCCGTGGATGCTTGCAACTTGTCCATGCACTCAACTTGACCCTGCCTACTGAGTGTAGCACATTTTTCATGTATAGTGGGTAGTGATGCCCCTCAATGTGCCTTGAAACTATGCCATGTGATCTCCTTAATACCCTGACCTTCTTCCCTTGCACATTATGCAATTTTAGCGAACACTTCCTGCACCCTTGCCACTTGCAACTGCACCATGCGCTCACCCTGTCCCCTTATCTGCCAAATATGTGAACTAAGAATTTATAGTCATTAGTCCTTGCCTCTTTATCTCCTAAAAGTGTGCTCTGCGCTTAGAAGGCCCTCCTTCCCCTCCCTTGCACATTGTTGATCCTTAGATGTTTCATTGGATAAATCATAATATAGTAGGATATTTTCAGATTGATGTTTGCTTGCCATGAGTGATATCCACCTACAGGTATTATTAATGGACATGACAAAATATGTTCAAGGAGATCTACTAGAAGTGTTTGTCTGAGAAGGCATTCTTGAATATAAAGGCGCAAAGGCACCATGTTGCGAAAATTGAAGAATGTTGGATTGTGACGATGAAAGTGACTCATGAAGGCTCCACAACATGTATAGACCATTTTGAGGGTAGAAAGGAATCACAATGTGAGATCTGTACAAAGTATTGAAGTCATAGTGGCAGTGTTGTAACTTCTCAAATAACTTCATGTTACAATTCACCAAACTCCAAGCCATGAATTTCGATCACCAGTCTTGTTGTTGCCACAATATGATGTGGAAAATGGTAATGTATTTTGGGAAGATATTTTATATGTATATTTGGAAAGTCCAAGGGTCACATATGGACAAAAGATTCACTAAGAAATGTATGAAAGTCTTGACGATGTCCAAAGGTCATATTAGAAATCCAAGAGTCATGAGGGTACTTCAAGAGTCATTGGGATATGAAAGGTCATTCCTCTTGTTATAAAAGAAGCCTCATTACTCAAGCAAAGGAATTTCCACCTTGAATTATCAAACTAGGAATTTGAGAGAAGATTGTTCTTTTGAGGAGAAACTAGTTTCTTAAAGCTCCATTATTGGGGCTAGTGGTTTCTCATTGTAACTATGTATCTTGGAAATTTATCTTAATAATAGTAGCTCGCTGACCCAACACACTTTCATGCATGTACCATGAATTTTGTAAGACTATTCTTTATATTTTTGCGGTATGTGCTTATGTTCTTATGTACTAAAGAAATTTAACTACTCCATTGGCTTTGGTGCTTATCTTGTTGAATGTGTGTTGTATTTTCTTTAATGATTGTTATGTATATGTGAACTATTTCGCTAGATGGTTAACGATTCTTTCATATGTATGTGCACGTGTCTTTATTAGGATAATACTACTACTTTTCTTCTAAATAACCACTTTTTAGTCCCTTCCACTGAAATAACCTTGATACATATTGCAACTGAACATTTCACAAGGCTTACTCATTTGAAAGTACATGTGTGTTGCTCTCTTCTGCTAACCATTGCAGCCAAGGAAAATCTTTAAGATTTTTGAAACCAAACCATATTCTGGATGGGGCTATTGCACCAAATGGTGTGAGGTCTAATTGGGATTTCATATCAGGGAGACCACTTGTATGTTGGCAGTTTCCAACTGTAACCACCCCATCCCACATTTACCCACTTTTACAAGCTCTCCATGGTAAACAGGAGCTTAGTGTTACAATGACATGACTCAACATCAAAGTCCCAATCATGGAAGTTGTGTATACTAACTAGAAACATTATGCCACCCCTCAGGGACACCAGATCACCCAGGTGTCTTACAACAACCACTGGTGATCAATCCCTAAGATGGAACTTTATCTTTCAAGCTTTACATCCCAACTACATTCTTGACACACTACATGCGATTGGAAAGCTCCAACCACATGCATTAGCCTTCCTCGAGCGGTTGAAATCGAAATTTCAAGTTATGTGCCTACGATTATGAGATTAGTGCCACTTTTTCAGGGCCAACCTACAAGCCACTGCCCAGAACAACCTAAAAATCTCCATAACTCAGTATAAGATGATAACAAGTCTATACAAACAATACTAAAGCTAGATCTTTCCCAAAACATGTTAGTCACATGATACACATTTCATCAAATATATAGTAAACATAGTAGTTATAGGTCATGAAAGCATATCTTATCATGATCTTCTTAACTTCATCAGAGAATCATCAAGAAGGATCAATTCCCTCTAAAGCTATCTGCAACAACACTAGTTAAATCATGCATTCATTAACCATTCAATAATTTATCAAATCATGAATAGATCCATAACAAGTGCACATCATTTAACCATGCCTATAAACAACATATAACCAAAATAAATCCATGAGAAACCAACCATAAAATCGACACAATAACCAGTACTTGTGCTCATTGATCGCAATAGGAAAATAAATCATATTATTCATATGCAAAATCCAACCAAGTCAGGGACTTCCATGTACCACCCGACCATAGATTGGGCTGAACCAAATCTCTCTTTCAGCCAATCACCCCCATGCCATATTCCAAGGATGAATGTGGTATCGTATGGGTTAAATAAAAATAGGACCAAATGGGGCTTCCAGATGCCAAAACACCTCAACCCTAAACCACACCTAAACTGGTCCAAAAACCACTAATACCAAAACAAGTTTGGGTGCCTTTGATTTCCTTCACCAACTCCAGAGAAATTTTCCCGTCTCCACCCATCCATCAAGAGTTCTAGGAGAAATCCCATCTCCACCCTTGACCCTTGGGAATTTTCTCGAGACCACCTATACTGGGATCCAAGTTTACTAGTCATCCAAAGCTTAATCAAGATAGAGAACCCACTACATCATGGTTATTCAGGAAATGGAAAGGAAAAGCTGAAACCACTGTCAATCTAGGTAAATCCAGTGCCAATGAAAAAAAAATAACCAAAAAACCACATGCATGTATCATGCATTCAATTATTAACAAGGAAATCACACATGCATCCTATTACCCGCAATGTCCTCTTGTTGTAGCTTCTTTTCCATCCTTCTTTTTTGTTTCCCACAAATTCCTTTTCTTGCTTATCTCCAAGTCCGAGTGAATGCTAGGATGCTCCAAGAATGCTCTAAGTGTGTATAAGTGTGGAATAAGAGAGATATAATTATCAAGAGCTGTGCCAAAAACTGTCAAAAAATTGTCCATTGTTTCTCTGATGCATTTTTATCATTGATGTCTCATATCTCTTCCTTTCCTTTTTCCTTTTTCTTTCATTTCACTTCATTTTCTCTCTAATTTCCGTTGCATGTATATTTGTGTCTCTTCACCTTAATTTTCTCCTATTTTCCTTTATTTCCTTAATTAAGTGTCATTTATTGCCTCTTTACCTTTGCCAATTTCCATAGCCATTAATAAACCACAAGTGATGCCCACTGTAATGCCTACCTACCATTCAGATTGGAACACATGTCCCATGACTCTGGTCTTATTTTATTTACATGGAAAATCAACTAGGGGTTGTTACAAAACCCTCCCCTTGGTTGAACATCGTCCTTGATGTTCTATGATGCTCATGACCAACAAAAACATACTGCTTATGGAACTTTATAACACAGTTCTTTGCAATATTTGCAATGACCAACTACTGAAAACATGACTACCATATTGATTATTAGAGATTTATAACATAGCTCATTGCAGTATTTATAATATGATGCTTATTGGAGCTTTATAACACAACTAATTTCAGTATTTACAACACACACACACACATAACCAAAACAGATATACCAAACACATTTACTCAACCAACAAATAAGGAAGGATATAATGCCTGCATCTGATCAACTATCTCCCATGTAGCTTCATTGGGCACAAAGTGCTTCCATTGCACTTTAACTTTCTATAATACTCGGTTACAGAGCATGAGTTGTTTCCGCTGCAGAATGCATTATGGCTCTGGATGGAACTATCCCTTTGGTTCCACCTACAATACAAACCAATCAATTACATGATCAACATCCTGGAAATATATCTTAAGCAATGAAACGTGGAAAAAATCATGGAATTTCATTGATGGAGGAAAATCAAGTTTGTATGCCATTGGTCTAATCCTCTCGATGATCTCAAAAGGCCCACAATATCGATGTGCCAACTTGGCACATGATCCAATCATCAAGGAGCTCCTCTTGGGCTTGATGCACAAGTACACATGCTCCCGAACCTGAAACTCCTTGAATTCCCTATTTTGATTTTCATAACTCTTATGCCCATCTTGTGTTTCCTTTAAATTCATCTTAATAACCTGCATCTCCTACTCCATCTCAGTCAACATATCCAGTCCAATTAAAACCCTGTTCACTAGATCACTCCAGCTGATAGGAGTATTACAAATCCGCCCTTAAAGAGCCTCAAATGGACTCATCTTTAGGGAATCCTGCTACCCATTATTATAAGAAAACCATACCAGTGGGAAATAATCCTCCCACTTCCTCTACTGATGCATGACATACATCCTCAACATATCCTTAAGAATCTTGTTAACCCTCTCTGTCTACACATATGTTTGCAGATGATAAACTATACTCAAAGCTACTTTGTCCCCAAGCCTACAAATAATTCCTTCCAAAACCCAAAAGTAAACTTGGCATATGTGGTTAATATTATCTTCTTGGGAAATCCATGCAACCTCACAACCTCCCTAATGAAGATATGAGCTACCTCACTAGCTGAATTTGTAGACTTCACTATGATGAAGTGAGCTACCACGCTCAACCTGTTAGCCACAACCATGATTGAATTATGTTGCCTCGATGTACTTGGAATTACTGTAATGAAGTCCATAGAAATGACCTCTTATTTCCATTCTGGAATCAAAATAGGATGCAATAGACTAGCTGGATGGATACATTTCACTTTCACTTGTTAACAGTCCAAACACCTTGCAACAAACTCAACCACTTCCTTTTTAAACACCCCCCCAATAATAGAACTTCTTAACAATTGTCAAAGTCTCCTGGTATCATGGGTGGCCTAAATATTGTTTTACATGAAATTCTCTCAAGATAAGTTTTTTAAACTCGTGGTTATCTGGCATATAAATCATGTTCTTGAATCTAACCAAGCCATTTGTTGTGACATGATACTCCTCATCTTGATCACCTTCACCCCGCTGCTACAACCTCGACTTCAGCTACTAGTAATTCTCATCATGTTTCCCTGTATCATGATCTGCTCCTATAAATCTATCCCATATGATCTCAAAACTGAAATATGATTTACTTGTACTCTCCTGCTTAGAGCATCCACAAATTTGTTCTCCTTGCCCTTAATATACCTGATCTCAAAATCAAACTCACTGAGGGTAGCCAACTATCTTGGTTACCTTGCATTCAAATTAGGTTATTCAAATAGGTACCTCGACCAACAATGATCACTCATCAAAATAAACCTCCTGCGAAGGAGATAATGTCTACACATCTTCAATGTGTGAATAATAACTTCCAACTCAAGATCACGAGTCATGTGGTTATGCCCATGCTCATTCAACTTCCTTGATTCATAACAAACCACTTGACCTTCCTACATGAAGACTCCAAAAATTGTTCCTTGTGAGCATCTATACAAACCACAAACTCCTGATCATGATATGTAATCTTTAGAACTAGAGAATTTGAAAGAAAATGATTCAAATGATCAAAACTAGCTACACACTCCTTAGTCCATTCAAACTTACTTCCTTTTCTATACAAAGATGTAATAAAATATCCAATGTTTGAGAAGTTCTTAATGAACCTCCTATAATAGCCTTCTAGTCCCATGAATGATCTAAGCTCATCCACATTCCTAGGAGTTGGCCACTCCATGATAGTTGTTATACCAATTTTTGGTCATCTAACCATTTACAATTAGATGGATTGAAGTACACCATGTAAGACCAATTGTGCCATAGTAAAATTGCTTTCACTATAAGAAATAATTTAATGAACTATATTTTATTAAGTTATTTTTGGTTCAAACAGGAAACCCCATGAGGAATAATTAAATAAATCCTTATTTATTGATTTTCCTCTAGGAATAATTAATTAAACCACTGATTAAATAATATTTCTGGTCATATTTAACCAATTAATGAGAAATAATTAGATAAATCATTATTTATCTTATTATTCTCTAGGAATAATTAATTAAATCATTATTTAATTAATATTCGTTGTTAAATCTGACTAAATCATTTAGGAATAATAAAATAAATCATTATTTGTTAAATTATTCCTTAACCGCATTCTTGAAATGATAAATAAATCATTTATTTATTTACTATTTCTAAATAAAGGGATTTAACCAATATAAATTCCTTTTTCCTCCAACAAAATATAATAAAGTATTCCAAGCAATTAGATCTAGATCTTGGTTATTAATATTTTATTATGCACCATTATCAAGGATAACACAATTTTTTGTGATAAATAGGAGGGTTTTCCATTCATTATTCACTTTGATCCTTTTGTCATAGTCATACTTTGATCGCTTTTATTACTATTTTGCTTCTTGAGCTCTCATAGAGTTCAACACATCTTGGGTTTTCTACACCATTGAGAGAGAGAAACTTCTGGATCTGAAGCGTTGAGGACATCCAAGAACACATCCCATTGAGGGGGAATGGTAACATCATTCTTTGTTCCCTTCCTAGGTGTTAATACATATAATTCTTTATATATCTTGTCTTGTCCATTGGATATTTGGAGAAAATATTATTTCTTTATACTGTTTAACTACTTTTACTGCATAGATCTAGGTTTTTTTTGCATTTGTTTCGACTATCTATTGCAAATATAAGGAAGTTAAGCAACCATCTTTGTTGTTAGGGTTGTTTATCACACACAACCAAAGTGATCTCTTTTCGTACACTTGCGTTAAGAATTTACGCTAACGATTGGTGACTCCACTAGGTTTTATTCATATTCCTGTGTGACTAGCTTCTTTAGTAACTAGGGTTTTTCTTCAACTATTTTTAGTCTCTTAATGCTTTTTTTTTTTACCTTTTATGCCTTAAAACATAAAAAATTCTAACTTCTAGGTGTTTTCTGCAAGTAACAGGTATTAGACGCGCCAGAGACGACAATTTTTTCCGCAACCTGCCGCGCGAGGATCCTGGAACTGCAGCTCACACTTTTCAGCCCAAAACCTACGAGTTCAAGCTCAGGTCGCACCCATGGGGCCAAAAACTTTGATTTCAATAGCTAACAGGTCTATACCTGTGAGCTGCAACTTTTTGCGGGATTTTTTTTGTGACTATCAAGGTTTGCTGCAAGCATTGTTCATGGTTGTCTGACTTCTGTCTCAACCCGTTTGAGGCTTGGATATGCTCACCTTGACTCCTTGAAGTAGGAACAAGCCCCCTAGGGTTTCAGTACACTTCCACATTTTTAGGAGTGGTTTAGCTCTGTTATTTTGTAGCGCTTTCAGCCATTGTTTATGGTCTGATATATCCTTCTTTAAGATCCTTTTAGATCAGTTACTATTCCATCCAAACCCCCATCTTGAGTTTTGTTGGTCTCTCCCTTAGGGTTCCCCTAGTTTCCCTTAGGATTTTAACCTTTCGCCTCCCATTTTTGTAGCAGTTTTCCCTCTGGTTTCTTGTTGTTTTTTGCACATTTTTCAACAGATCTGAGTCATTAGATCCCTGTCCCTTAGACCTTAGATATTTTGTCTGTCTTGTATGTTTTGAGCCAATTTTTCCCACCTCTTAGAACAATTATTTGGGAACCCTTCTTTTGGGTTGGATTTATGCATCTTTATCTGTTTATTTTACTGTTGTTTCAGTTTTATTTATAGTTATTCAACATTTTTATTTTTTTCTTTATACAACCATTTGGGCTTAATTGAAATTAACACATGGCTTACACACACACACACACACAAACCTAAAGCGAAGAGCGCTTAGTTTACACCGCCAATCCAAGACATAAACATTGTAATTAATTTATCTGCCCCTCCGAGCCTTTGTTTATCACTCTTCCATCTTTTTGGGTTATTTGTGTCTTGCCATAATTGTGCCCCCAAGGCGCTTATCCCAGAGACTCCAAGGCCTTCATCCTTAGTTTCCGTTAGGAAGACTTACTCCAAAGCGTAGAATCTAAGTTATTCCTCCGCCAAGTCCCCATACCGACTCTGATTCTGGTTCATCAGGTCGTTCCCCTGATTTCAGACTCGGTTCTCCTCCACCTCATTCAGTCACCATGTCAGGCGCCAATGCAAGTGCTGGTCCTCAAGCTGGTGGTAGCTTCGTCGCTAATTCTAGAGCCGCTACTAGTGGAACCGCTACCGGAACTGGTCCGACTACTCCTTTGCTACCTTTTATGGTAGGTTTAAACCTTCCCGATTTCAACCAGTTAATTAACGACCCTATACTCCACAATATAGGTTGGCCTTTTATGCCAACTAAGCTTACTTCAAACATCCCTAAGTTTGAAGGAAACACGAGATAGGACCCTACTAATCACATCAACTCCTTTCACATGTGGTGTTCATTCAATTCTATCACCGATGACTCCATCCATCTTTGGTTATTCCAACGTATGCTCACTAGAGAAGTTGCAAAGTGGTATGTTGACCAGACCATTGCCTCACATTCCACTTTTTCTTCTCTTGCTAAATTGTTTTTTTCCTACTTCCAGCTACCTCTTCGATATGATACCGGTACCAAGTTGTTCACTGCATTTTGTCAAACTTTTGCCACCCACCTTTCTGACCATGTCCAAGAATGGTGTAGAAGGAGGAGCTTGTTTTGAGCTCCTACATTCGACGACCATGTCTATATGGATTGGTTTCTCAAATCGTTTTTGCCTTTTATTGGTAAAGATGTCACGTCTCACTTTTTTCAGATCGAGGAAGAAGCTCTCCAAGTCATGATGAAATATGACTTGATCTACCCCCAATCTGGTTATCTTTATATCATTTTACCGAATCTTCCAAGACCTTGTGGTGCCAACGCACCAGGGGCATCTTACGTTGCCGACGGTATCGTTGGATCTCTTTCACATCCGTATAGTCATCCTCCCATGGGTTATGGTTTCCCTCAGGGAGGGGCCAACTCCTCCAGTGTTGGCTCCCTGTAATTTGTAAGAGTGGAAAGAACAAACACTGCAGGGGCCACATCAGAACCACTTTGGAATCCTAGGACCTAGACTTCCTAGATTCAGAGAAGGATCTCTCTATAAAGGTGCTTTCAATTGATATATCTTTGTGTTTTTTGTTTTAAGATATTAGGCTAGTTATGAAGTTCTAAGGACTTATTGTTTTGGTTGGATTAAATGATAGATTGAAAGATCAATGGTGTGATTGATTGAGGGAAAGTTTCAGCTGAGAAAATAGACTGTGATAAAACATCAATCCATTGGGATATGGAGTCATAAAAGGATTTAATTGCTCATCAACTCTGTGAGGGCATTCATAGGGCAAGCTAACTATATCAAGTGGATTCTTTAGATTAGGTTGTGATATGAAACAATAATAAGTTGTGAAGGTAGCAAAGCTGTAGTTAGTTAAGAATATTCTAGCTCTACTTAGACAAGAAAATCTTTTTAAGGAAACTGTTTGGAGCAAGCCAAAGGATAGGGAAAACCATAAATCTCTTTGGGAAAACCTTTAATAAGCAACCTTTGAGACAACAATCCAGCAATAAAAAGATTACTTTCAGATAAGAAAACATATAAGATAACAGTAAGAGTGGTCTAAGATAAAACATAAATAATCTAATCTGCTTTTGACAACTCTCAAATACTCTTTAAAGCAACTTTTCAAGGCAGGCCAGAGGGTAGGGAAAACCATAAACCTCTCTGGTTTGGAATTTAATAAGCATAGTTTAGAGAAAGATCCTAAAAACAATATCTCAAGTCCTACTCAAAGGAACATGGGATCACCATAATTTCCTTGGTTTCACTATATTGAATCATTTCCAAGACAACAAGCTAGATGTAACTAGAAGGCAATTAAGAATCTTCCAATCAGATCTTGCAGAAGAAAACATGAACATAAAGAAATATAGACAGAAATAGGGTGCTGAAACAACAAATCCTAATCTAAAACTTATGTTCCTTTATCAGAGAAAATGGACATAATGGAAAACATAAGGAGAAAACAATAACAATTTAGGCAAACTTCATCATTGATACAACTCAAGGATCCTGTGAACATGCTTGTATTATTGATGATCAAACCAGTTACAATACTCCAGGTACAATAGCTCTCTATAACTTAGAGCTTTCTTCAATTCAGTCTAGCATTCCTCAACTAGCTTAACAGCAGGAATCAATCCAATAACCATCAAGTAACCAACATTTGAAATGAAGCTCATATGCAATATTTATATGCAAAATGAGGAGGTGCTGCCAATCTAGGGTGTTTAAATGTTATTTATTATAGAGTTAATGATTTTTGACCTTTGATATCATGCAAGGCCCAAGGAAAAAATATATGAAAGAGTTACTCTGAAATAATAACTTCTGTCTTAATTTCTAAGTTAATTTGGCTGAAATATTTGACTTTCAAGGCTTTGTAATAACTTTCTAATAACTGTTGAGCTACTTCAAAATATCTCTAACTGTGCAATAACTGCCAATTTCCTTTATGAAAGGAAAACAGGCTATAGGTGGCAATTTGATCTTTGGAGAGGTAATTGCTTCTTTGTTGAGTTATTTCGAAGCTGTCTTTGGGTAATCTGCTTTTGTTTTAATCATTGAACTCCCGTATTAGGCCTTTAATCTTGATTTGGATTTAATATTATGTCTTACTGTCCTTTCTCTATTTATGCTTAATAACTGTTTTATTCATTATATTTTATCCTTTAAGCTTTAGTCTTTATCCTTTAATCACTGTCTTAAAGGGCTAATCTTCTGTTTATTCTTTGATCTGTAACTTAGCCCTTTAATCTTCCTGTGCTTTATTTCCTTCTTTGCTTCTCTGACTATATCTATTCTTTGTGTGCAGGCAGGGTTTCTTCATGGGTTGGAGGGTTCCTGATCGATCGATGATCATGAGTCATCATCGATCAGACCCCAAGAAAAATGCCCTATGATCTTCATAATTCGAATTAAGGCCCCTGGATCGTCATCCAGGGTCTGATTTTGTCATTTATGTACTGTGTGAGAGCCTTTTAGGCATTACCACCATTAAACCTGCAAACATAAACAAATATAAACTTAAAACCTATGGGATTGGATTAAACTACATTTTTTGGGTTTAAGGGCGATCTGTAGAGGAATAGAGGGTTTAGGGGAATGCTTTCGGAGGTGAAATCATGAGGAATTTAAAGTGAGGGCGAAGAACTTTTAATTTTGGCGCAGGAAGGGAAAAGCGGTTTTGGGAAAACCATTGGGGTTTATCGCGTAGGTCATCGGCGGTAAGTGGTATTAGGCAGAGGCAACATGATAACATTCAGCATTGGACGCGTGTCCAGGGCTAAACCACCTTTTTTGCGTGGGTCAAGGGAATTAAACCCTGGCATCAAATTTCGCGTGATATGCAATTTAGACCGTCAAATCTCGAGCAGTGAGATCGACGACGCTGGTGGAGCCAGTAGATGGGGTGCAGCTTGGTAGGGTGGGTAGTAGAGTATAGGTGTCGGGCTATGATTGAAGCGTGGGATTTGAGTGGAAGGTGGGATCGGGGTGGTGACGTGGGCATTTTTGTCGAGTAGTGCGGGGTCAGGTTGCATGCAGAATGAAGGATGGGGACGCGACAGCCGTTGGATCAGGGCACAGGGCCTTTGATCAACGGTCCAAGTGATTCGGGAGATAAACAAAGGGGCTGAATGAAATGAAGGGGCTCGCCTTTAATTTTCCAAAGGTTTGGGGAGGGATTTATTATAAGGTTAGCGAGGTATATAAGGTAAGAGAAGTAGAGGTGTAGTTTATAGGAGAAGGGGCTTAAGGACAGGAAAATGGACTAGTCCGATGGGGGTAGAGAGGACTGAGGGCCGGGAAGAAAAAGGGCTCAAGAGAATAGCGGAAGGTCGGGGTCAGGGTCGTATGAATGAGGGGGCTAGGGTTTAAGAGGAAAGGGGCTTAAGGCCCATATTTCACAAAAGTGGGTTTTATTATAAAAACATAGTTTTTATAAGACTTTTTAGAGTTCCGATAGGCTAAAAAGGCCAAATTTTAAACAATGTAAGAGAGGGTTTTGCATTGTTTAAGGGTTTTTAGGAGAAAATGATGCATGAGGGGGAATTTTTGAGGGTTTTTAAGAGGGAAGAAAAAAAATGGATTTCAGAGGGGTAAAAGGTGATGAAATGATGAAAATAGGCTTAAAAATTGGAGTTTTCTTAGAGCAGTAGGGCGGGCTTTTGAGAGGGAAAAGACAAGAAAGCTTAGTGAAAAATAGTCAAACTTTTGGATGATGAAGGCAGTGAGATTTCTAGAACTCACAGTGTATCTCAAATACTGTTCCTAGAAATCCAAAATCAATATTTAGTCATATTTTAATATCAACAAAAAATATAGATGGCTAACAGTGGCTCCAATTAGGGGGGGCAACTCCTTTAGGAGGTGTCAAGAATCTCAGAAAATAAATCTCTGGAAGAAGTAGACCAGTGCCTTGTTTTGTAGCTTGAAAGAGCTTCTTTTACTTTAATGATTTACTGCTTTGAATTTGTGATTTGCAACATCTGAATCATAACATGATCATTTGCAACTCAACTTCTACCTACCCATCTTACTTGTTCTAACATTTTTTCTTCATTGGGTGAATTTAAATTAGCCAACCCTTGACATCATTTCTTTTGAAAACAGGAAAATAACAAATCCTACACTTATATCATCCAAGAGTTCAGATTAAACTAATGAACTCATTTATTTCTCTACCTACTCTAACTATCTGTCAAGATTAAACTGTTTGGCAGATCTTCATTCTCTAATCTATAACAGAAAATTGAAAACATAACTAAATCAGGATTGAACAGTCTGATTTTTTATGAGCAAAGATACTTTGTACAAGTCTGCATATAGAATTTATTTTGCAAAAAATTTTAACACAAAACTTAGAGGGCTGAAATTTAGAACTTCCTTTTTTATCCCTCTCTTTCTATCTTGGTCCAGATTTTGAGCTTTGGAACCAAATTCATTTCCTAATCTAATTTAATTTTATTGATAAGCCAAGTTTAGATAGTTTGGAAAATCCTCATTCACTAACCTATCAACAGAAATTTAAAACTCACTCAGTCATGATTAGGCTGTATGACTAAATAAGGCTTCTCTTCAAGTAGTGGCATTTGAACTTGCACACTTTCAGAACTTACTCTTTCTTGGTATGGGGCTGTACCTTTTCTTTTTCTGCCCTCTTTTTCTTTGTTTTTCTATTTTTTCTCTGATATTTTTCAAAACAATGTTATATACAATGGATAAAGCTTTAAACTCATGCATCTTAATGAAAATAATGTTTGAGCATCCTGCCATTGACAGGACCTCCAAAATTTTTTGTTCCATCCATCTCCTGTAAGAAAAATACATTGTTGCCTCTGGTAGAATGGATAATATAGGGACCTTTCCACGGATTTTAAAACTTACCATGCTTTCCCTTATTTTCTCTTCTTGAGTCCCATTTGAGCACTTTGTCACCAATGTCGAAATAATTTACTTTTTTCCTTTTGTCAAATGGCTTCTTGATGTTTTCTTGCACTAATTGTGTTCTATTGTAGACTTCCTTTCTTGTTTGCTGCAATTGTATGGTCTGATTTATCCTTCTTATCATGTCATTTTCTTTGGCCTGTACTTCCTGGATCAACTTCATGACTGGCACTCCTAGGCTTGTTGGAAAAATTGCATCTGCTCCATAAAATAGCTGGTAGGGGGAAATTCCAATTGATTTCTTGCATGTTAACCTGTCTGCCCATAATGCATGTACTAGCTTGCTGTGCCATGAATTTTGATTCCCTTCTAGCAATTTCTTGATGATGTTTATCGAAATTTTGTTTGAGGATTCTGCCAACCCATTACCTTGAGGGTAATAAGCTGTGGAACGACCCAATGTGATCTGATATTTGTGGCAAAATTCCACCATTCTCTTGGATCTAAAGGCAACAGCATTGTTAGTGATAATATTTCTAGGACAACCAAATCTAGACAAAATATGGTTTTCAATAAAATTAATAATGACTAGATCAGTGGCAGTTGTAGAGGGGATGGCCTCTATCCATTTTTCAAAGTAATCAGTTGCTGTGAGTATCCATTTATGTTGGCTAGATGAAGAATGATAGATTTCCCCAATGAAGTCTAGCCCCACAGTTGAAAAGGAGCTTCAACGAAGATAGGATGTAGAGGTAACGGTAAGAGTTTTATTTTGCCTTTAAAGATTTGGCATTTGTGGCAGGCAACTACCAATTTACAGATATCTTGAAAGAGAGCGGGCCAATAGTAACCAGCTCTAAGGATTTTTTTGACAGTTGTTTTCCAGTAGAGGTGGCCTCCACATTCTCCTTCATGAAACTCATGCTTGATCTTCTCTGCGTCATTCTCAGGCAAACATTTAAGTAATAGACCACTAGCATTTTCCCAATATAACCGTTTATATATAATGCAATAATTTACAATGTTCAACTTCAAGAAACTTGCCTTTGTCTTAGATAAACTAGGAGGAACATTAAGATAAAAGAGCACATACAAGATATCAGCATACCAAAGTGAATTCAACAATAATTCTTCAACATGAGGGGTTGTGCATTCTTCTTGTTCTTCTAAAACACCAACCATATTCATATCTAAGGCTTTGAGGTTTGATTCAACCATTAGTTTTGCAAGTCCTTGTCCTTTGACCACTTTAGTGGGTCTAATTTCTAAATCATATTCTAATATAACAACAATCCACTTTCCTCTTTTGCCATCAGGATCTTGTGTTAAAATGTCTTTGACAACTGTGTGTGGGACAAATGCAATAATGTGGGAGTGTAAAATGTAAACTCTAAAATCTTTCAAGGCCTTGATTAAGGAAAAAAGCCTGTTTTTCCATTATGCTGTATTTCAGGGGTGCATCTCTTAAGGCCTTGCTGAAAAATGCAATGGGTTTCTCTTGTCCTTTTATGTTTTTCTGAAGCAAGATAACAACAACCGTGTGTTCTGATGCAAAGGAGAAAATGAAGAAATATTTGTTAAAATCAGGGCTAATGAGAACTGGTGTTTGAGTGAGTGCTTGTTTAACCAGTTCAAAGGATTTCTTTGCTTCAATGGTCCATTTAACTCATGTTTCCATTTTTAGCATGTTTTTTTATGTTTCTAAGGAGTTCAACAAGGTTTGGTATGAACCTTCTTAAGAAATTAATCTTCCTAATGAAAAATTGCAGTTCTTTGATGTTTCTAGGATGATTGGTTTGCAATATTCCTTCAGTTCTCTTTGGGTCTATTCTTATTCCCTCTTCAGATATGATATGGCCTAGAAGTTTGCCTTCTTGGAGGCCAAATAAAGTTTTCTTGGGGTTTAAGGATAGACCATACTTTCTACATTTTTCAAAGACTGTTCTTAAGTGAGCAAGGTGTTCTTCATCTGTTTTTTAATAGACAGTGATGTCATCTATATATATCACAATGAAGAAGCCTATCTCTTCTGAGAAAGAAATATCCATGACTCTTTGGAAAGTGGCCCCAACATTCATTAAACCAAAGGGCATTTTCACATACATGAAAGTTCCCCAAGGTGTAGTAAAAGCTGTCTTAAGTTGATCATCAGGATGTACCAGCACTTGGTTGTATCCCGAAAAAGCCATCTAGCAAAGAAATCCTTTTAGAACCTACTACCCTCTGTAAGATATGATCCATTTTGGGCAAGGAGTAGTTGTCTTTTAAAGAGGCTTTGTTTAAGTTTCTAAATTCTATGCAAAGCCTTATTTCTCTTGTTTTCTTCCTCGCAGATACAAGGTTGGATACCCAATCCGAGTATCTTACTGGGACTATGATTCTAGCATCATACATTTTTTTGATTTCTTTCTCAACCAGAGGTAATTGCACAGGGTTTATTCTGCGCAATTTTTGTCTAAAAGGTTTCTGGTTTTCTTTGAGGGGTATATTATGCTGTATTATCTCTGTATCATATGATTTTAAGACCTCATAACTCCAAGAAAACACATCAAAAAATTCTCTAAAAAGTTGAAGATATTTCAGTTTTATATGAGGTGGTAGTGTTTTGGATAATTTGATCATCTTGGGTTTGAGTTCACTGCCTATATTGCACTCTTCTACTTCAGCTTCAGTGGGTTACATTTTTGGCTTTTTGGCAACATCATTAAAGTCAAAGAATTCTTCTAGAGGCACCAGTCCATTTGGAAATTTATCAGTGTGAGACTGCAACACTTCAAAATCTTCTTGTTATAAATTATTAGTGCTCAACTCTATTTTCTGTGGGCGTTCTCTAGTTAACAGGTTTATATAAAAAATGTTAGGAGTTTCTTCTTCATAGGATTTTTCCTCAGCAGGACAATCTTCTTCACACTCTGAGTCTGAATTTGGCATTTCAAACCCATTTTTGGACTGTAGGAAATCCTCTATCTATTTATCTCCTTCAAAGACCTGCCAATATTTGTTATTATCAGGGACTGCTGGTCTATATTTAACTTGGACTGTGTATTGTTTGCTTTCATAAGGTTTTAGACATGTACTAGTAGCAAATGCTAAACCATTAGCAAGGATGTTTTGGTTTCTATGGACAAAGTTAAGCTCATATTTTGTGAATGTTTTCAAAAGGTCAACAACATCATCTCTATATGCTTGTAATCTTGGATTCTTGGCAGTACATTCTCCATTCACTTGTTTAATAATCAGTTCTGAGTCTCCATAAACGGTTATCCTCTTGGCTCCTAGTTTTTTCAACAAATGAAGTCATAAGAGGAGAGCCTCATATTCAACTATGTTATTGGTGCATTGAAAGTTTAGTTTATATGAATGGCCCTCAACATGATTATTCTCTGTGGTATGTACCCATATTCCTGCTCCTGAACCAGTTTTTCTACAAGACCCATCAAAACTCATACTCCAAAGAGGTTCAATTTCAGATTTGTTGTTAAAGTTATTTCTGTCCTCTTTGTCTTGTTTATTTTGGCTGTCATTATGTTGTTTTTTAGGATCTGTACTGTGTTGATTTTGATTTTGTTCATCAAAGTTTTCACTATGTTGGGTTTGACCTTGTTTATCATAATCAGCCTTGTGTTGATGGTTGGTTTGTTGGCCATGATCTTCATCATGTTTGCTGTGATTTTCTAAATTAGCAAAATGTTTTGATCCTTTCTCCCTTCTTCCTTATTTTCCTATTATTGGGTTGTTATCTACTTCCCCTTGCTCATTAAGATTTTCATCATTGTAAAGAATGAATGAGTCAAGGCCTGTGTGAATAGAATAAAGTGGGGAGTTGTCTGGTTTTTCTTGACTACTAACCATGTATTTCATGTGTGTTTCCCTATATAGTCTCCTTGACTGACCAAAGACAGGGATGGTTGCATAAGTCATATCCATCTACAGGGTACCTTGAAGTTTAGCACCCCATGATCTTGAAAGAAGCATGCCATATTTAGGAGGTATATCAGCCACTACAATGTCCATCACTAAGCTCTTGGCTAGTATTTGTGCTAAGTTGACACATAAGTCTTTGATTAGGCCTAGACATTTAACTCTGCTAGAATCAAAGGAGTATAAATCTTTGTAAGGTCTAGTTATCTCAAGGCCTAGTATTTCCATCACTACTTTAGGCATAAGGTCATGGGAGGCTCCTGAGTCAAGCATGACATTATGCAAAATCTTATCATAGATGTTTAGACTGACATAAAAGGGAGGAACACCTCCTTGAAATTTCCCTTCTACTTCTGGTCCAAACAGAAGCTCAGGCTTGTCATCAGTCACATTGATAGAATCATTTTGTTCTCCTATGTATAAAGCTCTTAAAAATTGGGTTTTATATACATCTTGGGCGACTAATTCAGTAAGAGGGTCAGGGATCTTGATTTTGGAAATTTCACCCTCTATGCTAAAAGGTATGTGAGTTCTTAAAATGTTTTGATCATCCTTCTTAGTCACTATTTTCTCAGCAAATTTAGCTTGCTGGTTTTTATTATGGACAACACTTAAAATAATTTTACTAGGAGCATTAGCTTAGGTGCTAGTGCTACTTTGGTCACCGCTATGTTTGTCATAAATTTGGGTGTTTTTTCCTTTTTTTTTGTCAAAACTTTCAGCCACTGTTTTGTTGTTTTCTGCTGTCTTTTTAGAAATGTTTTCAGAATTGTTTTTAGCAAAAATTTCAGAGGTTTTCTTTTTGGGAATGTCTTGGCTCTTTTTACTCCTAAGGTCATATTGCCTGTGTACTTCCATTATGGCATTTTCAAAGCCTTGTTTGTAGTCTTCAGACTCCGGGCTTTCTTCATCATAGGGTGTATATATGCCTTATTCTTCTTTAGTAAGGAAAACAATATCCTCATTATTTACTCCCAATAAGTTTATGTGATTTTCCTCTGTTTCTTCAATAACTCCCTCGTCTCCATCATCATAGTTTTGTTGGAAAGGAGGTCTAACTTGCTGATCAGGGCCTCTTTGTCTAATTTTAGGGGGATTCCTTCTATAGTTTTAGTTCTGATTTTGATTTTTATTATAAGGAGCTGTTTGGTTTTCTTTAGGATAAGCTCTCTCATTCATGTTTATTCTTTACATCATCATCTCCATGGTTCTAACCAGACTATCAATTTTGGAGTCTGATGTGGAGGGTTCAACTTCATCCTTGTAGGTAACCTTTTTCTCTTCTTTCAATCTAGCCCTTCTGGCATTTAGGTTAGCTTCTACACTTACTGCCGCTTTCTGCATATCTTCTAATGTGAGGGGTTCTCTCTCTCTTAATTGATAACACATGTCTGGGTCAAACACTTTAGGAAACTTTATTAAGGCTAATCCTCGTGGGGGTTTCATTTGTGGAGGGATTGCATTATAAACACTATTGAACCTAGTGCAATAATCCTAAACACTCTCTCCAACATTTCTTTTGAGGTCATTATATTCTGACAGGATCTGAAGGGGATTTCTCTTGACTTCCCATTTGTTTAGGAACAGTTGATGAAAAGTAGGAAGATCATTAATATTGTTAGGGGTTAAGCCTTTGAACCATTTTCTTTCTTCTCCCCTAAGCTTTGAGCAAACATTCTAAGTTTTACAGTTTCATCATCTATTTCTTGTCTGTCAAAGTAGTCATTCATTCTATCCACATGTTGTTGAGCTGTAGTAGAACTACTAGCATCATATAATGGAATCTTGGATTGATAGTCCTGTGGTAGAGCAACTAGAGGTAAAGGAAGGACTAAGGGAGCATACCATGTTTCCATGATATGAACTTGTGGAAACAATGGGGGATTAACAAGTGGAGGAAGGTGATGAAGTGGAGTGGTTTGAATAGTGGATGTATGGATGGGTGTAGTTGAGGTACTTGGACCAGCTAAGTGATTCTGAGCAGACTTAGGATGAGAGAAGCCAAAGTTATGGAGAAAATGGGAATCATGAGGATTGGAAGGGGAGGCTTCCCTACGACTGCTACTTTTTTGTGAGGCTACAAGCTCAAGGTCTATCTGGTCTATACCAATTTGTGACTTGGTACTAGATAAGCTTCTTGTATGAGGTAAGTCAACTTGGGTATTTTGCAAGTTTATAAGGTTCCCAGGGAAAGAAATTTCTCTGTGGATTGGTTTGTCAACAGTTGGATTTTTAGATGTAGGAGACTTCCTAAGAATGTTTTCAGGATTGTCAACTATTGCAGGAGGATTTGGGTTAGGATTGGATCTAGTATGGATTCTCCTAGAAGCCAGGATTTTGGACCCCATAAGTCAAAAAGGTTTAGAGGTATAACAGTCTTAAGACACAAACCAAACTGTAAAAGAGATATTTGATCCACACAGTATTCTTGACTGGATTTTGTTGTAATGTTTTGATGATAGGGTAAGTTTCCCAATGGAGTTAATGGAAAATGAGTGGAGTCACCAGGTGGAGGATTTTTACTTTTTTTATAGGACTGGTTGTTGTCCACCATCAACAATCAGGAACCATTCTTAAACAATACTTGATTCATTTTCAGACTAATGAGGTTTTATGAGTTTTGAGTGAATTTGAATTGTTTATTACTCAGTGTTCCCCAGTATGGTCGCCACTATGTTGGCTCCCTGTAATTTGTAAGAGTGGCAAGAACAAACACTACAGGATCTTTGTGTTCTTTGTTTTATGATAGTAGGCTAGTTATGAAGTTCTAAGGACTTGTTGTTTTGGTTGGATTAAATGATAGATTGAAGGATCAAAGGTGTGACTGATTGAGGGAATGTTTCAGCTGAGCAAACAGACTGTGATAAAACATCAATCCATTGGGCTATGGAGTCATAAAAGGATTTAATTTCTCATCAACACTGCGAGGGCATTCATAGGGCAAGCTAAATATATCAAGTGGATTCTTTAGATTAGGTTGTGATATGAAACAATAATAAGTTGTGAAGGCAGCAAAGCTGTAGTCAGTTAAGAATATTCTAGCTCTACTTAGACAAGAAAAGCCTTTTAAGGTAACTGTTTGGAGCAAGCCAAAGGATAGGGAAAACCATAAATATCTTTGGGCAAACCTTTAATAAGCAACCTTTCAGACAACAATCCAGCAGTCAAAAGATTAATTTCAGATAAGAAAACATATAAGATAACAATAAGAGTGGTCTAAGATCAAACAGAAATAATCTAATTTGCTTTTGAAAACTCTCAAAGACTCTTTAAAGCAACATTTCATGGCAGGCCATAGGGCAGGGAAAACCATAAACCTCTCTAGTTTGGAATTTAATAAGCATAGTTTAGAGAAAGATCCTAAAAAAAATATCTCAAGTCCTACTCAAAGGAACATGGGCTCACCATAATTTCCTTGGTTTCACTATATTGAATCATTTCCAAGACAACAAGCCAGATGTAACTAGAAGGAAATTAAGAATCTTCCAATCAGATCTTGCAGAAGAAAACATGAATATAAAGAAATATAGACAGAAATAGGGTGTTGAAACAACAAATCCTAATCTAAAACTTCTGTTCCTTTATCAGAGAAAATGGACATAATGGAAAACATAAGGAGAAAACAATAACAATTTAGGAAAACTTCACCATTGATACAACTCAAGGATCATGTGAGCATGCTTGTATTATTGACGATCAAACCAGTTACAGTACTCCAGGTACAATATCTCTCTGTAACTCAGAGCTTTCTTCAATTTAGTCTAGCATTCCTCAACTAGCTTAGCAGCAGGAATCAGTCCAATAACCATCAAGTAACCAACATTTGAAATGAAGCTCATATGCAATATTTATATGCAAAATGAGGAGGTGCTGCCAATTTAGGGTTTTTAAATGTTATTTATTACAGAGTTAATGATTTTTGACCTCTGAGATCATGCAAGGCCCAAGGCAAAAATATATGAAAGAGTTACTCTGAAATAATAACTTCTGTCTTAATTTCTAAGTTAATTTGGCTGAAATGTTTGACTTTCAAGGCTTTGTAATAACTGTTGAGCTACTTCAAAATATCTCTAATTGTGCAATAACTGCCAATTGCCTTTATGAAAGGAAAAAAGGCTGTAGGTGGCACTTTGATCTTTGGAGAGGTAATTTCTTCTTTGTTGAGTTATTTCGAAGCTGTCTTTGGGTAATCTGCCTTTGTTTTAATCATTGAACTCCTGTATTAGGCCTTTAATATTGATTTGGCATTAATATTATGTCTTACTATCCTTTCTCTATTTTTGCTTAATAACTGTTTTCTTCATTATCTTTTATCCTTTAAGCTTTAGTCTTTATCCTTTAATCATTGTCTTAAAGGGCTAATCTTCTGTTTATTCTTTGATATGTAATTTAGCCCTTTAATCTTCCTGTGGTTTATTTCCTTCTTTGCTTCTCTGACTATATCAATCATTGTGTTGGGGTTCCCATGTTTTGGCCAGGTTGACAAGACCAAAAGATGAGACAACATAGAACCACTTTCAGACCTTAGGATCTAGCCCTCCTAGGTCCAGAGAGGGATCTCTCTAGATGAGTCAAAGTGTATGTCTTTGAAGCTCTAAGTTGTGATTTTAGGCTAGTTATAGGCTCAGGGTTGTTTGTTTGGTTGTTTATGTTTAGTTGTTGGGAATCAGGAAAGAAGGATCCTATACCAGACAAGGATGAGCAAAGAGGAAAACTAGGCAAAGGTAGATAACTCAGAGAACATCAAGGCCATTGGGCTATGGAGTCAGGAAAGGATTTACTTGTGTTCAATGTGCAAGCTTTCAGTTGGGCTAGTCATCTAGAGCATTTGGATCTTAATGGATGATGGGTGAAATGGAACATTAAGGACTGAAAATGAAAGGAGGAGAACCATCTAATTCTGTCTATAGATCAGGTCAGAGGTCATTTAACTCCAGGCCTACTTGGACAAAATCAGAGGCGGTACAAGGGATCTTAGAAGGCTTAATTGAGATGGAAAGATCCTAGTGAGGCAGAGACAGGGTTCCAGACCTCCCAGTGTTCTCAACTCATCCAACTAAATCCTAACAAGAACATCTAAACATAGATTTCATTAATTCATACATCAGAGAGCAGGCAATAACATCCACTACACTGGTTAAATCAATTGAAATCAATATTCAGATACACATATAAGCAGAAAACATAAAGGGCTGGGAGAGCAGCAACATAAGGTACCTATCAAGGGTAAATCTTATGCCAAACTTCTGATGCGAGCCTGTAGAAAACGGAATGAAATGAAATCAAACACGAACAAAGGAAAACATTGTAGAAATTTGAATAATAGCTGAATTATTCACCAAGATTATCCTGATTACACACTATTTAAGCTTCATGCATAATACATAACCTCTTCTACAATTGATCATCAATATGCGGAAATAGAAAGCAGTCGCATGCACTCATTAAAACATAATCAAGCACACATATCAACACAGGATGTAATGGGGAAAGCAATAGCTGAAAACCCCCAACTATCTGTATAATATAATGATAGAGAACATGTAACAATACATAGCACAAAGCTCTCACATCTCTCAGCACTATCTCAATGCTACACACAAAACTAGTTGTGAAGATGAACAAGTCACAGGTTCAAATCTCCTCCACAAGTCTCCCTGCCTCTACTGCGCAATCCAAGTGAGTAATGAATGAGATCCAAGTTCGAATCCCACTAGCTCCAACTGCGCAATCCTCATTGGCAATCTCCATCAATGTGTATGCAAATCTCATGCACAACCAATAGTCACAACTGATAGTAAACTCACCCTTTCACCCACCTCTAACACTGGTCTCCACTGAACTGTCCATGCATTGCAGTTAACTGATGTGTTCTTTAGTTGATTTATGAGTTAATTATTAGTGAATTAATTATTAATTAATTCACACCACTCATCACTAGTGTATTTTTCAGTTAGACTAAATACAACTAGTTCAACTAAGTTAAGCAGGAACACGACTCCATCAGCTGACATTGTCTCATCAACTCCCACCAAGCTATCTGCCACTTGATTCTAACTTCGTCTGACCATACAGCCAGCTCCTTCTTCCTTAAAAAAGTGTATTTCCTTCGTAGTGGGCCTGTGCCACATCCGAGCATCAAGCAGTGCTCCAAGAGGATGGATAATGTTTATGAGTAAATATTATTAAGGGTTAATAATATTTGGGTACATTATTTTTAGCCGACGATCCCAAAAATAGAAACCACCAAATGTCTAAAAAATAAAGGTCCTCATCTATTTTTACTGCCTTGACCAATCATCCATAAATAGCATCCTGCAACTCATAGACCATGATCCATATACAAAAATAGACATAGTCTAAAAATAGACTGCGCCAAAAATAGCTGCGGGCCCACTTAGTGAAGCGACTTCATTTCACTAAGCTCCATCATCTTGTTGCAAGTAAGACAAACATCACCGGCAGCTTTAGATCAGGATCCAAAGAAACATGCTTGTCATATCAAAAACAACACCAAACAGGTACATCATTGGCCACAGCTTGAACATTCAGTCTGAATACATCAAATCTCAGCCTATCTTACAATATTACACAGAGAACTTGTCTCAAGAGGAAAATTCTTGCATTTCTCTGATATCTCATCAACAACCATTACAATAATTTCCTTCTATGTTTTATAGCAGAGGATGAACAGAAGATCGACTGAGGAGGTAGGTGAACACTAAATGTAACATTAAACACCTGAAAGAAAAAGGGTCGAGGCCCATTCTGCTTGAATGCTGAGTATTTAATCTCTGTCACCCCCTTTTTGAAAGAATGATCTTCTACGAATATGATTTTGAAATCTTCGGCTGCGGTGCTGTACTTGTGGTGAATAAACAAAAGGCAAATGAACACTGGGAAGTCTGCTACATAAATGCTCTAATTGCTTTGAATTATTGTCAGGGTGGAAATTCCTTCAGGGACATTGTGCATAATGAAAGCTGTATGGGCGCCCTGTACTTGATGAAGAAAAACATTCTGCCGATGAATAAACCCTGATATTACCTTTTACTGTGCATAGGACCTTTTGATTGATCCTCGAGGTCTTCAATCTGATGCTTTGCCTTCTAAACCACTGATTTAAGGCTCAAGATATTCATTAGCGTGCCTTAATCTCCTTTGATTTGTACTGAAATCCTTTGTTGCTCCATTGTTGCTTCTGACAGGTTAGCTCAAGCTTTAATGGCACAGGAAGGTTTTCCACAGAGTATTAAACCCTGCTTTTTCAATGAAAGTCCTGCCTTTACCTTCCCGGGTCTCTGTTCATAAATTTGGCCGCTGTAAATGATCTTCTTCGATTTCTCTGCCATTGTGACAGAGATTGTGTGCCATGGCGGCCATTAACCACCGATAACCCTGCAAAACATGAAAATAGGTTAAGAAAACAACGGAGGGGTGGCAGATGGCATGGATAATGAACATGACTATACAGATGATGAGATGGAGGGAAAAATTTGCAGAGAAATGGTGAAAGGATGATCTGGTGGAGGATGGCGGGCTGCAGAGTGGAAAAACGAATGAAAAACATTAAAAAACATGACAATGAACCAACTATACGTAGTGGAATGGGCGAAGGTACAGAGGGTACACGTGGAGATGACGTGGCGAAACGGGAGACGGTGGAACAGTCAACGGCAGAGGGACAAATCTGGACCGTTGATCGTGGCGGAGATCAACGGTGGAGGGCGATGGACGACGGGCCAGGGGTACGGTGAAAATGGTTTAACCCGTGCGCAGCTCTGTTGATTAATGACCGTCGAATGAAACACCCGAAATCTTGTGGTTGTCATGAATTTCGCTGTGTGACTTGAACCGAACGATAACGCGCGGGGATAAAGTGGTTTTGTTGTCGTACAGGGGGCAGGTGGCAGACAGTGAGTGGAATCGCTGGGTGCTTGGGGAAAACCACCCACTGCGCACAAGCGGTGCGGAATAAACCGACGGTTTTGGAACAGTGCACGGGCGGGGACCACCGGCGGAAGGACTGTGGACCGTTGATCTGATGGAGAAATGAACATCGATCGCGCGATGAGAAAATGAACAAGGGGGGGGGGGGGAACGAAGGGCATCAGGATTCACGCTCACCGTCCAATCAACCAAGATCGACGGATGGAATTTCGCCCGATAAATTTAGTGGATAGGCACCTTTTGCTTCAACGGGTGGTTACAGCACGGGATCACATGGAAAAAAAGGCGTGGGGCTAAGCAGGAAAGGGGTTGGGCCTGAAATAAGGTTCAAAGTGGGTTTTAAAGCCATTTTAAATGAAATTAAAGGCTAGAAGGGGTAACGATAGGGAGATGGAAGGGGAATTTGGGGAAAACAAAGAGTGAGGGTAAGGATCAAAGGGGATTTTGGAGGGGTTTAGAGCGTTGATAGGGGGGAAATAGAGGGGAACAAAAGGGACTTTGACAAAGGGGAAGGGAGGTAAAAATGTGGTGTTTTGCAAGATTATGAGGGGCAATGTTGGTCTTTTTAGGAGCAGCATTATAACCAGTGAGGCTTTAGATGGGAAATCAGTAGAGGGGACTTGTATAAGGCAAAGCACAGAGAGACCTCAAGGATGATGTGTCTTCAGGGGAGATGCATTCCTTTAAGGTCTCCACAATGACATAGCCCCCAGCTTGCTTGTCAAGAATTTCATAGGGGGGCTAACAATGGCTCCACATGGGGATGGCTTCTTCTTGAAGGAGGCAATAAACCAGAAATGATCTTTGGAGTAGGCCAGTTGCCTGCTGCTTGGCACATCCCTTTCTTTGATTTACAACTTCCACAATATGTTTGATACACAAATCAGCAGAAACATTTTCCCAACCAATCTACCTACCCAAACTAAAGTCCTAGCATTTTTTCTTCTTTTAGGGCGCATTTAAGCTAGCAGACCCTTTACATCATTTATTTTTGAAACAAAAAACAAATCTATTCTACTTCTAACCTTATTACTCCATGAGACCAGATTAGAATGTTGGTCTCACATGTTTCTCTATCTACACTACTACCTGCTAGGATTAGACTGTCTAGCAGGTTTCTTCTCTACATTCTAAAACAGGAAATTCAAAACAGCCAAGCCAGGATTAAACTGTCTAACTTGTTGTGGATCCAAGGCATAAAACTTTTGATCTTGGACAGTAAATTGCTGAAAACTTAGAGACAAAACTATGAAGGCTGGAAATCTGCAATTTGAAATATCCTTCTTTTCCGTGACTCAGGTTTTGAGCATATTAGAGTCACTTCTTTTCCTTCCTTTCAGCTCTGGTTTTGGGCATGTTAGAGCTGATTATTCTTTTCACTGTGGGTCCAGATTTTGAGCATATTAGGACCATCTATTATGCTCCTTTTGGCTCAGATTTTGATTTTGATTTTTTTTTTATAATGAAAATGCTGCAATGGTATGTACAATGAAATGGAAACTGGAAACTGAAATTAGCAGAAGTAATGTTTGAGCATCCTACCATTGACAGGACCCCCAAGCAGCTCTGTACCATTAAGTTCTTTCAAGAAAAATGCATTAGGACCCACAGTGGCTTGGATGATATATGGACCCTGCCACAAGCTGTCAAACGTGCCATGTTTGCCTTTGTCCTCTCTCCTTGAGTCCCATTTCAGAAATTTGTCCCCAATTTTGAAGTTTGAAGCTTTGGTTCTTTTGTTAAACTACCTCTTTATGTTTTCCTGAACTCTGACAGCTCTGCTATACACCTGCTCCCTTGTTTTCTGAAGATGGATGGTTTCATTAACTCTTCTCACCATATTGTTTTCCTCTGTCTGAATCTCCTGGACAAGCTTGATCACTGGTATTCCAAGGCTAGTAGGAAAAACTACTTTTGTTCCATAAACTAGCTGGAATGGTGACATGCCAATAGATTTCTTTGTGCTGAGCCTATCAGCCCACAAAGCATGCACCAACTTCTTGTGCCATGACTTTCTGTTCTCTTCCAGCAGCCTCTTAATGATTGTGATCAGGATTTTGTTGGATGATTCAGCCAATCCATTACCCTGAGGGTAGTAGGTAGTTGAATGACCAAGGGTTATTCCATACCTGTGACAGAAATCAACCATTCTCTTGGATCCAAAAGTAGCAGCGTTGTCAGTGATTATTTTCCTTGGACAGCCAAATCGAGAGAGGATGTAATCTTCTAGGAACCTAATGATGACATAATCGGTGGCATTCCTAGAGGGTATGGCCTCTATCCATTTGGTGAAGTAATCTGTAGCAGTTAGGATCCATCTGTGTTTTCCAGAAGAAGAGGGGTGAATTTCACCAATGAAGTTTAGGCCCCATTGCATGAATGGACCTTCTACGGTGATAGGCTGTAAAGGGAGGGGGAGGAGCTTTCTTCTTCCCTCAAATATTTGGCATTTATGACAGGAAGTTACCATTTTATGGACGTCAGTGAAAAGTGTGGGCCAATAGTAACTAGCCCTGAGTATTTTATTTACAGTGGCTTTCCAACTCAAGTGGCCTTTAAATTCCCCAAAATGGAATTCTTGTTTGATTCTTTCAGCTTCAGTTTCGGACAAGCATTTCAGCAATAGGCCATTTGGATTTTTCCAGTATAGGTTTTCATTCAGGATGCAGTAATTTTTGGCTTTTAGCTTTATGAATTTGGCCTTAGTTTTGGACTGTTCTGGAGGGGCATTGAGATTGGTGAGCACGTAAAGGATATCGGAATACCAAGGAGAGTTCTGAAACTTCTCCTTAATAGTTGGGTGGGGCAATCCTCCCTGCTCATCTAAGGCATTTATCATGTTAATTTCAAGGGCCTGCAAATTAGATTCCGCCATTAATTGGGCTAGGCCTTGACCTTTGATCAGTTTGGTGGGCTTTATCTCAAGGTCATATTCTAAGATTGTAGCAATCCATTTGCCTCTTTTCCCATCAGGGTCTTGGGACAATATATCTTTGACCACTATATTTGGCACATAAGCAATGGTGTGAGAATGTAGAATGTACACTCTGAAGTCTTTTAAGGCCTTTACCAGGGCATAGGCCTGCTTTTCCATAATGTCGTATTTCAAGGGTGCATCTCTTAGCACTTTGCTGAAGAAGGCAATTGGCTATTCCATTCCCTCTGTGTTTTTCTGTAGTAAGACAGCGGCTATTGTATGCTGGGAGGCAAATGAAAAAATCAAGAAATCCTTTGAGAAGTCTGGGCTGATAAGGACAGGGGCTTGAGTGAGTGCAAGTTTTACTGACTCAAAAGATTTCTTGGCTTCGACAGTCCACTTAATTCTTGCACCTTTCTTTAGCATGTCAGTCATTTTCCTAAGGTGCTCAGCAAGATTGGGAATGAATCTCCTAAGGAAATTGATCTTCCCCATAAAGGACTGCAACTCCTTGATGTTTCTCGGGTGTGAGATTTGGAGTAATCCCTCAACTCGCTATGGGTCTATCCTAATCCCTTTCTCAGATATAATGTGACCAAGAAGTTTGCCTTCTTGCAGCCCAAACACAGTTTTCTTAGGATTTAAGGGACAGACAGTACCTTCTACATTTTTCAAAGACTTTCCTCAGATGTTTCAAATGTTCTCCTTCAGTTTTAGAAAAGACAGTGAAGTCATCCAAGTAGATAACTATGAAGTGTCCTATCTCATCTGAGAAATCTATATCCATTGCTCTCTGGAAGGTAGCTCCAGCATTCATCAATCCAAAAGGCATTTTCACATACATGAAGGTGCCCCATGGAGTGGTAAAAGCTGTTTTGAGTTGATCTTCTGGGAGTACAAGAACTTGATTGTATCCTGAAAAACCATCAAGCAGGGAGATTCTCTTAGAGCCCACTACCTTCTGCAAGATATGTTCCATTCTAGGTAAAGGGTAGTTGTCTTTCAGGGAGGCTCTGTTGAGGTTTCTGAAGTCTATGCATAGTCTGATCTCCCCTGTTTTCTTTCTCACAGCCACTAAGTTTGACACCCAATCAGAAAACCTTACAGGGACTATTATGCCTGCATCATACATCTTTTTGATCTCTTTCTCTACTGCAGGCAATTGTTTCGGATTGATCCTACGGAGTTTTTGTCTAAAAGGCTTCTGATTTTCCTTCAGGGGTATCTTGTGTTGTATGATGTTGGTGTCATAGGCCTTTAAGTCCTCATAGCTCCATGCAAACACATCAATGAATTCCTTAAACAGGTCAGTGTATCTCTTCTTCATGTCTGTAGGTATAGACTTAGCCAGTTTGATCATTTTGGGCCTATCTTCAGTGCCAATGTTGCATTCTTCTATATCTGAGTCTACATGTTCTATAGTGGGCTTTTTTGCTACGTCATCAAAGTCAAAAAGGTCCTCTAGGGGTGCCAGGCCTCTGGGTATGTTCTTATCTTTGGCCTGCAACACCTCCATTTCCTCATTTTCCGCGTTTTCACATCTTATGGTTGAACTTCCAGTTTCCTCAGAAAAGGTGTTTATTTCTATGTTAAAAGGTGGGGATTCTTCATCAGGGGATTCCTCACTAAGGCAACTGTCTTCGTCTTTAGAGTCTGAACTGGAAAATTCAAACTCATTACTGCCTGTCAAGAAGTCCTCAATCTATTTATCACCTTCAAAGACCTGCCAATATTTTTCGTTATCTGGTACTGCAGGTCTGAATTTGGTTTGAATAATGATCTGTGTGTCGGTCGGAGTCTCAAGATATGAACTAGCCAGGCAGGCTAATCTGTTAGCAATAGCGTTTTGACCCCTAGGCACAAACACCAAATCGTATTCTACAAATGTTTTTAATATATCTAATGCATCATTCCTGTACGCTCTAAGTCGGGGATGTTTCGCTGTATATTCACCATTCACCTGTTTGATGACTAACTCTGAGTCTCCTCTCACAGCTATCCTACGGGCTCCTGATTTTTTCAATAGATTCAGACCCAGGATGAGAGCCTTGTATTCTGCAATATTATTTGTGCATTTGAAGTGTAGATTGACAGCATGGCTCTCGGTGCGGTCGTTTTCTGTGTTACTTAGCCACACCCCCGCTCCAGCAGTTTTCCTAGTACAGGATCCATCGAAATTCATTTCCCACAGGGGTTCGCCATTATGTTGCGTTTGAGGGTCTGTACTAGGTTGTGGGTTGACTTGTTCTTCACATGGTGTATTAGTTTGAGAGGTGTGACTAGTAGGCTGACTGAATTGTGTTTCTGGTCCCTCCTGAGTTTTGTTTTCGGTACCCTGCCCATGGTATTCTTCATCGTATTCTTCTAGGGTAGCCATTATGTTAAAATCCATGGGCTCTATGTTATTGGTTGTATTTCTGTTTCCTGATGTTGGCAATCCTAAGGATGGGTCGTTATAAAGAATGAAAGAATCCAGGTCTGTGTGTACGGAGTATAATGGTGAATTTTCAGGTTTCTCGGGGCTACTGACTAGGAATTTCATCTAGGACTCTCTATACAATATTCAAAGTTGGCCAAAGATAGGGATAGTGGCATACGAGCCATCCATCTGCATTTTTCCTTGCAGCTTGGCTCCCCATGATCTAGATAGCAGCATGCCATACTTGGGTGGTACATCTGCCACCACAACATCCATGACCATACGTGGTGTAGGGCCGTTGGATCAGGGCGCAGGGCCTTTGTTCAATTGTCCAAGTGATCCGGGAGATAAAAAAAGGGGTGAAATGAAATGAAGGGGCCCGCCTTTAATTTTTCAAAGGTTCTAGGAGGGCTTTATTATAAGGTTGGTGGGGTATATAAGGTAAGAGGAGCGGAGGTTTAGTTTATAGGAGAACGAGCTTAAGGACATGAAAAGGGAATAGTCCGGTGGGGGTAGAGAGGACTGAGGGCCAGGAAGAAAAGGGGCTCAAGAGAATAACGGAAGGTCGGGGTCAGGGTCGTATGAATGAGGGGGCTAGGGTTTAAGCAGAAAGGGGCTTAAGGTTCATATTTCACAAAAAGTGGGTTTTATTATAAAAATAGAGTTCTTATAAGACTTTTTAGAGTTTCGATAGGTTAAAAAGGAAAGATTTTAAACAATGTAAGAGAGGGTTTTGAATTGTTTAAGGGTTTTTAGGAGAAAATGATGCATGAGGGGGAATTTTTGAGGGTTTTTTAGAGCGAAGAAAAAAAAAGGATTTTAGAGGGGTAAAAGGTGATGAGATGATTAAATTAGGCTTAAAAATTGAGTTTTCTTAGAGCAGTAGGGTGAACTTTTGAGAGGGCAAAGACAGGAAAGCTTAGTGAAAAATAGTCAAACTTTTGGATGATGAAGGCAGTGAGATTTCTAGAACTCACAGTGTTTCTCAAATACTGTTCTTAGAAATCCAAAATCAATATTTAGTCATCTTTTAATATCAACAAAAATTATATATGGCTAACATGCAATACTTATCCCCCTCTTGGCAGCATGTATCCAGGACAAAGCACACCTTACGCATTTTCCCAATTGCATCAGTCGATGCCAGGGCCAGCTTCTGCTTAACCTTTTTACCCCAATGTTATTCAACCTCCTTTCTATCCTTATCCATAGCCCGATGCTCCAACCCCTCCGGCATCAGCACCCCAGCCTCCCGTGCCTTGTAAAAATTCATCGTAGCAGCCACCTCCCCGTCAGAGTCAGGTGTATGGGAAAAAAAGTGTGACTAATCCTCCTAATTATAAGAATAAGAGGAAAGGCAACCAAAATCAACTAGTGCAAGGTAATCAAGGGCACCAAGGTAACCAACCAAACACACCCCAAGGGAACTAGCCTAACACTAAAAAACAGAAACAAGGCGATCAACCCAAGCAGAACATGCCTCTTCGTACGAAAAAGCCTTATTATTATTGTGGTGTCCATGGCCATTATACTCATGATTCTCCTCTCTTACATCAGATATGCCAATTGTGGGAAGCAAGAAACATCTAGAGGACAACAAGCCACTGCTTCACCTCCTCCAAATATTGCACCAGTTCAACTGACTGTTTTCACTAATCCTTTCCCTCAACAAGGATATATGGCCACCCAAACCCATCAAGGTCAGGCCGCCCCTCAACCTTCATAGTCTAGTACCTGTGAATACCAGATTATCATGATGAATTCTGAAGAGGTTAAAAGCGCTGATTTCAACCTTCAGAGTCGATCGTGCCAATATGGTAAGCCACCGGATTCGTCTTTAATTGAGTCCCAAACCAAAGTTTCCACAGAGTCCATTTCGACACCCAATGCTCCCTTATAGATCCCTTATCCATAGGTAGAGGTTATTCCCAATATCCCCAAAGGTATATTATGCCGAAATGTTGCTTCTGCCAAAGATGCCCACACTTACAGCATAGTTGATGACCTGGCACAATCTCCTACTGCCATGTCAACGCTGGAAGTCCTTCAGTCATGCCCTTCACAACGTAAAGCTCTATTATCTTCTCTGGGCATTGTGGATCCTTCATATGATTGTTTGATCATATTTGATGTTGAGAGGTCAGAACATCCCCCCTTACCTTCATCCGTCGCCTTCCAAATACCAGTCGAGATTCGTAATGCCCATGTCTCGTGATGTATGATTAATGAGGGTGCATCCACCCACATGATGTCCGCCTCTATTTGGAATAAACTTGGATAAAGCGACTTAGCCCCATCTACCATCACTTTGCATGCTTGGGACGATCACCCTTCTCAACCCCTTAGCATGTACCACAATTTTCCTATCTCTCTTCTGGGAAAGACTGTTTTTGTTGACATTGAATTCATTAACACCCCCTTGGATTAAAATATCCTCTTAGGTCGTACCTATACCTGTGCGATGTTTGTTGTCGAATCTACGACTCACTATAAGATGTGCTTTCCTCACAATGGAAAGATTGTTACCATTAATCAGTTGACATATTACGAACCAAAGTCTTAGACCTCTCCCGAGTCTATCATATCTTCGGTGGCCGATAATCAATCAGTTGCACCTCTTACCAGTGTTTCCCATGGATTCTTTAAATATTCCACCTTATTTGGTGAATTCCCTGGTCACCCCCCTCTTATCGTTGACCTTAGATCATCGAATGTTTGCATGATGCAATCATCTAGGATTAGCCACAGGCGGTCCGGTTCAACCAGCTAGCATCCTACGCCTCTGCAACCTACTTGTGGTCACTCAACGGAGCCTTCATGACCTTCTTTTCAAGGACCTTCTCCCTCTGCTGGTGTCTCTTCCAACCCTTTTCAACTAGGAATGGTTCTCCCTAGCCTTAACCATTTGGGAGCCATTCCTCTTGGCCATTACCCTTCCGGTCAGATACCGTTTCTAGCTCCCCCCTTGGGAGACTTTTCGGTGCCTGTTGTGGCTACATTGAGCCTTCCCAATTTGACCGTGGGGATCCCAGTCTAGTACATTGATCCCCCAACCAACACACCACCTATTCATCTCAAACCTTATACTAATTTCATCCCGTTCTAATCGGTCGCTATGACCCCTCCATTTGCTTCAGTGCCGCAGCCACCTCAACAGGATTCCACTCCTGTCGCAAAAGCATCTAGTGAGGGGGGCAACGCCAAAAGGAAGGAAACTAAGGAAAAGGCCCTCCAAATGATTCCTGATCCTCTTAAGGTTCCAAATGAGTCACCTCTGTGCATTTTGTATGATTTTGTTGGACATGCCACCCATAGTTGTCCTGATCTTCCTCGTCTCAAACCTGTGGTCAACGAGACGTTTTGTGAATTCGATATCCTGGAGGTCCATGTTACGTTACCTGATTTAGTTAAGAAACTCAAATCGTTGCGCACAAATCACCCTTATGCTTTGTGTGATATTTATGGCCACTATTCTCACGTTTGTCCTCATCTCGATGAATTTTGAGACACCCTTGAGTCTGTTCGTTGAATCAAGGCCGAATGTAGTGGATCCTCTACTCCTCTACTCACAAGTTTTTATTCTACAGAACCAGAGGACATTTTTGCACCCATTGTGATACCTACCCCCGATGTCGAGATGACAAAACCTTCAACCACTATCCTCTATCTGTCATCATCCATGAGGTCCATGGCAGAAAACCCCTCCAGGGCATTACGTTCTGCTTCAACTAAACCTCCTTCGGCGATCACCTTGGGCTCAACATCGGCAGATGTTTCATCTAATATCTCTTCGTCTACCCTCTATAACGATGCGTATGTGAACCATATCTCTCATGATGATGTGTCAGCTATCCCTGCCGTGTCATGTGGTATTTCTTCTGCCAGTCCCCCCATCTTCATTCTGATGAAGACATTATGGAAGCAATGACCACCCCTGACTTTCCTTGGGATGATATACACCATTTTGCGTACTTCCTTCCGCAACAATCCCATGACCATTATGCTGTGGAGTCTAAATACTTCATCTCCGATGAGGTTGATTGGTTTAGAAATCCCATTCCTGCGCCCGATGCTTTCAAAGAAAGAAATATGGCCAATATCTCTTCTACCATTAAAATTAACATTTATGATAGACCAAGGATAGAAGAAAAAATTACCTTGGGGGCACATTTCACCCTGAAATTAATTGAGGCTTACACCAAGCTATTCAAGGAATTCGTGATGTTTTCACTTGGTCCTATTCATAGATGCCTAGACTTGATCTGACCATTTTCTAACACCATATCGATACATGGCCCGATGCCAATCCTGTCTGTCAAAATTTGAGACCCATTAATCCTTCCATACGAGAGGCTATCAAAGCTGAAATAGATAAGCTCAAGCAGGCTGGTTTTATCTATCCCATTGAATAAATCACTTGGGTTTCTAACCCGATTCATGTTCTCAAGAAACAAGGCACCATCTGTGTATGTAGTGACTTTCGCGACCTGAACAAAGCTTGTCCCAAAGACAACTTCCCCACACCTTTCATCGACCATATCATAGATGAGTGTGTGGGGCATGAGTTTCTATCCTTTATGGATGATTTCTCCGGGTACAGCGAGATAGTTATATGCTATGCTAATCATTTAAAAATTGCGTTCATTAGTCGGTGGGGAACTTTATCTTATAGGTTCATGTCGTTCGGCCTAAAGAATGCCCGAGCCACCTTCCAACGGTCCATGTCATACTGTTTCCATGATTTGGCTCACATCATCATTGCCTACCTTAACAACCTCACTGCTCGTTCGAGGCATCGAGTGTAACACCTCCATCATTTGCGTACTGTCTTCCTCTAATGTAGCAAGTATAATATCTGTCTCAACCCGCTGAAGTGTGTATTTTGTGTCCTTATCGACCATATTTTGGGCTTCATTGTGTCAAAATATGGTAAAAATCTTGATCCCCTCAAATTTCAAGCCATCCTCGTATTTACTATTCCTCGTACCTTGTGCCAGTTACAAAGCCTCCAAGGAAAAGATAACTTCCTTTGTCGGTTCATCCCTGACTATGCCACCACCGCACATGGGTTTCTAAGACTCCTTCGATCTAACATTGCATTTGTTTGGGATGAATACGCTCAACAATCTTTCGATGCCCTGAAATATGCTCTCACTTCCACTCCCTTGATTAGTCCTCCTAAATTTTAGATGGATTTCATCCTGTACATCTTAGCTTCCACCCATTTTGTCGTTGGGGTCCTTATACAAGAAGATGACACTAGAAATGAACATGTTATCTATTATGTGAGTAATAACCTTGTAGGTCCCCCCATTTCCTACTCGCATGAAGAGAAGTTGGCGCTGGCAGTTGTGTTCTTGGTCCAAAAAATTCGTTATTATATCCTTACACATTCCACCAAGGTTGTGACCAATTCCAACCCTATGGATTTCCTATTGAGTAGACGGATCATTAATGGGAAGTACGCCCGTTGGATCATTATCCTTCAGGAGTTCGATCTTGAATTTGTCACACCCAAGAGTAAGAAAGGTTTAGCCCTTGTTGAACTCATTTCTGAATTTCCCACATGTACGAAAGATTCGCCGGTTAATGATTATTTACCCAACGAACACTTGTTCGCCATTACTTCAGATGACCCTTGGTATGGCGACATCCTTACCTACCTGTGAACCCAAAAGTTAGCTTCTCATCTTGATCATGATGCTCGACGACGTATACAACACCAAGCCCCCCATTGTCTTCTCATTGGTGATGATTTCTATCGTCACGATGTTGATTTGTCCTCCGTCGTTGTCTCACACACATTGAAGTTGAGCAAGTCCTTAATGCCTGCCATAGCCGTGCTTGTGGTGGCCACCTCTCTGGTTTAGCTACTACCCAGAAATTCATGCACGCTGGGTATTTTTTACCTTATCTCTTCAGTGATTGCATTGAAGTAGTCAAACACCATTCCAATTGCCAACTTTTCACCCCAAAGGCACGATCTCTTCCTGCTCCCCTCCATCCTATCATCTCAGCCAATCCCTTATGTAAGTGGGCCATTGAATTTATGGAGTGTTGACCTCCATCTATTGGTAACCACAAGTATATCATTGTGGCGGTTGGCTATTTCACCAAATGTGCTGAGGCCATGCCAACGTTCATTAACACAATAGTTACCGTGGCCCTATTTTTCTTTAACCATGTTATCGCTCGATTTGGGGTTTCGAAGCAATTGGTATCCGACCATGGCCGAAATTTCGAATATGACATATGGCATGAGCTATCCTCTATGTTAGGATTTGAGCACCAATATTCAACGTCCTATTACCCCCAAGGTAACAGTCAAGTTGAAGCAGTCAATAAATTCCTTAAAAATATGCTTCAACGAATGGTGAACAAGTACAAAACCAACTGGCACCTTATGCTATTCCATGATTTGTGGGCCTATAGAACTTCTGTTAAAACTTCCACTGGGTTTACTCCTTTCCACCTTGTTTTTGGCGAGGAGGTAGTCTTACCGATTGAATGTGAAATCCCCTCCCTTCACTTAGTCATCAAACTTATTCCTGACACCCAACCTTTAAAACAAATACTTATCATGCTTAAGCGTGATTTTGAAGACCGTCATGTTTCCTTGCAAACCATTGAAGTGGATAAGAAGCACACCAAAGCTCAATATGACTGAAAAGTCCAACCTCATACATTTCACAAAGGTGATCTTGTTCTAGTGTATGATCAGTCTCATGATGTCCTTGGTCATGGGAAGTTCGACTCATTATGGCTAGGACCTTACATCATTCGTAAGGACTTAGGAAAAGGTGCATACCTTCTATAGGATTTCAAAGGAAAACTCCTTCCTAACCCTCGCAATGCACTCTACCTTAACTTATTTTACCCCTAGCATCTCCCATCGAGAAGCATGTTTTATTTCTAACATGAATTTAGGTAGCTTGCATTATTCATCATCTCATTTGTTGTCTTGTGGCGCCTTTCAGATGGATCCATAATCCACATCGTATATCGGCTATGCCGACAATGTAAGTCGCTTCTCATGGAATCTAGCCTCGACATCTTAGGCCATTTTTACCCCCATGCATTCGTTAGTTCTATCCAATGATGTATGCATTGGATCTACCACCAATAATCAGGCCAAATATGATACAGTAATAGTTTTGTTAGTCGATGCCATTGACCATCGCATCCTTCATCTTCATGTTCGTTTAGATTCCCTAATGCTTGTCATGCAATTGAATGGTGTATATCGTTTGAATAACCATGTCCTTTTTAGAAGATACTTACGAGTGATGTTCTTAGTGCGTGAATTTGAAACTATTACATTTAGTCATGTTCATAGAGCCAAAAATCACTATGTAGGTAATATTGCAAACAATATTCTAGATTGGCACTTATCACATGCATATAACACAAGACAATAATCATAAAAAAATGGCGAACCATATACTCGTCATATATAAAAATATGCATATCCATCATATGTGTACAAAATCATAAATGTTTTGGAGTCCTCTACTCTAATACATACGACATGCCCATAACATGTTACAAAATCAAAACTGGGGCCACCACATGCCCCTACATATAATCACTATTTGGAGTGTCCCAAGCCAATGGCTTGACTCCTGCAGTCTGCAGATCTCACATAGCCTGCTTGGCCATCACCATGCGCTGCATGACACCTCGCCACTCTGAGGGTAGCCTGACACATGCCTCAATGTAATGGTCATCAAGATCATGCCAACCACCCTCTGATACCCCTGTCATCAACAACTCACATCTACGATAGACATCCTCCAACATAGCCTCCAAGTCAGTTCGACGATCCCCTCTCGCTCCACTAGACTCTGCAGCTCCAGATGTTGTAGGTCATCCCATATACTCAGTCGGTTTCACTGGTGCTATATCTGCATACCCAAAGTAAGGAATTATTACCACATACATAATTCTAAAACTTTAAATTCACAATAAAATAGAACAACTCGTCACTTACTATCTGTTCACCATGCTCAACTGGGCGAAAGTGGCAAGTTTGGGTCCCCCTGATAGTTCATCCCACTATATGGATAGTCATCTATATATAGGGGCATATGATCCCAATGTGCGAAGAACTCAAGTTGGAACACTCGTCCGACTCCCTTGCCTCCTCCTCTCCGTATTAGCTGCCCCAACGCCACATCCTGGGCTCTCGCGGACCCCCATCCTGGATCTGTACATGAGGTCGAACTGTAGGGATCTTCTTGAAGAAGAACGAGCACAACACTGTACCAAAAGCACAATCATGGTTCACTTGTCACTTTCATAGCAAAAATTGTCATTTCAACGACGCCAACATCATCTGGGCCCACCCATAGTAGGTACCACTCAACACACTCTCAACTAACATCATTTTCCCTCCAGTGATGTGGTGGAACGCCTAGTTGCCTAGGATCCACAGTACTGTTGTGGCAACAGAATCAGTCTCTAGCCTCTCTAGATCACTGATCAGAATAACTATGCCCTTGACACAAACATCTGGTCGGAAATGGTTTTTTACGAACTCTAATATGTTCCGCCCCCCCTGAAATACTGGCTGGATATTTCCCACCACCCCTAGTGACGGGAGACTGGTCAGGAAATAGATGTCCTGAATAGTCAACTCGATCTGGTGCCCCTTCACTACAAAGAACTCCATGTCTAGATCCTAGTAGCTGAATATCCCTGATAGCAATGGCTCCCTATCCCTCATCAATGGGTTCTCAACCAACTTTAGAACCCCATACCTCACCAATGCACCTCTGACCACCTGATCCCCCTGGATCCTTGAACAAAGTGCATCCAAATATCTCTCTCTCGAGTTTATCTTTAACTCTACCATACCTACGCAAACCCAACATATTTTTCAGTTCAGAGGAAGAAAAACTACATCAAAACCATCAAGCCCAGTTCCCAGCCAAAAATAGGACAAAACCCAACTTTTTGGTAGCTTGCATTTTCCTAGCCCTGCACCTGCGAGCTTGCAGTTTTTCTCTCTGAAAGCTGTGACCCAACTCATAGAACAGGGCCTAGGAAGTGCGAGCTGGCCGTGAGAAAGGGCTAGGTGCTGTTCCTGGGCTCTAGGCACCTAATCTAAAATTCTAATCCACTGAAAATGAAGAATAAGGTTAGGCCACCTACCTGCAACTGACAAATCTTGATTCCAACGGTCAGTTTGTCTGCTACGAACGCCACAAGATTTAGGGCCTTCTCCTCCTCTCCACATTCACCACAACTCCAAGCAAATGAACCAAATTGGAGGGAAATCATCCTATTAAAAGGGAAACCCTATTTTTTTCTCCAATTGTGACCAAACAGTAGATCTATTTGATGAACCATCAGCACCATTGGAAAGCTCTCATCGAGATCTAAAATGGGTATCCTTTTGTTTTTGGTGATTTGATACTTCACCTTGGAATTTTTTTTCCAAGAAGGGTCACGTCGCCGCATCTCAAAATTCAATTTCTGCACTTGCGCCACTTGTACTTGGGGCACCATTTTTCCTTCATACTTGTCAATGCATGTTTCGATTTTTTTCATGAGTAACCACATTTTTCTCATGTTTTTATTGTCCCCATCGGGCCTATTCTGTGTGGCAGCATTATCGAGTCGCCCTTGATCAGAGCATCCGAGTTGAGTTGTCATCGAATTCATGGAGTTTGTCCCAAGTCTCCTTTGCTTCCTATTATAGTATCCATCCATTTGTGCCTTGCCTCTCTCTCATGTAGCCCATTTTGGCCTCCAGTCATACTGTCCCCCATCCCCTCTGGAGTTGAGTCAGTCGTTGCTAGGTCATCCATGCTTTATATGCTCTGAAAAGGGAAGTGGTTCATTTTCTACTCAGTATCCCCCATTCCATCATCATCCTTGGTGTCAATCCATAAATCACTCTACTATGATCTCTTGTGCCTTAGTTGAGGATTCCTCATTGTCTCACCTATGGCATTCCTTCTTCTATCAACATCAACACATTCATTCTAGAAGATAGGTCTGGAGGGTGGTGTACCTTGGTTCCAACTTAGATTCTTGTTTGGTGCCTTAGATCAGGAAAAGGGACCCCTCATTGCCCTTTGACTTAATAGTTTCTCATCCATCTCCTTATTTCATGATCGAGATTCTTATGCTTGATAGTTCGATGATCCAGCAGATTGTACCAGTGATTCCCAGGTGTGTGTAAGATGTTTCAGACCCATGATGGGGTGGTCCTTCTGGTAGCCCGCCACATGCCTGGATGACCTCATTTTATGATAAAGCCTTAGATGCAGCTCCATAGATTTGATGGGTTCGTCTCGAGCCGCTTGCAACGCCAATAACATGCATGTATAACTCAGATGACCCATTGATATTTTCAGAGCCCTTTCCTGTTTTATCAGGGCTTCTGTGGTTGTTATTATATATTATGTACTTAGATATTATTTTATTTAGTCCTGGTTGTTGTCCTAGGCACAATATGTATGTGGGATCCATTTTATTTTTGTCTGGCCCATTTTATGCCAGCATGTCATGTGCCATTTATCATGTACTTTATAGCTCAGTCCCATTTTGTTGGGAACACCATTATTCTTTGTACTTTGTCATCTCGACGGGCATAGGTATGCCTCCTCCGTCTCACTGAGAACAGGTACCCAAACATTAAAGGAGACTTATATCATTTGTAGGTCTCGCCCCCTCTGGTTATTTTCCTCTCTCACTTCACTCCATTTATGTATCTCTCGCTCTCTGAATCCCCTTCGGTGTCTAGTGATTGTGTTCTTACAACGTACTTCGTTCATACGATTAGCTCTTAATGCTTGCATGTTGGGGGAAAATCTGTTACACCAATTTTTGGTCATCTAACCATTTACAATTAGATGGATCAAAGTACACCATGTAAGACCAATTTTACCATAGTAAAATTGCTTTCAATATAAGAAATAATTTAATAAACCATATTTTATTAAGTTATTTCTCGTTCAAACATGAAACCCCATGAGGAATAATTAAATAAATCCTTATTTCTTTGATTTTCCTCTAGGAATAATTAATTAAACCACTATTTAAATAATATTCTTGGTCATATTTAACCCAATTAATGAGAAATAATTAGATAAATAATTATTTATGTTATTATTCTCTAGGAATAATTAATTAAATCATTATTTAATTAATATTCTTTGTTGAATTTGACTAAAAAATTTAGGAATAATAAAATAAATCATTATTTATTAAATTATTCCTTAACCGCATTCCTGAAATGATAAATAAATCATTTATTTATTTATTATTTCTAAATAAAGAGATTTAACCAATTTAAATTCCTTTTCGCTCCATCAAATTATAATAAAATATTCCAAGTAGTTAGATCTAGATCTTGGTTAATAATATTTTATTATGCACCGTTATCAAGGATAACTCAATTTTTTGTTATAAATAGGAGGGTTTTCCATTCATTATTCACTTTGATCCTTTTTTCTTAGTCATACTTTGATCGCTTTTATTACTATTTTTCTTCTTGAGATCCCATAGAATTCAACATGTCTTGGGTTTTCTACACCATTGAGAGAGAGGAATTTTTGGATCTGAAGCATTGAGGACATCGAAGAGCCCATCCCGTTGAGAGGGACTGGTAACATCATTCTTTGTTCCCTTCCCAGGTGTTAATACATATAATTATTTACATATCTTGCTTTGTCCATTGGATATTTGGAGAAACTTTGATTTCTTTTTACTGTTTAGCTGCTTTTACTACATAGATCTAGATTTTTTTTGCATTTGTTTCGACTGTCTATTGGAGATCTAAGGAAGTTAAGCATCCATATTTTTTGTTAGGGCTGTTTGTCACACACATCTAAAGTGGTATCTTTTCGTACACTTGCGTTAAGAATTTACGCTAACAATAGCTTTAATCTTTTCTGGATCCACTGCTATCCCTTGCTTAGAAAAAACATGTCCCAAGTAATGAATTTGAGATTGAATGAAACTAAACTTGCTGAGCTTAGCATACAACTAATTCTCTCTTAACAATCTCAACACTACTTCCAAGTGCTCTACATGATCTTCCTCATTCTTAGAATATACCAATATATCATCAATAAATACTATCACAAATTTATCCAGGTAAGAACGCAACATATTGTTCATCAAACACATGAAGGTGTATGGGGAATTAGTAAGACCAAAAGGAACCACCATAAAATCATAGTGCCCATACCTCGTGTGAAATGTAGTATTGTAGGTGTCTTCTTCTTTAATGCACACCTGATGATATCTTGATCTCAGATCAATATTTGAGAATAATGTTGCCCCCTTCAGCTGATCAAACAAGTCATCAATCCTCGATAATGGATACTTGTTCTTGATAGTCACCTTATTCAACTACCTATAATCAATGCACAATCTAAGAGTACCATCCTTCTTCCTTACAAACAACACTGGTTCACCCGAAGGAGATACACTTGGCCTTATGTACCCCTTATCAAGTATCTCTTTAAGCTTCAACTTCGGTTCCACCAATTCCAGAGTGTTCATCCTGTAAGGTGCCTTAGATGTTGGTGCTGCTCCTAGTATCAACTCAATAAAGAAATCCACTTCCCTATGAGGTGGTAGCTTTGGAATATTTGAAGGAACCATATCCTAAAACTGCTGCAAAATATTATACCTCTTAAGGACTTCCTCATCCTTAACATCCTTCCCTTTATCACTAGAAACATTCACTGCAAAAAAAAAACATCCTTTCCTATAGTTGCACTTTGATTGCATAGCTATAACCATTCTCACTAATGTAGGCTTGTTCTTTCCCTGCAAGACTCTCTTTTATCCATCATCATCCATGCACTCAATAGCCTTTTCATAGCATCCCACCTTAGTCCTATGAATTAATAACCAGTCCATGCGCAAAAGCATACTATATGAACCCAAAGGAATCACAGTTAGATGTACTGATGTTGGCATACCATTGAGCTCAAATGCATAAGATATCACCCAATGATGAACTCTTCTCTTGGTTCTTGTAGGAAACTACACCAACCAATATTCTAAATGCACTTCCTTATGCAACCGATACTTCCATTTTGATAATGGATTCCTGATGATCTGCATGCTTGTTATCCAATGCTGCATAAATCTGAGGGATTATCTAACCAACATCTCCAACTGTCTGTGCCTCCTCTAAATCTGAGGCCTTCCACCTTGGTGTGACGGAAAATCCCTCATGCGACGTTCTCCACCACAATTCTAACACCTCAAAGGTTTTTTTTCCATTACCTTTATTCTTCTCTTGAGGCTGAGACCCATGTCCTCTCTCAACTGCATTGAAATTATTGTAAGGTGCCACTTTTTACCCGTCACTTGCATATTGAGGTCTTCCTTGCTTCTTAGGTCATTTTACTTTAGTTTTCTCGTTACCTTTATAGTCATGCTTGAACTCAAGCTTGCACTTTGACAACTCATAACAATTCTTCAGTTTTCTGATGGCTTCCTCTAATGACCAAATCTCATCAAACTCAATCCAGTCTCTGAATGATACTAGAAATCCACTGATGAACCTTTGAATCTTAACTTTCTCTTCCTTGAGATCAGGCATTTACATTAACAACTCTAGGAATTTTCTCATGTACTCATCATATATCACGGAACCCATCCTCAACTCATAAAACTCCTTGGCCCTTTCTTCAAAGTATCTCTCAGACATATACTTCCTTTTGAAGAGTCTTTAAAACTCATCCCAAGTCAAATATTCTTCTCTAATGCCTCTAACATGATTTAAATCTTCCCACAAGATATATTCCTTTCCCTTGAGACTAAAGGTAGCTATCTTGGCTTTCATGTTCTCTAAGTAATCATGCAATCTGAATAATTTATTCATCCCAAGCAACTGTGCTTCTGCATCTTCTGATTTCTTCATTTCTCCATCAAAAGTAGGAGGTTTTTCTTTCTTGAACTCTTCTGGAAAACATTGCTTCTCACTCTTATAAGAATGCTTGTAGTGATGGCGATGATGTCCCTTGGGACCAGAGCTAGAATAAAATCCATGAGTGCTACCCCTCCTCTCAGGTGTATCCAAGGATCTTCCACCTCAGAATGTATCATCTTTGTCCATCCTATGTCTTCTCTGAGACCTACTTCCATGTAGAAATTAAACCAATGGATTCAATCCGATCATGTAATGTACTACAACAAGATACTAAATCCTTCTACAATATTTACGGAATATAAATCATGATCTCTCAATCACATGCAAGTAAGATAAAGAAGTAAATCAATCTCAAAACACAAGATTTTCCTGGGGAAAGAAACTTCTCAAAACCCCTCCATATTTATTGTATAATCAACCAAGGAATCATGAAACAATACAATGCATGTGTGCTCACAACAACCTCATACACTCTACCAATTGTCTCACACCGATCTAGGCAAAATTGGACAAACACGTAGCCAATTTCCTGCCCACCTTTAGCCTGCCTTGCTTATGCAATCCCTAGGCAAAATAATTCCTATTAAATAGGAATTCCAACCTTCCTTTAGTGCGCAATCCATCATGGGATTCCTGTGGCTTTATAACTACACCTGGGCAGTTCGTTAATAATACAACTGATAGCTTACTTGCCTTTAACCTTTGTCTCAACTGGGTCATCATCAAAATTGACATGCATGCACCTATTAATAGTGAATCATCAATTAATTGGTAGATCACTACTTGTGAATTAAATCTATTTTAATTCGATTGATCTTCCACTGGATCATAAATTATTTAGAACTAATTAAACTAATTTTAACTCAATTAATTTGAGTTAAGTGATTGCACTCACACCACACTAGTGCTAAAACTGCAATAGGACCTTGTAAATAATAAAATCACTCTACATGCCTACTCTTTGACCCTCAACTTGAAATTCTTGAGCTAACTAAGTCTATCACACTTAGTTAACTATTACAAGTTGTTATGAGATAAGATCACAATTTATTTAAAAATTGGATGCCCACATTAGCACTAATGTGTCAGTGAATTCCTCACTCATGTGTGACCTGGAATCCCACACTAAGATGTGGTGCACTTTCTTGTTATCTACTACCCCGATCCTACCTTTGTGGTATTCAAATTTTCTCTTCGCAGGTGCCTTCGTCAAGATATCTACTTCCTGATCCTCTGTGGGAATGTACTACAACAACATAATGCGCCTCTGAACATAATCTCTAAGATGGTGGTACCAGATGTCAATATGCTTGGACCTGTTATGAAATATCGAATTAATCGAGAGTTTTATGCAACTTTGGTTATCACAATGTATCACTGTCAGATCCTGTTAGCCACCAATAAAATTTGTCATATTAAATGGTGGCTAAAACATTTTTGGAGACTTCAAGGAATAAATTTTATTGATAAAAATGTTATCTCTTGAAGACTCATGAGGACATCACGCCCTCTGTCCAAATCTTCATTGCTGTTTCCATTTCAAAACTCAGAAATTCTGCTGTTTCCATGGGAAAGACTGCTGCAAAATTCATTTTCCCCCTCCCTCCACTTCAAAACTAACCTTCATTTTTTACCCCTTTCATTCCCACAGAATTCTTCTATTTTCCATTTGTTTCCCCTTTTTCCTTCATAAAAACCTCTTTACAAAGTTTAAAACTCCTTTTTTTTAACTCTGCCAAAACCCCCAAATCCATCGGAAAACTCTGAAAATTTCATAAAAAATAAGTTTTTTCACTAAGGGTTTAAGCCCCTTTGGGCTAAATCCTAAACCACTTCCCCATATGTGCCCTAGTGCTGGAACCAGGCACTAAGCCCTTTCAGCGCTTATCACATCGGAAAAAACAGAGCGCACAAGTCATTTTCTTATGTGAAAAGCTCCAATGCGATTAAGCCCTTTGTTACATAACCCCCGATCCCATTATCGCCTCATATAACCCTTGTGCCCACAATCGGGCGCTAAAACATTGAGATAATTCATTCCCGATTGCCTTTCTCCTTTGTAAAGTCAATAAACCCACTTTTCCTAAGTTTGGTCTAAACGCGCCCATGCAATGTTTTAAAAAAAAATATAAATGGGTAGATTGAAAGACCAAGCCCGACCTCCAATTGCGATTGGCCCTCATACATAAGCCCCAGGCCTTTTGCCTTACATATAATCAAAGGCTCCGTAATCGGGTGCCAACCATTTCATATGTACACATCCCGCCCCGATAAACCTTTGTTTTTATTAAATCTTTGGGTTTTCATAAAGTATTAAGGGTTTCCGCTGGAGCATAATTTAAAACAAAATCCGCCGTTGATCTAAAGTCGATCAAACGGCCAGCGCAACATCGCATCACAAATTTTTTGGGCTCATTTTTGTGTCCCCTCCGATTGGCCTTTCCCCGATCTATCATGAACCGTTGATCTCCTCCCCGCTCTCCCAGATCTATCAACCCACATTTGCTCCGATTATTAGCCTTCCTTCGCCTTCAAAATCCTCCGATTCACTCCCCACCATTGATCTGATCCTCAGATCAATGGCCAGCACATAATCGCTTCGACGCCTCCATGTTCTTTGCCCCGCCGATGCTTATACCTACGATTGCATCTGGACTGTCCACGTGTCCATATCGGACGGTCCGGATCGCATTTCCCAACTTTGGTTAAAAATATGCAGCCCTGCTCATAATGTCTTTCGACCAATCCTAGCCGTTGATCTCTATAGATCAACGGTCCTAATCCAATATTTATCCACCTGTATATTTTTCATTTCAACCCTAGATTTAATCTCCACCTTCGATCCCCTGATCAGACGGCCCATAATAAATCCGCCCTCCCCGCTATCTGCCCGCACATCTATTCCATATCGCGCTCGTTCTCCATCGTCAGAGCTGAGGCCCTAGATCTAACGGCCCACATTTCATATCGCGTAGCTTTTAGCGCGAAGGTTATTTTCCCAAGGGCCGTGCAATATTGGTGGTTTTGAAAAGCCACGTGTCGAGAGGGAACGCATATCGTGTTCAAAAGGGAAAAACTGCCTCCCCGCCCTTTTCTCACGCGAAAACAATGGTTTTACCTCCAGAAACCACCTTCCCCATTTCTATTGTGTTTTATCGCGTGCACCTTCCACCGTTGATCTCTACAGATCACCCAGATTTAATCTGGCCTCACACTATCGCCCTCTACCCTCTCCAAAGGTTTTCAACGTGCAATCTCTGCCGTTGATCTCATGGGCTGATCTCATTTGACAGCCCACGATCACCCCGAACCCCCATCTCTATTTTTTATCATATTTCTTCCGAAATAAATATTTTAAACCCATTTCTTCGCATTTCTTCTATTTTCCAAACAATGTGACTACTTCACATGGTTGAATCACAACCAATCCCGACCGTTGATCTCTGCGCAATCAAAGACTCTGACTTAATTGACACCATTGTTCTTTTCGAACAGTCTCCCTTTGATCTCCACCGTTGGATGATGCCATCCAACGGCCATGCTCCTCCCCTCAACCTCCTAAGCATTTTTACCACCTAAACGCAGGATTTATTTATGTTTATTATTTTATGCAGGTTTCTATGGTTTTTTCTATTATATTAAAGGAAAACCAAAGGCTGCTGGGGATGACGATCCCTTACGCCTTTGTGCATTCAGAAAGATCATTCCACGGGGTTCAAAATCCACGTTTCATCATTGCTTCGTGGGCATTGATTCCATATGAACGTTGTGCGGCCCTGCACATCAATAAGACACAGAGAATGAAATAAAACAAAAGAGTATCAGTGTTGAAGACAAAACACAACAGAACAGAGGATTGAAGACAATTTTGGGGGATTACGGCTAAGATTGGTTATCAAAAGCCTAATCCTCCAAATTAAAACAGTGATTAAAGAAAAATCAAAAGATCATCAAACAGAAAGGCCTCCACCGCCACAGTAGAGGCCAATTGATTCCTCTCAGCTACCACAAAGCCACTTGTAGCCTCAGAGCATTCAACAGAGGCCGAGTTATTGATCAGAAAGAAGATATTTGCCTCAGCGCAGTCAAATATTTAATTTTTCCAACAGAAATTAATGCAAAAAATATTAGCAGAGTTAATTATATCCTGAAACAGAGCCTTAAAGTCAACAAAAGCTCCCACCGAGCTTAATCTTTAATGTAAATCAATTAATACAGTGAAAATATCTGTACTCTTCTCCATTAAGCCCCTCAAAGGCCAAGAAGCATTAATCTGTATTAATTGAACCTAGGGATATTTTATCAGATCCCACCTCCTCATTTCTTCTATAAATACTTCTGTAGAAGATGAGAAAATGTTGATTGTAGAACTTTGAAATATACTTGTGCTCGAAAATTCTGATTGTAAATAGTGTTCAAAGGCTCTTGAAGCTCTGCTTGTGATAGAATAGTTAGGCTGAGAAGTGAAGATGATTGCTAACCTAAAACACTGGACTTAAAGCTGTAACTGGTTTGAAGAATCAATACAAGCTGATTTATGGGATCCTGGTCTATGTAGACGGTGATGTTTTTCTTATTGTAAATTGTTATTTTATTTATGTTTTCACTTTGTTCATCTTCTCTGATAAATAATAGCAAGCATAGAGCTAAGATTTACTGTATATCAGTACCCTTCTCTGACTGATAATCTTTATCTAAATGTTTTCTTCCAATTTGTGTTATTTAGGAATGATTTAATTTAGTTTGAACAGTTAGGAATGCTGGCGTTCCCTCGTTCTACTGTCTTAGCTAGATATTGTTTCTGAATGTTATTTTCAGTTTATGTTAAGTAGAGATGAACTAAGGAAGATATGGTGAGCCCTGGTCCTAGTTTTATCCCCAAAGACTATCTCAAAGTTTCCCTAAGAGTGTGTTGAAAGCTGGCTAGTTTCAAAGTACTTACCAGATCTTAAACCATTCTTCGTTATCATTTGTTCCTTTGTGTTTAAATATTTTTCTATTGAAAGTGTATCAAAGGCTGGCTAGTTTCGAAGTACTTACCAGATCCTGGATTACTTTATGTCTTTGTTAAGTGTATGTCAAAAGCTGGCTAGTTTCAAAGCACTTACCAGATCTTGGGCTACTCTTTGTTCTTCATTTGTTTAATTCTCCTTCTTTTTGTATCATTTCATTCCATAAATCAACTTTAAAGAGATCCTTAGACATAGATGACTTGCCCCATGGAACACTCTTGAACCTGTTGTTTCAATTAAAACCCTATTATGACTCCATAGCCCAATGGACTAAAACCAACATTGCATCCATCTTTTTGGCCGAAGCTTGTTCTATTTGCTTGAAACTTCTCACCTTTGAAACTCTTTGCATTTAGAACCTTCCACTCAAATAATAATCATGCTCAACCATCCAAAACAAACAAAAGCCCTCGGTCTTCATAACTAGCCTAATATCATTACCCGAAACCTCAAAGATAAATCCGTATTTGCACTTATTGGAGAGATCCCTCTCCGGATTCAGGAGCGCTAGATCCTAGAATCCCAAAGTGGTTGAAATGGTGTTCTCCCTGCTGTCGGACTTTGCCAATATTGCTGATTACAGGGAGATAACAGATCCATCTGATAACCAAACAAACCAACAAGTATCTTCCTCATCTAGATGGCCTCACATGCAACTTGACTAGTTGCCATGTACTCTGCCTCGACTGAACTGAGTGCAAATGATCTCTACTTCCTGTTGTACCAAGAAATTGCTGTTGATCCTATGCTGAAGATGCCCCCTGATGTGATCGTCCTGTATGATGGAATCCTTCCCAATCTACATTGATGAAGCCTTGAAGCTTCACTCCCTCTGTACGTCTGTACCATAATCCATTCTCTGCATTTCCCCTGAGATATCTCAACACATGCTTCCCCGCCTTCCAAAAGAGCTTGGTAGGCTTAACCATAACTTCACTAAGCTGCTTAACTGCGTAGCATATGTATGGTCATGTGTACACCAAATACATAAGTGAACCCACAAGCTACTTGTAAATAGTAGCATCCATTACCTCACCTGAAGTAGCATCCTCCTTCCTCTAGTTTCCTGCAAGAGGAGTCTCCATGGGTTTGCTGCCCTCCATGTGGAACTTCATCAGAATATCCTTAGCATACTTGACCTGAGATACAAATAAATCCCCATCTGTTTGCCATATTTCCAAGCCAAGGAAATAGTGCAAGATCCCCATGTCCTTGATCTCAAACTCTCTTGCAAGATCCTCTTTGCAAGAAGTTATGAGGTTCTCATCACCTGTCAGTATAAGATCATCAACATTAAGTACAATAATCAAAATATTACCATAAAAAACAATATGATTTAGGTTCACATCCGCTTCATTCTTTGTGAAGCCCAACCCGGTGAAATAAATGTCGATCCTGGTGTACCAAGCACGAGGTGCTTGCTTGAGCCCATACAGTGCTCTCTTGAGTTTTCACACATGCGACTCCCTGTCAAAGGTATCAAAACATTCGGGCTACTCAATGTGCACTTATTCCTCAATAAATCCATTGAGAAAGGTTGTATTTACATCCATATGATGTATCTTCCACCCCATATGCGCTGAGAGTGCAAGGATATATCTAGTTGATGAGTACCTTGCAACCAGTGCAAAAGTCTCCTCATAGTCAATCCCCTCTACCTGTGAGAATCCTTGGGCCACAAATCTAGCCTTGTATTTATCCACACTCCCATATGTTGCTTGATTCACCTTGTAGATCCACCTGGATCCAACCACTGACTTCCCCACTGGTCTTGGTACCACTTTCCATGCATTGTTTCTGTAATGGAGTCATACTCCTCAACCATGGTATCGACCCATGTTGGCTGCTGCACTGCTTCATCAAAAGATAATGGCTTTTTCACAATACACTCACTCATAAGAGCCATGTATCCAGTATACCTGTCTGGGGACCTTCTCTTCTTACGTTGTGATGTAGGTGCACCTACATGCTCTGTCACATTTTGCATCAATATGTCAGCCTCTCTGGTGCGCTTCCTACCATTTTTGCTGGATGGATCTGCATGAGTGGTTTCTTCCACTCCATGATCCTCTGCTTGTGGATGCTCCACATCCTGAGGTTAATCCTTTAGAACTAAGAGTTCCTCATCTGCATGTGAGTTAATATCCCTCTCAAGGGACAATCGCATGGATTTCTCCTCATCAAATTTAACATCTCTCTTGACAACTGTCATCCTGTTAGCTGGAAAATACACCTGAAAGTTGTGGGGAGTATTAGTGTACCCCAAAAATATCCCAACATCTACTGTTTGTTCTAGCTTCTTACCTGGCATCTTTGGTCACATGGAAATAGATAGATGACCCAAGAATTTTAAAATATGAAACATCAGGTTTCTCACCTGAAAAGACCTCCTCTGCTGCACTCATGCCAAGTATCTGATGAAGAATAATGTTATGCAAAAATACCACTGTGTTGCATGCCTCTGCCCATAGATGGACCAATAAGCCCTGATCATGTAACATAGCTCGTGTTTCTCCAACAATTGTTCTATTCTTTCTTTCTGCAACCCCATTCTGTTGTGGGTTATGAGGTGCAATCAATTCTCTCTGAATTCCTTCTTTGGCGCAGAAGTTCTTGAATTCAATAGAGATATACTCACCATCATTTTTTCTCCTTAGATCCTTCACCTTCTTCTCTGTATCTTTCTCTACCAGTGCTTTTAACTCACAAAAATTGAGGAACATCCGATCTTTCCTCTGCAGAAAGAAGATCTAACACTTTCTAGAAAAAAAAAAGAAAAAAATCACATAATACTTGTGCTTTGCTGTGGAAGCTTTAGAGAATGGTCCACACACTTCTGAGTGAAATCTCTCAAGTATTGCTGCTACTTAGTTCTCCTTCTCATGAAAAGTGTATTTAGAATACTTCCCCATGATACATCCCTTGCATGTGTCTATATGTGCAAGAGTACCCTTTGGAAGACCTATAGAAATCTGCCGCATAATCCTCAAAGCACTATGGTGTAGATGGCCCAATCTCCTGTGCCATAACTCACTTGTATCCCAACTCACCACATTCCCTGCTTTACTACTCGATGTTGTGCAACCATTTACATCAAGTTTGTAGATGTTCTTCACACGAACCCCAATATTATTTACTTGTCTTGTGACTTTGTGACGAAGGAACGCCTTTCCTTCATTTAAAACCACATCATATCCAAGATCCTCCAACATAGCAACTAAAACTAAATTATTTTTCAAGCTTGGTACATGCATGAAATATTTTAATATGAAAGGTTTACCTAACTGTCTCTGGAAAGTAACTGTACCAATCCTGATAGCGCTATACCTCCCGTCATCACCCATCTCGATGTGCATATGAAGATCTTTCTCCTCCAAGCTACTAAAGAGTTATTTGTTTCCTGTCATGTGGAAATATGATCCACTATCCAAGTACCACATAGATCCCATCACAGTTGATGCCATGCATGCGATGAGAGAGAATTCCAACTCAAACTGTGAGGCCAAAGCTTCACCCGCTGCAGCTCCCAGAGCCTTCTTGTTTTTCTTCTTCTTTTGTGGACAATTTGTGGCATAGTGTCCATGATCATGACAGTGAAAAAATTTCACCTTTAACATGTCACGCTTATTGGCTTCTTTTCCGGTCTCGGATTTGGAATGGGACTTCTTCCCCTTCCCCTTCTTTTCCTTATTATCCAAGGAACAATTTTCGTCATCATCAATCTTGGATGAGGATCCATCCCTGGTATTTCACTGAAACTCTTCTTGTACCAAATCTGACCATAATCGCTCCCAATCGGGTAAATTCTCCCTCCCATTCACAGAGTCGTGGTAACTATGCCAACCCTTGGGAAGGCCTAGAAGTGCTAGGCTCACCAAGTCATCGTTAGCTACAATAATCCCAATACTTCCAAGCTCATCTCGACATTGAGTGAACTTGGTCAAGTATTTCTGGATTGTGTCACCCTTCTCCATTTTGATTTTTCTGAGCTTGTCCTTAAGTGCCAATTTTCTGTGGTCACTGCTCCTTTGAAATAGATCTATCAATGCCTTTCACATAGCATATGGAGTTTCCTTGCCATGGAGACTCGAGATAATATGATCTCAAACTCCCTCTAATAAGATCCTCCTCGCCTTTGCTACCTTCTTCTGCCATGCATCAAGAAGTTGGGCATCTGCTGCTGCGGGCTTGGGAATATCATTATCTATGAATTCCTTCAACCTATTTTCCTCCAACACTAGCTCCATCCTGTCCTTCCATGTAATATAATTCAAACTACCCTCGAGTGCATATTCAAGTCTCAAGCCATTGAAATACATCTTGATACGCTTCTAGCTCCAAAGAAAGTATCTGCAAATTTGAATACTGTTCAACACAAACTCAATTTGTTCTCCACTATTGTGATTCCTGGCACTCTGATACCATGTAGAAATTACACCAAGGGATTCAATCCGATCATGTAATGTACTAAAACAAGATACTGTATCCTTCTATAATATTTTCAGAATATAAATCATGATCGCTCAATCACATGCAAGTAAGAGAAAGAAGTAAATCAATCGCACAACACAAGGTTTTCCTAGGGAAAGAAATTTCTCAAAACCCCTCAATATTTATTGTATAATCAACCAAGGAATCACGAAACAATACAATTCATGTGTGCTCACAACAACCTCATACACTCTACCAATTGTCTCACATTGATCTAGGAAAAATTGTACAAACACATAGCCAATTTCCTGCCCACCTTCGACTTGCCTTGCTCACACAATCCGTAGGAAAAATAATTACTATTAAACAGGAATTCTAACCTTCCTTGACTGAGCAATCCATCATGGGATTCCTGTGGCTTTATAACTGCACCTAGGTAGTTCGTTAATAATACAACTGATAGTTTACTTTCCTTTAACCTTTGCCTCAACTGGGTTGTCATCAAAATTTACATGCATGTAGCTATTAATAGTGAATCATAAATTACTTGTTAGATCACTACTTGTGAATTAAATTTATTTTAATTCACTTGATCTTCCACTAGGTCATCAATTAGTTAGAACTAGTTAAACTAATTTTAACTCAATTAATTTGAGTTAACTGATTGCACTAACATCCAACTAGTGCTACAACTGCAACTGGACCCTGTAAATAATAGAATCACTCTACATGCATACTCTTTGACCCTCAACTCGAAATTCTTGAGCTAACTAAGTCCATCACACTTAGTTAACTATTACAAGTTGTTATGAGATAAGATTACAACTTATTTAAAAATTTATTTAAAAATTGGAGGCCCACATTAGCACTAATGTGTCATTGAATTCCTAATTCATGTGTGACTTGGGATCCCACACTAGTATGTGGTGCACTTTCTTGTTTAATTTCAACAATATGCACCATTAGTCTTGTCCTCCTAGATATCTTGTTGAATGATCCCGACTTGTCCCTACTTTTGTATGTTTGAAAAGCTTTGAAGAATCATTGCATTAACTGTTACTTGCTTTTCTTGAGTCCTCAAAAGTCTTTCTTATGCCTCAATAAACCTGTTAGTATCTGCCCTTCAACTTCTAATCTATTCCCTTAGACTCCTCAGTGTATTTTCTAGAATACTCTTCTCCTTAGAAAAATGTCTTTCGGATTAATCACATAATTAGGATTTGGTCGAGGCTTCGAACCAACTAATATGGTTCATCCTTAGGACAAGGTGAAGAAGGAGATTGATCTCATTGAATAAATAGAAGGATGCATCATTGCCCGGTGATAGCTGTTAAAACTAGCCGTTATTTAGTTAAATAGTTAGAGAATTTAAAGGTTTAAATTATTATTTTGAAGGGTCAAAAAGTATTATAATAATTTAGTAAATTGAATAAATTATAAATTAACCTAAATAAAGGGAATAATATTAAAATAAGGGGGAGGGGGTAAATGAAAAATATATAATAATATAAAAAAAGGCGGGGGAGGGGGTAAATGAAAAAAAAAAGGGGAGGGGGAAGAATTATAAAAATGAGCGGAGAGGGGGGAAAAATAAATCACAACAAATATATATATATATATATATATATATATATATAAGAAACAAAATAATAATATAGAAACAAGGAAAAAACGAAACAAGAGGAAAGGCATAAAAATATAAACCAGAGAAAAACATCCAAATAGAAGAGGAAAAACAAAACAAAGGGACGAGAATAAAATAAGAGACAAAAGAAAACAACACCCGGGGGCTGAATCATCTAGAGAGGGCTAGAATCCAACTCTTACTTAATTTCCACCCATCATCTCCGTTGAGATTTTTAGGGTGTCTCTCAATTTTTATAGCCTCCCTCAACTTTCTATGATCGAAGGGATCCACCCTGGCAATGACTTTGGAACCTTCAATGCAAACATGGTGACGCGATTTCCCAGCATGTTCCGCAAGAGCAGAAGTGTGGGATCGACTGTGCCTAATGTCTGCAACATGCTCATGAATTCTCTATCGAATGGATCGACCAGTTTTCCCAATATAGGGAGTACCACAGGAGCAAGGTACTAAATACACGCCTTTCATGTCCTTTGGGTGTATAGGGTCCTTAACCGATCCGAGAGAATTCTTGATAGTACAGAGAGGTCTAAAATAAGAGGCGACATTATTTCTCCTAAGGACATGGGAGATTCTATCAGAGGTCCCTTGGATAAACGAGAGATTCACCTTTGAGATAGGATCCAACTGAGAAGATTTGTCTCTTGAGCCTTTAGCAGCTTTTTGAAAGGCCTTCAGACCTTGAGATATGCTATACCCATTAATCTCAAACACATCAAGAAGATGGGATTTTTCTGATTCAAAATGGCTATCATCAGATATTGTAAGAGCCCAGGTAGCCAGAGTGCAGAGAACACCAAATTTCTAAGCAGGAAAATGATGAGAATCAACATGAAGATACTGCTCAGTGTGAGTCTTCTTGCGGAAAACTTGGTGAGAAATAGAACCATCTTCCCTTCTAGAGAGAAGAATATCGAAGAAGGGAAGGCAACCATCCACCTCAACTTCCATTGTGAATTTGATGTAATCAGACTGGGAATTTAGGTGATCAAGAAACATATCTAACTTCTGACGACCATGGGGCTAAATGACATAGGTATCATCCATGAACCTATTCCACTTCTTTGGGTGAAGTTGAGCTGAGGCCAAAGCTTTCATTTCAAAATCTTCCATAAATAGGTTAGCGACAACAGGGGAAAGAGGGGAACCCATGGCCACTCCACAGGTTTTCTCATAGAACTCACCTTGGAAACTGAAAAAATTTGAGGTGAGACACATGCCAACCAACTTAGAAGTGTCCTCGTGCGTGACTCGCTTCATTTACCTCAATAGCTTCCGAGATGGGGATTTTGGTAAATAAGGAGACAACATCGAAACTAACTAATAAATCCCCAGGGTCTAGGCTGATGTCTTTCCATTCTTTGATAAAAGAAGCAGAGTCATTCACAAAAGAATCAGTAAGCCCCACAAAGGGTTTAAGCTTACGGGCTAAGAATTTAGTCAGATGATAAGAAGGACCACCTATTGTGTTAACAATAGGTCTTAAAGGGACCCCAGGCTTATGAATCTTCAGAAGGCCATAAATCCTTGGGGGGAGGGGATTACTCTCAATAAGCTTCCTTGAGAGGGGATTAAGAGAGGGATCAAACTTGATGGCGAGGGCAATCTCCTTAGAGATAGATTTAAGGGGTTTCTTCTTAAGCTTAGCATAGCTACCACTCAGGGAAAGACATTAGGGGAATTTTGAGGTCTAAAATGGGCCTCCTAAAGAATAAAATAATAACTAATCCAATAAAATAATATTTATGAATTTGAAATTCACTTTTTGCACCAAAATCCATGTAACCATGGTTAAATTCAATTCAAAAGTTGTACTAAAATAAAATTAATAAAAAAATTGTATTGATGTGACTATAAACAAGAATGGCATTTTCAAGAAAAAAACATTATCATTGCACAACTAATGCATTTTTCCTTTGTACTTAAATAACTTAAAATAAAATATAAATACAAATTCATAAATTCTTAATTATAGAATATACTATTAATTAAAATTTATATTATTTAAACAATATAATAACATGTAATTAATATACTATATATAAATAAAATAAAATAACATATTGTTTTATGTATGAATTTTATATTACACATTGATTTGATTTGATTTATAAATAAATATTTGAAAATATACAAATATAATATTTATTTAAAGGTATGTAAATTCATGAATATTGTGTAGGGATATGCATTCTTTCTTTCAAAAAATATGAAATGAAAATAATAATATTTTATTCGAAAAGTGTGAAATGACATTTACTATGAGTATTTTACTTTATGACTTTAAAAGTACTTAGAGCATTACAATGGTTAACCATGAGTTTTTATCCACCATTGAGAATGTGACAAGTAAGTACCTTTAACTCAAGCAATGCCACCTCAACCATTATGGATGATGTCATCCCCTAAAATGTGATTGGTTCTCATAAAATGAATTTTGATTGTACATTTTCCTTAGGAGGCCCATTTTAGACCTCAAAATTCCCCTAATGTGGTCAACCATCTTGCTGACATAGTCTGCCTTATCCATAATAACAATAGCACCATCCTTATCAGCCTTTAGGATGACAATGTCAGGGTTTCTTCTAAGGGATTTAAGGGCAAGAAACTCAGACCTGCTCAAATTACTTCTTGGAGGCTTGGCCTTCCTAGGGATAATGTCACCTCTTCTTTTAGACCTATCTATACTATCAATAATTCTCTTGGATCAGTTAAGGACCCTATAGACCCAAAGGACATGAAAGGGGTGTATTTAGTACCTTGCTCCTGTGTTACTCCCTATATTGGGGAATCTAGTCGATCCATTATACAGAGAATCCATGAGCATGCTGCAGACATTAGGCACAGTCGATCCCACATTTCTCATCTTGCGAAGCATGCTGGGAAATCGTGTCACCATGTTTGCATTGAAGATTCCAAAGTCATTGCCGGGGTGGATCGCTTCCATCATAGAAAGATGAGGGAGGCTATTGAAATTGAGAGACACCCTAAAAATCTCAACAGAGATGATGGGTGGAAATTAAGTAAGAGCTGGATTCCAGCCCTCTCTAGATGATTCAGTCCCCGGGTGTTGTTTTCTTTTGTGTCTAATTTTATCCTTGTCCCTTTGTTTTATTTTTCCTCTTCTGTTTGGATCCTTTTCTCTAGTTTATGTTTTTATTCCTTCCTCTTGTTTGTTTTTTTCCTTGTTTCTATATTATTATTTTGTTTCTTATATATATATATATATATTTGTTATGATTTATTTTTCCCCCCTCCCTGCTCATTTTTATAATTCTTCCCCCTCCTTATTTTTTTTCATTTACCCACCCCCCTTTTTTATATTATTCTATATTTTTCATTCACCCCCTCCCCCTTATTTTAATATTATTCCCTTTATTATTTTTATAATTTAATCAATTCACTAAATTATTATATATTATTCATCTAACCCTTTGTTATTTTTATTATTTAATCAATTTACTAAATTTTTTATATTATTCAGCTAACCCTTCCCCTTATTTTAATATTATTCCCTTTATTTAGGTTAATTTTATAATTTATTCAATTTACTAAATTATTATAATATTTGTTGGCCCTTCTAAATAATAATTTAAACTTTTAAATTCTCTAACTATTTAACTAAATAACAGCTAGTTTTTAACGACTAGTTTTAACAGCTATCACCGGGCAATGATGCATCCTTCTATTTATTCAATGAGATTGATCTCCTTCTTCACTTTGTCCTGAGGATGAATCATATTAATTGGTTTGAAACATCGACCAAATCCTAATTATGTGATTAATACGAAAGACATTTTTATACATTATAGATCACAAAGGTCTTAGATCTAACACTCTTCTCCTTGTTGTTCAACTAAATTTTCCTATTCCACTGAGTTCACATTAGGCCTATATCAGGAGTCATGTGAACTGTAATCCACCATTCAGGTCTTTGTATTTTGCCTTCTATTTCCTGCAAATGCACCAAGTTATATAAACCAAATAGAGACATAATCAAAATCACACCTTAGTGTATCTCAGGGGAGGCTATCACATCTACACAAATTAGTCCATATTAGCACTATATAGATGTAGTAATAACAATGCATATCAACATCATTATGCATGAATGATAATAATATAAAACTATAATAATAACCACATGCATGATAAACATAACCATCTGCAAGTACCCTGAGGTCCAATACTATAAAATTTGATACCACTCTATAACACTAGTACTAGAGAAAGGTTTAGATGGAATGAAATTACTTTGGTACCACCCTGTAACCACCCCATCCCACATTTACCCAATTTTAAAATCTCCCCAAGGTAAACATGAGCTGAGTGTTACCACGACATGACACGACCTCCAAGTCCCAGTTATGGAAGTGGGTTTTACTAAACAGAAATAATTTTCCACCCCTCAGGGACACCATATCACCTAGGTGCCTAAAAAAACCATTGGTGATCAATCCCTATGTTGAAACTTTATCTTCTCAAGCTTTACATCCCAACCACACACTTGACACACTGTGCATGTGGTTGGAAAGCTCCAACCACACGCATGAGCCTTCCTCCATTTGGTATCAACAAAAAATATCTTGTTTGGTGCTTGTGGTTGTGAGATCAGTGCCAACCTACATGCCACTTCCAAGAACAACCCAAAATTCTCCAAAACTCAGTCTAAGATGATAACAAGTATCTACAAGAACTACTAAAGCTAGACATTGCCCAAAACATGCCAGTCACATGATAAACATTTCATTAAACATATAGTAAACATAATATATATTTTTCATGAATGCATATATCATGATATTCTTAGCTTCATCAAAGAATCATCAAGAAGGCTCAATTCCCTCTCAAGCTAGCTACAACAACACTAGTTAGCTCATGCATTCATTAATCATTCAATAATTTATCAAATCATGAATAAATCTATCACAAGAGCACATCTCTTAACCATGCCTATAACCAACATATAACCAAAATAAATCCATGAAAAACTAACCATAAAATTAACACAATAACCAATACATGTGTTCATTAATCACAATAGGAAAATAAATCACATTAATCATATGCAAAATACAACCAAGTCATGGACTTCCACGTATCACCCGACCATAGATTGGTCTGAACCAAATATCTCTTTCAACCAATCACCCTCGTGCCATATTCCAAGCATGAATGTGGGATCATATGGGTTAAACCAAACTAGAACCAACCAGGGTTTCCAGAGGCCAAACCACCTCAACCCTAAACCAGAGTGATTTCACCTAAACCAGTCTAGAAATCACTATTACCAAAATAAGCTTGGATGCCTTTGAATTCCTTAAGTAGCTCTAGAGTATTTTTCTTGTCTCTACCCATCCGTCAAGAGTTCCAGGAGAAATCCCATCTCCACCGTTGACCCTTAGGAATTTTCCTGAGACCACCTCAACCATGATCCAAGTATACTAGCCATCCAAATCTTAATCAAGAAGGATAAACCACTAAATCATGGCTATTCAAGAAATGGAAAGGCAAGGATGAAACCACTGTGAATCCAGAAAAATCTCATGCCCATAACAACAAAAAAACCAAACAACCACATGCATGTATCATGCATTCAAATCTCAGCAAGGAAATCACACATGCAACATGTTACCTACAATGTCCTACTATTGTAGCTACTTTTCCAACCTTATTTTTTGTTGCCCAAAAATTCCTTGGTTTGCTTCTCTACAATTCTGAGTGAAAGTTAGGATTCTCCAAGAATGTTCCAAGTGTTTAATAGTTTGGAAGAAAAGAGCTAGAATGATCAAGAGCTGAGCCAAAAACGTTAAAAAAATTGTCCATTATTTCTCTAATTCCTTTTTATCATTTATGACTTATGTCTCTTCCTTTCATTTTTCCCTTTTCTTTCATTTTCCTTCATTTTCCCTCTAATTTCCCTTGCATGCATATTTCTTTCTCTTCACCTTCCTTTTCTCCTATTTTCCTTTATTTCCTTAATTAAATGCCATTTATTGCCTCTTTGACTTTTCCAATTTCCATATCCTTTAATAAACCACAAGTGATTCCCACTATAATGTTTTCCCACCATTCATCGTGAAATACGTGTCCCATAACCTTGGTCTTATTTTATTTACATGGAAAATCAACCAAGGGTTGTAACACCAGCACCATCAACAGATGGGTGGCTCAATCCTGGCCTAAAACTCGAAATAATTTCTTTACAATACAAGTTTGAAATATGCCTTTACATGGATCTTGGCCCAAATAACCTCATACAAACTTAAAACAATGGCCTTATAGAAGCAATGGTCCAACTGAACGCCAAAATTGACTTGGCCCACCCAATTAATACACACTTAGTCCAATTGAACAAAACTCTTGGTCCATCCAATCTATTACAAAACTTGACCATATGACCTACTTTATAACACAATGGATGTTTGGTATAAAAATGTTATCATGATGACATGATAGATCTCCCTAGATTTAGAAACGAAGGCTAGAAACGAACAAACAAACATATGAAAACATTCCATAATTTATCATTAAATCATATATGTAAGTGGGATGCATAGCTCATACATTTTTCCAAAATGCTTGACGAGTATCCTAATTTTTGTCCTTCGTAGCTTTCAACCACTTTCTTGGTGCTCCAAGAAGAGACCCAAAAATACTGAAATAAACAAAATACCAAAGCATATAATACACCAATGACTCAACCATAAACTATGTAAGTGATCAAGAAATCTTACCACAAACATCATGACAAATGAGAGTGGGAAAGAAACATATATCTATATTAAGAATGAAGAAAAGGAGAATTAAAACTAGGCATTTGTTGGAAGCCTCCTTCTAATGATCCTCAATCCAGACTCTTGCAATCAAAAGGTCTCAAATGGTTACTTGGACAACATGTAAGTATAGTTTAGAAGTCAAAAATGGCAACCGAGTTTTCTTTGAGTCCATTATACTTATAGGGAAAGAGTGAAGTTGAGAGATCCATGAAGGGAGGAGGTAGATCCACAATGAATGGGATGGATCCACTATGGTAATAAGGAGGTCTAGGATAAAAGGAGCTCAAGCCCAATCTCCACTGTTTTGGAATAGATACCAATATTGAGGCTTCTAGAATAGAAGCTTTGTTTACCCTTTTTATTTTTACCTCTAAAAGAAGACCACCATGCCTTTAAAACAAGAAAAATATGATGACATCACTTTGTGTTAACTCTGCAACATGTGACATCGAAGGTTGTGAACTAAAGACCGACGATGATATCCAAAATTAAGGTTTTTTAGATATTTAATTCAAGATTCTTATACTTCATGGAGAGGTTCCATATTTCTTGGGAATTCATGAAAATAGTTCATCAGATAGCGAAAGATCCAGATTTGGCATCATTTGCATGGATGTGACAAATAGACATGTAACAAATTTTCTCCTAAAGTAAAAATTTAGGAAGGGTATGATGGCTAAAGTGCTTTATCATACAAAGGTTGGAATCGAGGAATCGTTGGTCAGAGACCTGTAAGTCAACAATCAAGAAATTACAGTACAATATAATCATATGATCATCACTGAGGAAGGAATTCCCATGCTCAGAGTACAAGTATCTCAAAATTAAAGCATGGGAATACTCAAAGATCCATATCAAAGTGAGGTCATGGCCACCAAATATACATTATGGATCCATGTTTCAATCTTGAATACTAAAAACTCCACACAACCTGGATTAATCAGACAAGATTTAGAGTCTTATCTCTATCTATCTGCAATATAAATCTATCCATGGTAGAAAACATCATAATATAAATAAGTGTATTGAAGTCAAGCATGGTAGAAACCATTTGATTATTAACCAACGATGAGGATTGTTAACAAATGCGAGAGAACCACCAATAATGACAATGGATTTCAAGGTACTCTAATACAATTTATGAGGTGTGAATAAATAATTTGAATTCGAATACCCATAGAATAGTCTGATCTAATATCAATGATGAGAACCTATTTTTGAAAGCGAGGAAAATTTCCATTGAGGTATGCAGGCTCCAAGGTACTAAAAAGGGGGTTTCTAGATCAACTTCCAAGATAATGTGTTGGAGTCAACAAGAAGCAACCCATCACAAGAGGGCCTACGACACTAAAAAAATATAAATTTTTAAAGAACAAACTAGGAGTGATTCAATACTAAATCAGGGATGGCAGACAAGATATAAGGCTTTAAAGAATACAAAGTAATTTTATATGAGTTGGACTTCTCTTGAACATATTGGTGACACGACTATTGACTTGGAAACACTTGAATCAAAGTAGGACCAGAGACCAATATGAAGAATTTCATTGAGGTATGATCAAATGAGAGGCAAATGTATTTATGAAACATGACATGAAAAAGTGAGGGAGCGTCATGTTCAACACTGACATACTGACTTTTCAAATACAAAGGATAAATATTTCTTTCCCAAATCACCCCCACCATTACTGGCTACCTCTTTATTTTTACACAAGCTTAAGGAGGATAACATATGCTTGTCATATAAGCTCATCCTTTGGATGAGTCCTTCAAAGTATTTTTAATAAGCCCTAGGAAGGAGTGACCTGCTCTCATCATGATTGACAAGTCCTACACTGTTTATGTTTTACGAGTCCAATGAAGAGATAACTCGACTTCTTTTTCACATTTAGATAGTTTGAAAAATAAAATAAAAAAAGAAAGTCCATAAGGTATTTTTTTGTAAATTTAGTCTCTCGAGCTCAAAAAATATAAAATAATACAAGAGAGAGCTTTTTAGTCATGATTGACTAAAATATTCATTTTTTGTAAATAATAGACACAATCCAGAAAATGGTTAAACTTATACTGTGTAAACGTTTCTTTGAATCCTTTTATGAATGTGAATGAAACAAGCTTAATCAACTATCTTTTCATATTTCAAGAGTTAGAAAAGGGCTCAAAGACAACTTGAGGGGGTTCCTTTTTTCATACAGTTTTAACGAGCCCAAAAAAGTGGTAGAAACATACTCTCGCCATTACATAACGTTTCAATATTCCAACCTGTTAGTTGCACATTGAAACCAAAAATCACCATATTTTCTCGAAAAATGGATAAAAAGGCTTTAATTTTGGCTAATTAGGTAAAAATTTGTAAAAATAATAATTAAAAATAACTTAATTTTATAAAAGGCCAAAAAGTGATTTTATTTTTACCATTTTAAGTTTTTTAGCAATTGTAGAGCTAAAAATATATTTTTACCCCTCATGTTTTAGAGAAGATTGCAGCTAATCCAATGGACAATTTCAGGTGCCATTTCTCCTAGGTAAGAGCTCTCTCTCTCCCCTCTTCATTTTCATGGTTTCATTTTTCATTTTTAATGGTTAAATTTCTATATTTGAGCTTGTTAAACAACCTAGGTTGTGTCACAGAACTGTCGCAAGTTTTCTCTTCAGACTCATGATGGTCGCAGATCTGAAGAGAAATCCCGTGATGACATCACTATGTTTTGAAAAACAAGCACGATAAGTAGAAAATGCATAAAAATTCAAATGCATATAAAACAATCTCATAATAACCAATGACCTAAACACCACGATTGCACTTAGGTGATGTGGATTGGCCAAATTTTTCTTAACTCCTGGCATGAGAGCTCAGCTAGAGCTCTTAGATTTCTTGGTAAAGGCACATAACGTCAATGAGAAACATTTTCAAATTGGATCACATACCCTTATAACTGAAATAGAATACATTTATTTTTTGACTTGACTATTAAGGAGAGGAGCCAGGGTTTTGTTATATGGCCATCATGGTGGTGGTGAACCTACTGATTATTATTGATTTTTATTTGAAAACTTTAAGGTTTGATGAAATTTGCAAGTTAAATTTTATGTCTTTTATGAAATTAGGAAAGTTGCAGTAGCACATAAATTAAGTGTTTAAACTAATTTTTGCAGCGTAAACATAGAGACAATAATACCATAAACAATAACACAAGACAAAAAAATGATGAAGGAGTTCACCCCTCCTGGTCCAGCTTCCAATGTTGGGCCTCTTTCATTATGTGGTCAAATATGTGTTAAAATGGATTTGCAATGCTCAAAATAAAAAAATAATGTCTCCAATGGCTCTAGAACAGTAAAAAACCCCTAGCTGGGTTTTGTCTTAGCTCAACTTAGCCAAAAATAGAAAAAGTTATGCTATGGTCAATTTTTGTTGCTAACTCATCTACAAACTACACTCTCCTGCTAACCATCCTATGAATTCCGCCATTTTCGGCACCATTGAGGGACAAATTTGCCCCGCACCGGTGAGATTCATGTTCAATTGGGTGCAAATTGTCACTAGCTTTAATTTCCCAATGATCCCCTGTGACCAGATACGATGGGGCCATGTGGCTAAACTATCATCATTGGATCCATGCGGTTTAAATATTTGTGCCAACAATTTGTCTGCGCTCTGACTATAGTTAAGTTGTGTTGAACTGTGGTTTCAGGGTTGGTTTAACTCCGAACCAAACATTAACTCCAACCTCGCATTAAACTGTGGTTCAGGGAAGTTACCTCAAGGTTCTAGCCATCTAATGAACTGTGGTTGGTTTCGCATACCGTGGCTGAGGTTTGAATGCCACACCAAAACTTAATCCAATCCGAACTGAGGTTTGAACAATGGTAAGGTTGTAGTTTGTTGGGGTTATGAAACTCGCCTGTGACTATGGTTGCATATATATTAATCGTGGCTTGGGACAGCATCAGGCCCTAGACCCTGGTGCCTGACCTGTGGTCTTGTGGGTCTAGGTTGACTGGGGACCATGGTCTAACCCTGACCCCGTCCCCCAACCATCAATCACATAAACTTTATATAGAAATTAAGGACATAGGATAGTAAGAACTACCCGTGGCATGGTAGTAAGGCACCATGTTGCTATTTTTTAGGTTGTGCATTTGAACCTCCCAGAGGCCCATTCATCCGATAACCAAATTTTGTTACACAATTGGGAGGCCACGTGGCAGCCAACCATTGGCCCACATGGCTTCCAACCATTAGACTACCTCACCATAACAACCAACCTATCAAATGCAACAAAATTTTGACCAATGTGGTGAGGCCACTTGGAAGTCCTCCATTGGCCCCGAAATTACAATCCACTGCACAGTCACCCTGCCCAGTCAGCGTACCTGCAAGCCAAATGCAATTTTTTTAGTTATTTAATTAAACAATCAGAACGCGATATCGAGAGCATACGATATCGGTTTTGAGAAATTCAATTTGCGTTGGATTCAGGGCATCGAGATCTACATGTTGGCACTAGTTTAGAACACTTTTGAACACTTTCAATTTTGAGCACTTTATTGATCCACTAGATCATTCCTCCCCACTAGAAGATTTTCAACCTCCAAAAGGTCATTTTCAGTCAAAAAACATATGAGGGTACAGTTCCCTCACCCTTCCAATGTCAATAAGTTTGGATTTTCTTGGATTTGTCCCTCTGAGCCCCACACAAAGGTACTCCACATTCCCTTGTTTTGAAGTCCTTGTTTTTCTGTCAAAGATGGTGTCTTGCTGCAATTATTCAATATATTCAGGAGATAAATCTTCAATTAAAGGAATTTGAACATTCTCTCCTTGATATTCCATCAAAGGAGGCTCATACAATCTCAAATTATCAACATTAACAATTTCATAGATTTTCATATACGAAGGCAAATCTAACTTGAACGCACTATTTCCAATCTTTTCCAAAATCTTAAATGGACCATATCTAATTGGTTTCATTTTCTTACCTTCTCCTTGGAGTCTTTACTTTATAATGTGTAGCCAAACTTCACCTCCCACTTGGAAATTGTGATCCACATGATGCTTATCATGTCTTGTCTTGTACTTGCCTTGACTCTTTTCCAATTGTTCTTGAACTATCTGATGCACCAATTGAACTTGTTCAATGAATATTTTGGCCTTATCTATGTGAGTATGTCCATAAATAGTGACATCCTTCCCAAAGATAAAACATAAAGGATATTTTGGTAAGTATCCCAAGCATGCCTAAAATGGTGATGTTTGAGTCAATTTATGCTTGTACCAATTGTAGGCATGTTGAATATAGTGAAAATGTTCATCCCACAACTTAGGATGCTTGCTAAAATAACCACGCAGAAGATGTATCATTTCTCTGTTCAACACTTCTGTTTGGCCATCTATTTGTGAATGGAATGTTGTGCTCTTTTTCAATTTAGTTTCCATGAGTCCCCACAAGCTTGACCAAAAATTCCCGACAAATCGAGAATCTCAATCAATAACAATGGATGTGGGCAACGCAAAATGTACCCATACATTTTGAAAGAACAATGGTATAGTATGTTTAGCTGTAACCTGATTCTTGCAAGGCATCAAAATACACATTTTGCTGAACCTATCCACAAATATATAAAGATAATCATGAACTCTCCTAGACATAGGCATACCTCCTACAAAATCCATAGAAACAATTTCCCATGGACAGGAAGGTACCGAAAGTGGACTATACAATCCAAACTTTATATTGCTAGGCTTACTAACAACACATAAAGAACATCCTCTGAAAAAAGATTACACACTTTCAAGCATACGAGGCCAGTAACAATACTTATGTAATTGTGTCGTTGTCTTACCTACAACGAACTGACCAAAAATAAGAGAAGTATGCGCTTCCCTTATGATGTTGACTCTTTCTCCCTGTGGAACACATAGCTTTCCAAGATGATACAACAAGTTATCATGAATATGATAATCTAATTCCTATACTTGGTTACCTTGACTCAAATTTACATATACACCCTTAAAATCATCATCTAAAGAATATTGCTCAACATAGTTCTCATGAATGATAGAATTATGGTTAAGAATAATGGATGCACTAAAAATTGACCTGGAAATCATATTAGTAAACTTGTTATAGATACCTTTCTTATACCTGATCACAGTGGAATTGTTTTAAGAAACCCATCCATATGAAGTGCCTCTCTTGCTGGAGCTTGGTTTGTGATTTGAAGTATTGCAATGGTTAATGATCAGCGTGAATGAATGTTTCCTTACCCATCAAGTAATGTTTCCACTATTTCACACTTTGCACCAATGCATACAATTCTTTGTCATATGTAGGATATTTAATCATTGTACCACAAAAAAGTTTCATAATGAAAACAAATGGGCTTACCATGTTGCATCAAGACTGCGCCCATGGCATAGTCACTTGTATCAGTTTGTATCTCAAATGATTGTCTCAAGTCTGGAAGTGAAAGTACGGGTGCTTAACTGATTCTTTATTTCAACGCATAATTTTGTTGTTGTTGTTTTCCTCCCCACTAAAAAACTTTCTTCACACTTGTCAATGCATGTAATGGAGATGCAATCGAAGAAAAGTTAGAATTGAACCTTCTCCAATATTGGCTTGCTCCCAAGAAAATTCTAACCTCTGTCACAGTCTTGGGTTTTGGCCAATTCAAAATGACTTCGACCTTTGAGGAATATATATTAAACTTACACCCTCCAACAATATGACCCCAAGTAGGCTAAAGAAGTTTTCCCAAATTCACATTTAGACATTTTAAAAAACAAATTTTCCTTATTTAAGACATATAATACCTCCTTCACATGCATGACATGTTCTTCATGAGACTTTCTAAAAATCAATATGTCATCTCAGTAAAATTTCACAAAATAGTCTAGAAAAGGCCTTAAAATATCATTCATAACCCACATGAATGTAACAGGAGAATTACAAAGCCCAAAGGGCATAACCAACCACTCAAACAAAACTTTCTTTGTTTTGAGTGTTGTCTTCCAAATGTCTCCTTCAAAAATCCTAACTTGATGATAGCCACTCCTCAAGTCCAAGTTAGTGAAATAACAACATTTCAATTAATCAAGTAAATAATTGATTCTAGGAAGAGGGTAACTATTTTTTACCGTAATTTTGTTCAATGCTCTGAAGTCCACACACGTGCGCCATGTACCATCTTTCTTTGGCTCTAAAATAATAGGTGACCCACATGGCGATGTGATTGGTCGGATGAGTCCTTTATCAAGAAACTATTGGATTTTCTTCTTGATTTCTGCATTTTCAATCACTGACATCCTATACATGCCAATGTTTGGAAGAGGACGATCTTGCTGCAATTTAATCTCATGTTGGATCCCTGTTTTAGGAGGCAATCCTTTAGGCTCCTGAAACATCTCATCATAGTGGTTAAAAACCTCAATCAAATCATATTTTAACATTGCATCACATCCTTGAAAGGCTTCATTCTCAACATCATTCTTGGGTTTGATCATCAAATATACAAAATTCTTGCTAGAATTAACAAGCCTCTTCATTTTTCCAACATTCACAAGAGATAGATTTAGTTTCTTGCGATGTGCTCTAACAATTTATTCAACAACATATTTAAACAAATGATACTTGTTCTCACGGTGATGAAATATGGATTTCCTATAATAAAGATGTGGGCTTCCCAAAACAATACCAAATATATCTAATGGAACTACATCAAGTTCTACCTCATCAATGAAGTTTGCAGTGATGGCGAATTTCACTTTGCTTTTTCTTGTCACTTCAAATTTTGCATTTCACATACTGTTTCGGGGAAAAACACCCTAGAGGTTTGTTGGGTCAAAACCTCCACAGAGCAGGGCATGCCATTCAGAAGGACTCACACACAACCGTACTTGAATGCAAAAACTAGAAATCAACGATAGCAGGACTCACCCGTAGTCCTACGTTCGATGTAGATCCCGCGGGGTTCAAACCCCCAACAACCCTTCTTCCTCCTTCAACCTGAAAACAAGAAAGAACGTGCACGGAAACCTAGTTGTACAACATATAATTCTCCTAAAAGTTAGTGTAATCAATGTGAAACATGATATAAATGATAATAACTGCTTAATAATCAATCTTTCCACATATAACAATAGATACTAACACGGAAGTTCAGGAACAAGACGGTTCTTCATTATTATGAATAGCATGTATAGTAGTAAAAGTGGAGAGATCACCTGAATCCTTCCACGATCTTCAAGCAGACCGTCGTCCGGATTCGTCCCGCCCTTGCCTCGCTAAGATTCTTCCAAGAGTTGTGCACTCGAGATGGCATATAAATGGATGAACATCTCCAGGAAACAAGGGTTTCCTGATATAAATCTGGGAAAGTGCAGGAGGCACGGGGAATCAGACTTGAACTGGGAATCCAACAGAGTATAATGAATATAAAATTTCTCTCTCCCTTAGGCCATGCACATGAGGGGCTTTTATACTCCCTCAAAGTAGTTTCATCAGTTGGAAACAGTTGGCCACGTGCTGGGGTGGTTGAACTACCAGAGTAACCATCAACCCAGTCCGAAAATAGGGAATTTTAATATATTTTTTAATGGTTTTAATGGCATACGCGGAAAAGTACATGTGGACTCGCGTATACACGCGGAAAAGTCTGGGCATAACCGCGTATGGGAGTTTTAACACTGTTTTTTAGTGAATTTGTTCAAGTTTGTAGGAATGGGTGCCCAAATCCATAAAAGCAATCATGAATCATATGAAGGTGAAAAATGATGCTATAACAGATGCCCCCTAATATATGAGGTCAGAAGGGGTACATGATGGACGAAATGTATTATGCACGTAGAAAGAACTTCGCAAGGACAAGAGAGGACTTCACCAGATTTCAGCCTGCCAAAAACTAATGAAAGAAAACAAAGAGTCAACTCATGCTGAGGCGGGCATACCCATGCTCAGTAAAAAATACATCATATGGAAAGTACACAATAGATCCAAAATATATACAAATATAGCTGAACTGAAAGTACACAATGAATCATCTGAGCATGGCCCGGAAGTATAAGTCTGAATCAATGTCCAGGTATCACATATATAGAAAGCTGAGCAATGATGCTGAAACTGGATGTCTAATCATATAAGTAACTGAATCTCCAAGTACCAAATCATAAGAGGTGGAACAAACGGTACAATCACGCAACTCGGTAGCCAACATATAGGATGTTGCTGTACTGACACTGGAACATATAAGGGTGAACGACATCACTGGCAGAAACTAAATGGACTGTCAAAAGTGAACCGAGAAATGCTGATGCAACCCGAGGTCTTCACCGATCACTGTTGCACAATTCTACACAATGGGAATAAATGAGCTGAAGTCGACCATGTGAGAAATCATTGGATTACCGGTCAATGATGTATACCGTTAACCAACGCGAGACAACCCACCAATAATGAAAATGAGCGTCAAGGTGCCCCAGTAAAATCTAACAAGTGCGAATAAATGAGTTGAAGTCGAACACTTGAAAGAATCTACCAATCAGGAGGCAATGATGAATCCCCACTGTCGATAGCGAAGAGTCTGCCACTGATGACTGCAAACCCTAAGGTACTGACAAAAAGACTCTAGACCTTATTCCCAGAGCAATGAGTCGGAGTCGATGGGAAAAGATATGCTGGAAGGAAGGCATTAAGGCATCCCACATCAGTCCAGCGCGAGTGTAACCCGCAGGCCAAGATTTGGAAGGAATCGGACGAAGTAGAGTGATGGAACCAAAACCGAAGTACGTTTCCGACGTGCACAAGATGAAGCTAGCGCACGGAAGAAACCCTATGAACCAACCAATAATGAAAGCTGACACAGAGGCGAGAAATCCACCGATAGGGTCAAATGGAAATCAAGGTACTGCACGAATCCCAAGTGTGATAATGTGTGCTGACGTCGAACACAGGGGAAACCACTCAGTCAAAGACCCATAATGATGATCAAATGCTGAGCACAAGGTCACCTATCAATGGTGGAAATAGGGCCAGGGTGCGACTCTAGGTTTGCTCTCAGAGCAATATGTCGTAGTCGATAAGAGACAAACTCGCCAGCAAGAAGTCAATGGAGACCTTCTCAAACCAGCACGAGCAGAAGACCAAAACATCTGATGTGATAGAAAAAGATACTGACAAGACCGGGAAGGCCGACTGAATAATGAGTCAAGAGACACTGCAGAATAGCCGACTCTGGTTATACTTCCCTTGAACAAAAGCACGACTCGTGATGACCATGGCAGTAAAAAGTGACACTGTATAAGTCTGTTATGCAGAAGGCAGAACAAACTCTCCATATGATTGGAAGAGATAACCAACCGGGGGAGGACTAACAAGTGAAACATGGTAAAGGCTGAACCTAGGTAAAAAACTAAAACCATCCCAAATGTAGGAAATATATAAGTATATGTGCTTTGTTCAAGGGCGACAAACTGACTCTGTACTGCCATCAAAACAACGAAGATACATCCCGTTCCCGCTCTTTTTGTTATATTTGATTTTTTTGTCTTTTTCATATAATAAGCCTGAAAAAGAATAAAAGAATGCTATGGTACAATGGATAGAATGAGTATCAAGAAACAGATGCACTAGTTCCTGGGATTGGAACAATCCTATGCTCAATGCAAGGTGGCGGAAACTGGTAAGCGATACTCAGAGGAATGTTCCATCCATGGGTAAAAAGGGTGTCAAGTCGCGATAGCTAAGTGCATGCAATGGTTAACTTGTACAGATAGACAAGGTCAAAATTTGGCTTAAACATCGAGTCCAAATGAAGCCAGCTAAAGGCCAGGATAAACAAGTAGCCAATATGCAATGTAGTAATACAACTTAACGACACCAGGGAGCCTCTAGGGTAATAGCCAGAAAAATGATAGTGAGGAAGAAGAAGAATGAAGCTTCAACACGTAAGTCATGGCGGGACTAAAGAGGACTCCTGAGCCTACATAAAACGCAGCATGGGCAACAAGTGATAGCGAGGAACTAACTAGGAAGCCCATGTAAAGGAAGGCTCTACTACCAAGTCATGATTGAATAATCGGTGAGTGAAATGGGTGTAATAGTCATGACCTGATGGGATCGACCCTATGGCAAGTGATCAATATGGAGGCTAGTATGCAAGATGCAGCGGAAAGTGATTTCCCTAACCTATATGCCAGTGAAGATCATATACCTGCTGTGACGAGTCAGTAATCATGGATAAAAAAACTGGGAAAAGTCTCAAATTCGTCAAAATGTACCTGAAAACATACCAAACTGGTCACTTCCAAGCATTCAGGTTATGCAACTTAAGATAGATCGAAAAAATAAGCATAACAAATTTTTGCGAAAATTTTCAACTTTTTAGCCAGAACAGCCCTATTGCTGAACATGAAGCAACAATTAACCTCAATCCGCCAAGTAAAGACAAAACATTTTGGATACGGTACAATTTTGATGACATTCTTCTTCGAGAAGATACCAGCATTGAGACCCAGAGTGATCTCTACCATCAGCAGCCCGAGAGACCCAAGAATTGCCTGCTGGGTAGACATGATGAAGAGATTAGGGGGAAGTGAAGTTCCCCGGACCACTTGGGATGATGAGTTCTTCCTTTGGTGGGGAGAACAAATCATCGCTGTGGACGACTATCCCTATGCCGGAATGGACTTTCGTGGAGATCCAGATCTTGTCCTTCCACCAGGCGCGGCATGGGGCACAGTCGGTAAGTTTGCAATTTTTGACTTATATAATTTTTTTGGATTTTTTCAATATGTCTGAAAAAATGTGAAAAACAAACATGTTTTTGATTGGATTCATAATGACTTACAATGTAAACATGATCATGATACAGGTATTGGACCAGTTCGACCTGAGGGTTTCCCGCACCACAAGCGTCGCAGGGGCGAAGCAGATACAGTGGATTCAGATAGGACTCTCCAGGCTATATAGAGGAACTTGGAGGGATTAACCCGCCGAGTAACTATGGCTGCCGTGGAAGATTTACCGGAAGCCATCCAGAGACGGGTGGTAGGAGTGCCCCGAGACTGGGTACGGTTATTCCACCGAGTTGCCACCACAATCATGTTCTATAGGAACACGACTTCTGGGCAGGGACCTCAGGAGTAGATAGATATGATGTATCAGATGATTGTATATTTTTGAGACTGAACATGATCGGGCATAAGCCCAATTTTTGTATGACTTTATGGATCCAAATTTTTGTAAAGTTTTTGAACACTCTGATGATATATATACATCGATGTTTTATGTAATGTGATAAATGTATCAAAATATATGATGTTTTTTCATGATTAAATTTTATTGTATGGAATGATTAATATGCCAATCCAGTGCCTGATTAGCTAATGAGTCTGCCAACCAATTGTCAGCTCGAGGAATATGAATGAAAGTTAAAAAATGAAATGATCTTTGTAACAAACGTACCCTCAAGAACAACCGGAGTAAAAATGGATCTCGAACCCGATAAGTATTGTTCAACTGCGACACCACCAGCTGAGAGTCCAAGAAAACTACCAACGAATCAACACCCAAGGATATTGCCTCCGAGAGTAGATAAACAACTGCAGTGTATTCTGCTATGTTATTGGAAGCAGGACCAATGCAGACCCCTCTTGATACTAACAACTGACCGGATGGATAATGAAGCACCCAAGCCGCGGAAGCTAAGTTCCGGGTGTGTCTACTAGCACCATCGGCGAAACCAAAATGACTCATGACATCCAAGACAACCTGCCAAAGCAGATAAAAAACATCACCAACCCATCAAAGATCGAAAATCAACCAGATATGTACAAAGAAAAAACTACTATATACAAAAGCAACATGCCAGGCCGAAGCCTAGGCATAATACTTCTTCAAATAGAGCCCATTTCGGGGCTCCGACAACTCATTCCCTTCGAAATCAACCAAGGTATACGCTCCTTTCTTAAGGAATTTTTTAACGATGAAGGGGCCATACCACATAGACTTAAACTTTCCTGCCCCCAGGGCATCTTTTTCTTGGGCATAGACCAAAACAAGGTCACCTTCCGAAAAAACCCTGGGTTTGACTGCCTTATCGTACTGAACTTTAACTCGGTTTTTATGTGCTTCATTCATCGTGGCAGCATCCCGACGCTGCTCATCGAGATGTTCCAGATGAAGGAGCCGTTCTTCAAGACTAGAAGTGTCAGGAAGAAGTTCAACAGCTAACTTAAGAGAAGGAATCTCACATTCAATGGGAAATACGGATTCCAACCCGTGAACTAGCTGAAACGGAGTAAAGCCAGTTGCAATTTTCACTAACGTCCTGTATGCCCAAAGTGCAGGATATAGCATAATATGCCAGTTGGATCGAGCTTTATCGATTGTCCTTTGAAGAATTGTCTTCAAGGATTTATTCACGGCTTCCACTTGCCCATTGGCTTGAGGATAATACGGAGATGAATGCTCCTGTCGGAAACCTAATTTTAGAGCCAACTCAGCCATCATGCTATTCTGAAAATGACTGCCATTATTAGTGACAATCTCTCTAGGAATACCAAAATGAGCAATAACCTGGTTGAAAAGAAAAAGAGCTGCAGTCTCACCATCATTCCCAAAAGTAGGCATAGCCTCGACCCACTTCGTAAAGTAGTCTATTGCTACAATAATGTACTTGTGACCTTTAGCCGAAGGCGGGTTACAAGTAGTATAATCAATACCCCACTTTGTAAAGGGACCGACAGTAATGACTGGAAAAAGCGGAGCTGGATGAGCGCACATTTTTCGAGTATAAACTTGACACGGATGACACTTTTTGACCGACTCCACACAATCTTTGAAAATCGAAGGCCAAAAGTACCCAGCACGCAAGATCTTTTGGGCTGTAGCAAGCCCAGATAAATGACCACCACAAGCTCCACTGTGGCAATCATTCAGCACAACCTCAACTTCTTCGAGAGTTAAGCAACGTCTCAGGATTGAATCAACCCCTCGACGGTATAAAGCATCACCAATAATCAAGTAATTCTTAGCCAAGTGACGTAACTTACGACGCTCATCTTTCGAAAAAGTAGAGGGAAACTTCGCAGTCTGAAGATACACAATTATATCTCCATACCAAGGATCCTGTGGAGAGATAAGAAACAAATGTTCATCTGGGAAGGATTCATCATAGACTATCTCATCCCCACAGGGCAACTCGGAGATCAATTCCGCGAAAACCAATGATTTCTTGGACTTGGCAGACATAAACTCAAGATCAAATTCCTGCAAAATCACAATCCATCTATTGTATTTGTCCCCAATCACTCGCCTACTGAGGACAAACTGAAATGGATTGGCTGCTGCCAAAACATAAGTTTTTCGTAGAATAATGTAATGCCGGAGTCACTGCACAACATGAACTGTTGCTAAAGCTAATTTTTCTATCGGAGTGTACCGGAGTTCAGGTCCTACCAATCCTCGACTAAGATAGTAAATAACATGCTCTGCAAGAGCATCATCCTCCTGAACCAGAACCATACCGATGGTAGATTCTGCTGCTGCCAGATACAAAAGGAAATCCCTGCTATAATCAGGTGGACTCAATAAAGGAGTAGAGGTCAATGCTTTCTTCAAAGCATCAAATGAGCGTTGAGCGAAGTCATCCCAAAGAAATGGAACTCCCTTCTTCAATAATCTCATAAATCCCTTTGTAACTTCAGCATAATTTACGATAAATCTCCAAAGAAAATTAGACTTTCCTTATAGACTTTGAAGCTGACGGATAGAGGACGGGGGAGGCAACCAAAGTATTGCCTCAACCTTGAAGGGATCTACCCTAATCCCTTCCCTAGACACAATGAATCCAAATAACCGACCGGATGTAACCGCGAAAACGCACTTGTTCGGATTCAATCTAATCTTATAGAACCGACATCGTTCAAATATTTTCCGGAGGTGAGCAGGATGATCCATCCTCTTTCGAGAATGAGCAGCTAAATCATCCAAATACGCCTCGATAATCTTTTTGATGTCATGGAAGGCATATGACATGGCCCGCTGAAAGGTAGCCCCAGCATTTTTAAGACCAAAAGGCATCTTCTTGTATGCAAATGTACCCCAGGGACAAATAAAGGCTGTCTTATGCTGATCTTCAGGACGGATAGTAATCTGATTATATCCGGAGAAACTGTCCATGAAGGAGAAAATCTCATTACCGACACACTCGTCAATGATCTGATCGATAAATGGTGTGGGCTAATTATCTTTAGGACATACTTTATTTAGGTCTCTGAAATCGATGCAAACTCGAATCGTTCCTTGCTTTTTATCTACGGGAACGGGATTTGAAACCCATTCAGTCAAAGGAACAGGGAAAATGAATCCCGCCTTAAGCAGCTTCTCAACCTCAGCTTTGATAGCTGCTGCCTTCCTAGGATTGACCGGACGAAGTTTTTGCCTTACAGGCTTAGCGTTTTCATAAGTCTTGATCTCATGCTGGACAATAGATGGATCTATACCAGGCATTTCCTCATAAGACCAAGCGAATACATCCCTATACTCTTTAAAGAGCTCGGTGTAAATTTGAATCTCTTCACGGGAACATTCAGCTCCGATGAAAACATTCTCAATAATATTGGGATCCCTGGAAATGTTCACCGGGATAGTAGGAGAAATCACAGCCATGTTCCCTTCAGCATAAACCTGTGTTGGTGCTAAAGGGTTCAGGACTGGGCGAACAGGACCAGGAGACTGAGGACTTGGAAAACTTGTTTCAACTTCGCTCAAATCGGGTAAAAAGTAAGACCGATGATGCAAATCATCCCACAGTCTATCTATACCAGTCATAGCTTCCAGGATGGCCTCTTCAGATGGAAGAGTGGTATCAAGGCAATCCTGGGCAGAAGAAGAACTAAGTGTCCAAGCCGGAGCCACATCTCCATCCAACTCTTCCGGTGAAAGAGGAGCTAGACTGGATTCTGCAGAGTCAACAATAGACTGATAAGAAATCTCAGCTGCAGACATCGGAAATGCCATTCCACCCACTTGACCTTCCGCTAATGTGGCGGTAGGGGAAGGCAAGGTCCAAGGGTCCGAAAAATAATGAGTTCTGAAGAACTCTCTTCGAAGAGGAGCCTTGGAGGATGAAATAGCATTTATATGCACCGTAGGAGGAGGAATATCGAAAGTACCCATCAAGGAAGAATACATTCCAACTCCTAAATTTTCAACAGGCGCCTTATTATTATCCAACTTAGGAACAGGTGAGTCAGTAGACGCATTCGGGTCTACAGGAGGAGAGTTGATCCACTGTAACGATCCTCCCTTCGTGAGGGAAACATATAATCCGAAATAATGAGGATGCAATGGCATACATCTCATAAATCCAGTTTCTCCCCAACAGAAGGTTGTAGTCCAAGCTTGCATCCACTACCTCAACCTCTATATTGACAGTTTTTCCCCCAACACAGATGGGCAAAGCTGGGACAATACCATGGGGTCTGTGAGAATGACCATCGAACGCAGTCAGAAGAGTGGTAGATGGAACAGATTTGGGAGATCCAATTGTCTTCCAACATGTGAGAGACATCACGCATGTGGAAGCACCCTCATCAACAACCATCCGAAAGATGTTTCACTTCCGGTACGATGATTTAATATGAAAAGCCATGTGATGGGGGAGTCTCTTCTTAAAATTAGTCATATCAAAAGTAATCAGAAGAGAATTTTTCGGATCAATATCCCCAATGGTAGTGAGCAAAGCACTGCGCTGAGCCGGACAAGACTGGAGTACCTCTAAAGCTGACATAGCACAAGGACTCTACGCCAGATCTTCCACAATAGAGTAGTTCTGGGCAGCCCTAGCATTTGGATTAATCGTCGATCGCTTAGAAGATGCTTTGGGCATCCGAGGCATAGACTCAACAGTAGGCTTCGTAATGTGAAGCGGCTCAGTAGCATCAGGAATATCCTTAGCTTTCGAAGACTCTTCTCCGCCATAATCACGGGATCTCGTAGCGATATCCGCATGAGCACTCGTCATGAATATGTTCGATGGAATTTCCCCTTCCTGGGTGCCTCTAGAGGAAGCCCCAGGATTTTGGTTCGCGCCAACAACTGATTGTTGCCCTTGGGGAAAAGGGTTAGTTAGCACAACCTGGGAACTAGAAGGACCCTGCTGAGCTAATAAGCACTGCGCATCCTGAATTTTAGGGAAAAGGTGCGTAAGATGGTCTCCAGCACACAGCTTGCATGGAAACTTCACTTTCTTTTTGTCCTTTGGACCCTCACCAACATGCTCGTTGGTTTTATTCGCATTACCCTTCCCATTCTTGCCCTTTTTCTTATTGTTTCGTCCCTTCTTCTTCCCTTCGGATTATTGATTTCCTTTGGGATCAGAAGCTTGGACAACATTTATGGACAAAGACTGGGAAGGCGATGACTAAGCAGGCACAACCTGACCAGAAGGAGCAGATTACAAAGACAATTGCTGCAGTTGAGTAAGCAGGCTGGCTGCACCACTATTGATCGACCCGATCAGCCTGTCACCATGCGGACCAGGCTTAGTTTTGGATAAATCTAATTTGGAGCGAGGAGCATTGGGCAAATATTTATGGAGGACCCCAGACTGAGAATAGATCAGTTCCAGCTGCTGGGCCATAAAAATGGCCTGCTCCTCAGAAAATACCCCAGAAAGGGATACATATTTAGAAATGTCTGACTGCAGAGATTTCAGAAACCATTCCAAAAGGAATTCACCTAGAATATGAGCTTTAATAAGCCTCTTCATTCTCCTCCATTCCTGAATGTGATCAGAAATGTGGGTTGCGTCGTCATGCTTGAAATTAGCTAGGAGTTCAGTCCCAGCATCATATCGGACAGGCAACTGAAAATGGTTCAGAAATGTAACAGCCAGTTCTCCAAATGTAGCAAAACTACCCCCAGTTAGCTCAATATACCATTTGGCAGCGTTTCCAGTTAGGGTGCGTTGAAACAATCTCAACCTAATCGAATCGTCGATCAGGGAGTTAGAAGAACACCATAAATGGAAAGTGGTGATGTGGTCAGCCGGATCCTCTCCATTCTTCCCTTCAAACTTTGGAATGTTTGAAGGTAGTTTGGTCGGGACTGGAGGCCACCCTGGACTGTACCGAATCGGATCATTCGTCAATTTCGACAGATCTGGCAAGTTTAACGTTGCCAGAAAAGGTAAACGAGGTGGAGCCTGAGGATTCCATCCTTGATAGGATGAATTCCCAACATTCTGAAAAGAATACCTTGGATTTGATGAGGCACCAGGTTGCCAGAAAGAACTCGTAGCAAAATGAGAAGAACCTCCTCCCCACGCTGAGTTACCAAAGACCAAACTAGTTCCCCCGCCCGAAGTATGAAATGAAGAGGAAAGCCCCTGATAGTGGTTCCAGGCATTAGATAGAGGGGAAAAAGTCTGATAAGCACTCGATGAAGGGAAAGAAGCATTCCCTTGATGTCCAGCGTAAAACTGATTCCCTGCCCCCGCTGTAGTGAATACAGGGTTCCAACCTGTAAAAGTATTTGAACTTTGACCTCCAGACCAAGGGTTGAAACTCTGGGTCTGAGAAGTAAACGGAAAGGACCCTAAAGAAGGATTCGAACTAGGAATGTGTCCAGTTCCGAAGGGGAACCCTTGAAAAGAAGCTGATCCACTAGCCATGGAAGACATGGGTGTAGACCCAGCTGCAGCAACGGAAAAGGAAAAAGAAGGAATCCCACTAGTGGGCATTCCAAAACAAAAGGGACCAGATTGAGAAGCATGTGCTTGGGTGAAACCAGAGCCAAACAGAGCAGCACTAGAGGCAATCGAAGATATAGCAATAGTGCCCCCTCCTTCAACAGAAGCAGGAGTCTGAATGCTTGCAGCACTCACAGCAGAAGCCGCGTTCCCAGTCGTGGCCATCGAAAGGTATGTATAATACGGAGGATCTTCCGGTCTCTCTGACTCGGGTCCGATGTATTGAACAACGAATGGAAAATTAGGAGGAAGAGGAGATGGAAGTGAATCTGAGGGTTCAGACACTTTCTCTACCTATACTTCTTCCTCCTGCGGAAATAACACTCGCGAGGTGAGCGGAACGCTCCTCTCGGAACCAACACCAGAATCAACTATGAAACCTTCAGACCCTTGTGGAGGATCTCTCTCCACTGCGTCGGACGCCACAGGGTGGTAACCACCTGCTAAATCACTCCTACGCCTTCTCGAAGAAGGCTCTGGACTCTTGGGAGATAACCCCCGGATTCTCCTCGATAGACGAGGCGCTTGATCAGCCACTTTTATAAATTTTAATTAGACTCAAAAAAGTGTAAAGCTAGGCAAGCTAGGAGCAAAGAGCACTCACTAAAAAAATAATCCCTGAGATACAATCAAGCAAACAACCTTCAGGTATTTCCGCTCCGGGTGATTAGGACCGAACACCAAAATACAAGAAAGCGAAATATAGGACCTCCCGAAAGTAGTCTGGGATAATTATGGCCCAGGCCTACTAGCGAAGGTAACATAAATAGTTACGCCGACCTCCTAACGACAGCCTTTTCCGGCTCAAGCACCCAAGCTTCGCAAGGGCACCCCCCAGAAGTACTGCTGAAAGTGATGCGACGTCTGCCTCAGGTACCACGGGTATTCCCCCCCGCAGTCACCTGTGTGGAACCTAGGAGTGGCAACTATGGGCACCAATCTGTGTCAGAAGCCGGGCGGAATGGTCTTGAGGTCAGATTCAGCTAATCGGAGGGGGGGTATCCCTCTTCTCAACCTTCACTTCCCCTCGCGCTTGACTCTCTGGAGGAGAGCTTTCCCGGTCCACCTAACGAAGTTGGATTTCGCTCAATTAATCAACTTCTATGTTTTGTTTGAGCGGCCTTGGAGAGTTAACTCTCCACTCACCTAATCCAAGGCCCTACAACCTAGCTAGTTGGTGTATGACACTTATAAAACTTGCTAGTTGATTTTAAATTATATCGCTTATTTTAATCGGCTGTTATGTTAAGTCAAAGGGATACAGAGATGAAACTTATGGTGTTTTGACGCAGAAAGAAATTAATAAAAACCAAACTACATGCAAATTCAGTTATTGTCTTTCGATGAAAAGCAACTTCTACACAGGTTCTACGAGACTAAAAATTGTATTTTTTCTTTTCAGATAACAAACTCGCACTCACAAAAAACTATGAAAATGACTAAATGCTTAAGTGCACCTGATGCAAATCACTACAAGCATGCAAATTATAAGATGCAAAATCTCCTAAAGCAGAGCGAAATTTCCCGAAGATCCTTCAGTTTTATCAATTTTTGGTTGTCCAGAAAGCCAGTTCCCAAAATCAAGAACTCTTAATATGAAGACACCAAAAACGCTTGAGAAACAAGAGGAAGAAATCAATGACACTCTTTTCCAAAATCAAGCCAAAATCCAAAGGCAAGAAACCTCAACAAAGCTTCAAAAGATACGATGAAACGAAAACAAAAATGCAAAAACAAAAGAAAACAACAAAGCAAAATGTTTTTTGAGCTTTTGAATTTTATAAAAGAAGAGTTCGAAAAGACCAAACAAAACTATTAAATCCCAAGCCAAACAACACTGAATTTCAAGCAGAAGCTTCAAAAACGCTCAAAATCTTATGAGGCTAACTAGTAGCAAGATTTATATGAGCACAAGAAGACAAGAAAACTCAGTCACTCAGCCTAGAAGAATAGTACAACCTTGCAGCAAACAAAAACTTCAAAGAACCAAGAAAGACTCTTCAAAAGTTGCAACAAGACCTAGTCGACTGAACTCAAGAAAACCAACCAAGAAATGGGCAAAAATCGAAGTGCAAAGCAAGACACAAAGGTAGGAAAGAGTAAATGAGCAGGAGCTCTCTGTTCTGATAAAGCAGAACAGCCAAGAATCCCCAGAAAGAGATCTTGGTACTCGAACCAGAAATGCCAGCACAAGAAACAATACTTTGCCAAAAATACTAGTTTTCAATCAAAAAAGAGAGAGAAAAGACCAAAGACCACTTTCTTCACAATCTAGAGGGTACAAAGACACTGCAGGAACAGGTCTCCACAGACAGAAAGGACTAAAAAGCCAAGAAATCCAAAATTTCAAAATCTGCCTAGGTATACGCAACTTTACAGTTTAGCAACAAGCGTGCATACGCGACTGTGCTAAAGGAAACACGCGTATACACGACTCCCTTTAACAAAAAATGCGTGTATACACGAATGTGTGCAGACAAACCCGCGTATATAAAGGTAAATAATGAAAAAACAAAAAGGATCAAGCCTGGATAAGAAACCAGGACTTCAGTGTGTCTGAGAAAGAGTAAACTGGACTGGAAATAGAAGTTAAAACTGTTGGAAACCTATCAAACAGCTGAAACCACCCAACAAGGGAATCACAAGAATGCGATCCCTAGTGGAGTCGCCAGTTCTGTTTTGGGGAAAATCACCCTAGAGGTTTTTTGGGTCGAAACCTCCACAGATGAAGGCATGCTATTCAGAAAGACTCGCACACAACCATACTTGAATGCAAAAAACTAGAAATCAATGATAGCAGGACTCACTCGTAGTCCTACGTTCGATGTAGATCCCGCGGGGTTCAAACCCCCAGCAACCTTCCTTCCTCCTTCAACTTGAAAACAAGAAAGAACGTGCACGGAAACCTAGTTGTACAACATATAATTCTCCTAAACGTTAGTGTAATCAATGTGAAACATGATATAAACGATAATAACTGCTTAATAATCAATATTTCCACATATAACAATAGATACTGACATGAAAGTTCAGGAACAAGATGGTTCTTCATTATTATGAATAGCATGTACAGTAGTAAAAGTGGAGATATCACCTGAATCCTTCCACGATCTTCGAGCAGACCGTCGTCCGGATTCGTCCCGCCCTTGCCTCGCTAAGATTCTTCCAAGAGTTGTGCACTCGAGATGGCATATAAATGGATGAACATCTCCAGGAAACAAGGGTTTCCTGATATAAATCTGGGAAAGTGCAGGAGGCACGGGGAATCAGACTTGAACTGGGAATCCAACAGAGTATAATGACTATAAAATTTCTCTCTCCCTTAGGCCAGGCACATGAGGGGCTTTTATACTCCCTCAAAGTAGTTTCATCAGTTGGAAACAGTTGGCCACGTGCTGGGGTGGTTGAACTACCAGAGTAACCATCAACCTAGCCCGAAAATAGGGAATTTTAATATATTTTTTAATGATTTTAATGGCATACGTGGAAAAGTACATGTGGACTCACGTATACACGCGGAAAAGTCTGGGCATAACCGCGTATGGGGATTTTTACACTGTTTTTTAGTGAATTTGTTCAAGTCTGTAGGAATGGGTGCCCAAAGCCATAAAAGAAATCATGAATCATATGAAGGTGAAAAATGATGCTATAACACATACTCAACTTAAAGGATAAGGTTTAGGAAGAAGAATGGTTTCAAAATTCAATTTATTAACAATGGTTTCTGAAATGAGGTTTGCTTGTGATCCATTATCAAATAGTGTCTATTTTGTTATGTTTTGGGATAACTCTAATATAGAAAAACTCTATTCTTTCCTTTTCATTTTGAGTTTCATTGAGGTTACTAGAAGAACGAGTACTTGAAATAGAGTGCTTACCTTTAGATCCCATGGTTGCGATCTTTGTTTCATCTCTAGAATCAGATCCTAAATCATGTTGCGTGGTTGCAACAATATTTTTCTTTCCTTTGTTTTTAAAGTTTTTGGGTCTCATCTCAGGATGAAGTTTCCAACAATGGTCTTCATCACGACCTCCTTTGAACAATGTTTGCATGTGAGTTTTTATCCCCCTTTCTTGATGGAAGCATTATTTTTTCCTTTTCCTTTGAATATTCCCTTTCCTTTGTCTCCACCCTTGAAAGGCTTTTTTTTCCCTCTTGTGGATCATTCTTCCCTCTTGCTTCTAAATGTGTTGCCCTGTACACAAACTTCATCTAGATTTGTAGGGTTAAACATGAGAATTGTGTGTCTCAAGTAACTATGTAAACCGCCAATTTATTTGAGTAAAGTGTCTTGAGAGTATAAATCTACACCCAAAATCAATGCTATCCTTCCGAACTCTTGGGTATAACTTTTCACTCTTTGACCCTTTGTTTGCTTAAATATTTTCCAATCCATTATAGCTTTTTGCATGTATCCTAAAGGATAAAACTTTCTTTGTAATGCAACCAAAAAATCATTCTAAGAAGTTATGATCTTACCTCTTTTATTGAGATCCTCTTGAGTTTTGGCTTCCCACCAAATAAGTGTTTCACTTTCCAACCTTAAAGAAGCAAGTTGAATCTTGGTCTCAACATCTTTGATCCTTTGTATCCTGCAATACACTTCAAGCTAATGAAACCAATTATCTAATTTCTCAGCATTTACCTCTCCATTATACATAGGAAATTCAAACTTTATGTCAAGTTTTAACAATGGAGTTTTACCATGTCCCTTTGGAGAATGTGGAGGTGTTTGTGAAGGGGTTGATGTAGAAGATGATGATGGTGAAGATGAAGGTGAGGAGAAAGGTGGAGGTAGAGGTGGTTTATCACCATTTCCTCCATTCAATTTTGGAGGTTGGTCTCCATTTCCTCCATTTCCCTTTGGATGATTTGAGCTCTCACCATACAACCTTGAGGTCCTTACCTCATAAAGACCTTTCACCATCTCAGTCATTTCAAAGAATGATTTTTCGAATTTCTTCTCAACCATTTGACTGCACTCTGTCTGTAGTTAAGTTGTGTTGAAATGTGGCTTCGGGGTCAGTTTAACTATGAACCAAAGGTTATATTTAACCTCGTATTCAACTGTGGTTCAATCTTGTTACCACCGGGTTCTAACTGTCTAATGAACTGTAATTGGTTCCACGTACCATGGTTGAGGTTTGAATACCACGCCAAGACTTAACCCACTCTGAACTGAGGTTTGAACGATGGTAATGTTGTAGTTTGTCAAGGTTATGAAACCCACCTATGAATATGGTTGCATATATATTAACCATGGCTTGGGACGGGGTTAGGCCCTAACCCACGATGCCCAACCTGTGGTCTTGTGGGTCTGGGGTGACCGGGAACCAAGGTCTAACCCCAATTTGGTCCCCTAACGATCAATCACATAAAATTTATATAGCACTTTAGGACATAGGATAGTAGGAACTACCCGTGGCACGACTGTAAGGTACCATGTTTGTAGTCTGTAGGTTGCGCATTCGAACCTCCTGGAGTCCCGTTCAGTCAATAACCAAATTTTGTTACATAGTTGGGAGGCCATGTGGTAGCCAGACATTGGCCCACGTGGCTTCCAACCATTGGACCACCTCTTTACAACAAACAACCAATCAAATGCTATGAAATTTTGACCAATGTGGTGAAGCCACTTGGAAGTACGCCATTCTCCCGAAAAATATAGTCAACTGCACAGTCACCCTGCCCAGTTAACGTGCATATTGCACAATCATCTTACCTACAACCCAACTACAATTTTCTTAGTTGTTTAGGAAAATGATAAGAATGCGATATTAGGAGCATACGATATTGTTTTGAGCGATTAAAGTTGAGTTGAATTCAAGGCGACCAGATCTACATTTCGACACCAATTTCGAGCAATTTTTGAAACTTTAAATTTTGAGCACTTTACTGATCCATTGGATAATTCCTCACCACTGGAAGATTTTGGACCTCCAAAGGATCATTTTCAATGAAAAAATTGTTGAGGGTACAATTCACTCTCCCTTCCAATCTCAATCTATTTGGATTTGCTTAGATTTTTCCTTTTGAGCCCCACATAAAGGTACTCCATGTTCCCTCATTTCGAAGTCCTTGTTTTTCTATCAAGGATGGTGTGTTATGCAATTATTCAAGATATTCAAGACATAAATCTTCAATTGAAGGAATCTGAACATTCTCTACTTGATCTTCAATCAAAGGAGGCTCATACAATCTCAAATTATCAACATTAACAACTGCATAGATTTTCATATATGAATGCAAATCTAACCTGAAGGAATTATTACCAATATTTTCCAAAATCTTAAATGGACCATATCTGATTGGTTTCAGTTTTTTACCGTCTCCTTGGAGTCTTTCCTTGCTAATGTGAAGCCAAAATTCATCTCCCACTTGAAAACTGCGATCCACATGATGCTTATCATGTATTGTCTTTGATATGAATGGAGGAGTATTATTAAATGCTCTGGTAATTTCCCCTTCAGAATATAAACATGCTTGCTTCTTATGTGCATAAGATTTATACTGAACATCAGGTTATTTCAAGAGTTTCTTTTAAATATCTTTCTTACAGTAATTTCATGAAAAAATTTTAAAACATGAAATCATCAAACATTGAATGGAAAGATGCATTAAACAAGAATACACAATACATTGTTGAAGGAGTTCACCCCTCCTGGGCTACATCTCCTTGAATCAGCTCTGAAGGCATGATTCATTCTCATTATGCTCAAGGTTTGAAGATGAAGAGTACATCAAAGTGCTGAACTGCAATGGTAAGTTTCTCCCACAAAGAAACAACTCCTACAAAGTTTCTTTTACCTTGCACTTGTTGACCTACAGTCAAGCATGCAACTATTAAAAACCGTATGGGCATCTTGCATCAAGATCCCTTACTCCAATTTGAAAGAGCATCAACATGTACTAAAAGTACTGCAAGTACATAAACAATATTTTTCTCTAAAACACATAAAGAGAAAATATGAGAAATAGCTACAGTACTGTTACAAAGACTACTGCTGCAAACATATGGAAGTTGGAAGACCCCTGCAAGATCATCTCTGTCTCAAAATCCTCCAAGAACTAGTTCAACACTCTGGTTGTCCATAGCACCCATAGAATTCACTTTGCTATAAACACATCCAGAAGTTCTCAAATGGTTTTGAAACCTATTCCAATGAACTCAGAATGGCCAAGAATGGCTGTCTAGCCTCTTCTTTCTCTTCAATTGGTCTCTAGGTGAAACAGATATGGCGTAACCCTCTTGTGGCCCTGGGGATCCTTAAAATTAAAGCTGGAAAATCCCATCTAGAAGTGATCCATTACTTCTAAAACCTGCACCATTGAGTCCAGAATGGCCAAGAATGGCTGTCTAGCCTCTTCTTTCTCTTCAATTGGTCTCTAAGTGAAGTAGCTATGGCCTAACCCTCTAGTGGCCCTAGGAATCCTTAAACTTGAAGCTTGAAAAATCCCATCTAGAAGTGCTCCATTACTTCTAAAACCTACACCATTGAGTCCAGAATGGTCAATGATGACTATCTAGCCTCTTTCTACACCTGATTTGGTTGAAAACTGCCTTAGTTATGACTTATGCCAGTTTCAACTAGAAAAACTCCACTAAATATGACAAACTGCACTTAGCTGGAGTTAAACTGGCAGTATTCCGACGAAATTGGCGGTCCACCAACTTAATTGGGTTTAATTTTAATTAAGAATATTAGTGGTAATTAACTGCGCTTAACCCTTAACTCGACGCTTCTTGTGCTAATCTATATTAACTTTAACAATTGCGGGTTAGTGTTAATTGAACACGTTTAAATACATAAATTCTGCACTTATGGGCTTAGGCCCGCCGGTGGTAATAGGCTTTGGTTTTATGGATTGGGGCTGGCCCCCTTTTCCTTCGCCATATTATATTACACAACATAAATATGTGTAGTTCCCTTAGTAGTTAAGAACTACGGTGCATGCAGAACGGTAAGGCATTGTGCTGGCTAGTGGGAATTTGTGGGTTTGAATCCCAATGCCTCCGCCTAAAATTTTGACCAACGACTATGAGAGCACGTGGCGGTCTTTGAGCTTTCCCTGTGCCTGACGTCATTGGTCCAACCAAACACCAACCAAAAATTGCCACGTAATCTAGATTGTTAGCCACTTGGCATCCGCTGAGTGATCCACCTATGGGAATATTCCAAGGAATATTTTTTGGAATATACCTTTTTTATGACTGGACTATACAGATGCCTAGTCAACATCCCTGTCATCCCTAAACAAAATTTTCTTATTTAACAAAATGAACATATCACATTTCCAGGAGCATACGGAGTCCATTTCGCGTAAAACAAAGTGCACCAGAATCAGGAAGAAGATCACTATGCAGTCATTCAGGTTTCAAGTCATTCCGAGGAAATTTATTTTTGAGCTAAAATTTGAGCTCCTGATTAGTATTTTACTTGGATTGACTCTTTTCGAACTGTTCTTGAACTGTATGATGCACCATTTGAACTTGTTAAATGAATATTTTGGTCTTATCTATGCCACTATGAACATCAATAGCAACATCCTTCCCAAAGATAAAATCTAAAGGAGATTTTGGTAAGTATCCCAAGCATCCTTCAAATGGCGATATTTGAGTCGATGAATTCTTGGCCCAGTTGTAAGCATGACGAATATAATGCAAATGTTCATCCCATAACTTAGGATGATTTGTGGAATAACGATGAAGAAGATGTGTCACCATTATGTTCACCACTTCTGTTTGGCCATCTGTTTGCGAATGGAATGTTGTGCTCTTTTTAATTTTGTGTCCATGAGTCCTTGCAAGCTTGACCAAAAATTCTCGGCAGTGAGAGAATCTCGATCACTAACAAAGGATGTGGGAAACCCAAAACATACCCATACATTTTGAAAGAACAACTGTGCAGTCTGTTCAGCTGTAACATTCTTCTTACAAGGCATCAAAATACACATTTTTTTGAACCTATCCACAACTACATAAATATAATCATGACCTCTCCTAGACATAGGTAGCCCTCCTAAAAAACCCATAGAAACACTTTCCCATGGATGGGAAAGTACCAGAAGTGGAGTATACATTCCCAAATTTCTATTGCTAGGCTTACTAACAACACATAAAGAACATCCTATTACAAATTGTGACACACTTTCAAGCATACGAGGCAAGTAACAATACCTCTGTAATTGTGCCACTGTCTTACCTACACCGACATGAATAGCAATAACAGAAGTGCGCGCTTCCTTTATGATTGACTCTTTCTCCCTATCGAATACATAATTTGCCAAGATGATACAACACGTTATCATGCACATGATAATATAATTCTTATACTTGGTTACCTTGACACAAAGTTTCATATACATCCTTAAAATCATCATCTAAAGTATATTTCTCAACTGAGCTCTCATGAATGATATAATTATGCTTAAGAATAATTGATACCCTAAAAATTGGCCTAGAAAGCATATAAACAACCTTGTTATATATACCTTGCTTATACCGTATCACCAAGTGGATTTTTTGTAGGAAACCCATCCATCTGAAGTGCCTCGCTTGCTAGAGTTTGGTTTGTGATTGCAAGTATTGCAATGGTTGATGATCAATGTGAATTATTTTTTTCCTTAACGATCAAGTAATGTTTCTATTTTTTCACACTTTTCACCAATGCATATAATTCTTTGTCATATGTAGGATAGTTAATCACTGCACCATTAAAAGATTCAGAAATAAAACAAATGGGTTTACCATGTTGCATGAAGACTACGCCCATGGAATAGTCACTTGCATCAGTTTGCATCTCAAATGATTGTCTCAAGTCTGAAAGTGCAAGTACAAGTGCTGAATTGAATAGTCACTTGCATCAGTTTGTATCTCAAATGATTGTCTCAAGTCTGAAAGTGCAAGTACAAGTGCTGAATTGATTCTTTCTTTCAATGCTTCAAAATATTTTTGTTGTTTTCCTCCCCACTGAAAACCTAGTTCACACTTTTCAATGCATGTAATGGAGATACAATGGAAGAAAAGTTAGAAATGAACTTTCTCCAATATTGGGTTTCTCCCAAGAAACTTCTAACCTCTCTCACAGTCTTGGGTTTTGGCTAATTCAAAATGATTTTGACCTTTGAGGGATCTATCTTCAACTCACCCCCTCCAACAATATGACCCAAGTAGACTACAAATTTTTTCCCAAATTCCCATTTAAACATCTTTAAAAACACCTTTTCCTTCTTTAAGACATTTCATACCTGCTTGACATGCATGAAATGTTCTTCACGAGATTTGTTGAAAATTAATATGTCATTTAAGTAGACTATCACAAAATAATATAGAAAAGGCCTTAGAAAATCATTCATAACTCACATGAATGTAGCAGGTGCATTACAAAGCCCAAAGGGCATAACTTAACCACTCAAACAAACCTTTCTTTGTATTGAATGTTGTCCTCAAAACGACCCCTTCAACAATCCTAATATGATGATAACTCATCAAGTCAAACTTAGTGAAATAAACAACATATTCAATTGATTAAGTAAATCATCGATTCTAGGAAGAGGGTAACGATTCTTTAATGCAATTTTGTTCAATGCTCTGAAGTCCACACACACGTGCCATTAGTACCATCCTTCTTTAGCACTGAAACAATAGGTGACCTGCATGGTGATGTGCTTGGTCGGATGACCCCTTTATCAAGCAACTCTTGGATTTGTTTCTTGATTTCTGCATTTTCCATCACTAGCATCCTGTACATGCCAATGTTTGGAAGAGGAAAATCTTGATGCAATTGGATCTCATGTTTGATTCCTCTTTTAGGAGGCAATCCTTTAGGCTCCTGAAACATATCATCATAGTGATTAACAACCTCAACCGAATCAAATTTTAACTTTGATTCACATCCTTTAAAGGCTTCATTCTCAACATCATTCTTGGGTTTTATCATCAAAAGAACAAAAATTTTGCTAGAATTAACAAGCCTACTGATTTGTCTAGAATTCACAAGAGATAGATTTAGTTTCTTGCGATGTTATCTAACAAAGTACTCAATACCATATTTAAACAAATGACACTTGTTCTCATGGCGATGAAAGATGGATTTAATACCATAAAATATGGGTTTCCCAAAACAATACCACATATATCTAATGGAACTCCATCAATTTCTACCTCATCAATGAATTTTCAATGATGACGAATTTTAGTTTGCATTTTCTAGTCACTTGCAATTTTGCATTGTCACATACCCAACCTAAAGGATAAGGTTTAGGATGAGGAATGGTTTCCAAATTCAATTTCTTGACAATGGTTTATGAAATGAGGTTTGGTTATGATCCACTATCAAATAGAGTGTTTATTTTGTTATGTTTTGAGATAAATCTAATATGGAAAAGCTCGATTCTGTCCTTTTCATTTTGAGTTTCATTGAGGTTACTAGAAGAAATAGTACTTGCAATAGAGTCCTTACCTTTCAATCCCATGGCTATGATCTTTGTTTCATCTCCAGAATTGGATCATAAATCATGTTGCGTGGTTGTAGCAGTCTTTTGCTTTCCTTTGTTGTTAAAATTTTTGGGACTCATCTCATGATGAAGTTTCGAGCAATGGTCTTCATCATGGCCTTCTTTTGAAAAATTTTTGCATGTGATTTTTTCTCCCTCTTTCTTGATGGAAGCATTATTTTTCCCTTTCCTTTGAATTTTCCATTTCCTTTGTCTCCACTTTGGAATGGATTTTTGTTGTCATCTTGTGGAACATTTTTCCCTCTCGCTTCAAATGTGTTTCCTGTACACAAAATTCATCTATATTTGTAGGATTAAACATGAGAATTGTGTGTCTCAAGTAACTATGTAATCCAATTTATTTGAGTAAAGTGTCTTGAGAGGTTAAATATACACCAAATATCAATGCTCTCCTTATAAAATCTTGGGTATAACTTTGCACACCTTGAAAATTTTCTTGCCTAAAGTTTTTCCAATCCATTATAAATTTTTTCATGTATTCTAAAGGATAAAAATATCTTCTTAATGCAGCCACAAAACCATTCCAAGAAGTTATGATATTACCTCATTTCTTGAGATCCTATTGAGTTTTGGATTCCCACAAAATGAGTGTTTCACTTTCCAACCTTAAAGAAGCAAGCTAAATCTTGGTCTCATCAGCTTTGATCCTTTGTATCCTGCAATACACTTCAAGATGACGAACCCAATTATCTAATTTCTCAACATTTACCTCTCCGTTATACATAGAAAATTCAAACTTTATGTAAAGTTTTAACAATGGAGTTTTACCATGTCCCTTTGGAGAATGTGGAGGTGTTTGTGAAGGGGTTGATGTAGAAGACAATGATGGTGAAGATGAAGTTGAGGAGAAAGGTGGAGATAGAGGTGGTTTATCACCATTTCCTCCATTACCTTTTGGATTTTTGTCTCCATTTCATCCATTTCCCTTTGGAGGATTTGAGCTCTCACCATACAACCTTGAGTTCCTTTCCTCATAAAGAACTTTCACCATCTGAGTAATTTCAAAGAATGATTTTTTGAAAGACTTATTATCCTCAGTCATATTGTCAGGCTCTCCTTCATGTGCCATGAGTGGTGAGGTATTTGGTGACACTTTCAGTGAAACTTGTGGTGAAGATTGTCTCAAATGTGCTCTCGTTGAACTAGCTTCAGGACTTGTTTCCACAAGCATTCCTTCTCCTCTTTTTAGCTTCAACCTTGTACGCATCAGAAAAAAATTGCAACAAAATTAAACCTTCAATACAACCAAAGAACCAAAGCTTTGATACCAACCTGATCTGTATCTGAAAACTTGAAGGTTTGATGAAATTTGCAAGTTAAATTTTATGTCTTTTATGCAATTATGCAAGTTGCAATAGCACATAAAGTAAGTGTTTAAACTCAATTTTGTAGCATAAAAACAAAGAAAATAATACCACAAACAGTAACACATAACAACAAAATGATGAAGGAGTTCACCCCTCCTAGGTTACATCTCCTGGTCCAACTTCCAATGTTGGGCCTCTTTCATTTTGTGCTCAAATATGTGTTTACATGGATTTACAGTGCTCATACTACAAATATAATGTCTCTAATGGCTCCAAAACAGTGAAAAACCTCTAGCTGGGCTTTCTCTAAGCTCAATTTGAGCAAAAAATGAAGAATTTATGCTATGGTCAGTTTTGTTGCTAACTCATCTACAAACTACACTCTCCTCCCTACCATCCTACGAATTCCTGCATTTTCGACACCACTGAGTGAAATATTTTCCCCGCGTTGGAAAGATTCACTTCGGATTAGGTGTAAATTGTCGCTAGATTTAATTGTCCAATAACCCCCTGTGAGCTGATACGATGGGGCCACGTGGTTAAACTGTAGCCATTGGATCAGTGCAGTTTAAATAGATGCACCAATAATTTAATTGTGCTCTGACTGTAGTTGAGTTGCATTGAAATATGGTTTCAGGGTCGGTTTAACTCTGAACCAAACATTAACTCCAATCCCACATTCAAATGTGGTTTAGTCACATTAATGCCAGATTCTGACTATCCAATGGACTGTGGTTGGTTCTGTGTACCGTGGTTGAGGTTTGAATACTGCACAAAAACTTAACCTACTATGAAATGAGGTTCAAAAAATGGTAAGGTTGTATTTTTCCCGGGTTATGAAACCTTCCTATGACTATGGTTGCGTATATATTAACTGTGGCTTGGGAAGGGGTTAGGCCCTAGCCCTTGGCATTTGACCTTCGGGCTCGTGGGTGTGGGGTTACCGAGGACCAGGGTCTAACCCTAACCTTGTCCCACAACCATCAATCACATAAAATTTATATAGAAATTCAGAACATAAGATAGTAAGAAATACCCATGGCAAGATGGTAAGACACTATGTTGCTATTTTGTAGGTTGCACGTTCATACCTCCTGGAGGTCCATTCGGCTGATAATGAAATTTTGTTACATAGTTGGGAGGCCACGTGGCAACCATCCATTAGCCCACATGGTTTCCAACCATTGGACCACCTTACCACAACAACGAACCAATCCAATGCACTAAAATTTTGACCAATGTGGTGAGGCCACTTGGAAGTCCGCCATTGGCCCCAAAAATACAATCAACTGGATAGTCACCCTGCTCAGTCAGCATACAGACTGCATAGTAATCATACCTGCAACCCAACTAATTTTTTTTAGTTATTTAGGAAAACGAGAAGATATCAGAAGCATACGATATAGATTTTGAGCGATTCAAGTTATGTTGGATTCAGGGAGACGAGATATACATTTTGTCACCGATTTCAAGCAATTTTTAACACTTTGAATTTTGAGCACTTTTCTAATCCACTAGATCATTCCTCCCCACTCGAAGCTTTTGGACCTCCAAACTATCATTTTCAGTCAACAAATAAATAAGGGTATAATTTCTTCACCCTTCCAATCTCAATCCATTTGGGTTTGCTTGGATTTGTTCCTTTGATCCCCACACAAAGGTACTCCATGTTGCTTCATTTCGAAATCCTTTTTTTTTGTCAAGTATGTTGTTGTTGCAATTATTCAAGATATTCAGGAGAGAAATATTCAATTGAGGGAATATGAAAATTCTCTCCTTGATCTTCAATCAAACGAGGTTCATAAAATCTCAGATTATCAACATTAACAACTGCATATATTGGGATATAAGAAGGAAAATCTAACCTGAAGGAATTATTACCAATCTTTTCCAAAATCTTAAATGGACCATATCTGATTGGTTTCAATTTTTTACCTTCTCCTTGGTGTCTTTCCTTGCTAATGTGAAGCCAAAATTCATCTCCCACCTGGAAACTGTGATCCACACGATGCTTATCATGTCTTATCTTGTACTTGGGTTGACTCTTTTCCAACTGTTCTTGAACTGTCTGATGCACCAATTGATATTTTCAATGAATCTTTTGGCCTTATCTACTTCACTATGTCCATCAATAGAAAAATTCTTCCCAAAGATAAAATATAAAGGAGATTTTGGCAAGTATCTCAAGCATGCCTCAAATGGCGATGTTTGAGTCGATGAATGCTTGGCCCGAATGTAATAATGTTGAATATAGTGAAAATGTTCATCCCATAACTTAGTATGATTGCTGAAATAACCACAAAGGAGACATATTATTGTTATATTCACCACTTCTGTTTGGCCATTTGTTTATGGATGAAATGTTGTGATATTTTACAATTTGGTGTCCATAAGTCTTCACAAGCTTGACCAATAATTCCCGACAAAGCGAGAATCTTGATTACTAACAATGGATGTGTGAAACCCAAAATGTACCCATACATTTCGAAAGAACAACTATGAAGTCTGTTCAGCTGTAACCTTCTTGTTACAAAGCATCAAAATACACATTTTTTTGAACCTATTCACAACTACATAAAAATAATGGTGACCTCTCCTAGACATAGGTAGACCTCCTACGAAATCCATATAAACACTTTCCCATGGACGGGAAGGTACCGAAAGTGGAGTATAAAATCCCAACATTCTATATCTAGGCTTATTAACAACACATAAATAATATCCTTGTACAAATCGTGACACAATTTCAAGCATACAATGCCAATAACAATGCCTCTATAATTGTGCCATTGTCTTACATACAATGAAATGACCAGCACTAAGAGAAGGATGTGCTTCCCTTATGATGTTGATTCTTTCTCCTTGTGGAATACATAGCTTGCCAAGATGATACAACAACTTATCATGCACATGATAATGTAATTAGTCTACTTGGTTACCTTGACACAAAGTTGCATATACATCCTTAAAATCATCATCTAAAGCATATTGCTCAACATAACTCTCATGAATGATAGAATTATGCTTAAGAATAATGGATGAACTAACAATTGGCCTAGAAAGCATATCAACAACCTTGTTATAGATACATTTCTCATACCTTATCACCAAGTGGAATTGTTGTAAGAAACCCATCCATGTGAAGTGCCTCACTTGCTGGAGCTTGGTTTGTGATTGCAAGTATTGCAATGGTTGATGATAGGTGTGAATGATTGTTTCCTTACCCATCAAGTAATGTTTCCACTTGTTCACACTTCGCACCAATGCATACAATTATTTATCATATGTAGGATAGTTAATCACTGTACCATTAAAATTTTTAGAATGAAAACAGATGGGATTACCATGTTGCATCAAGACTGCGCCCATGGCAGAGTCACTTGCATCAGTTTGTATCTCAAATGATTGTCTCAAGTCTGGAAGTGCAAGTACTAGTGCTGAATGATTCTTTCTTTCAATGCATCAAAATATTCCCCCCCCCCCCCCCACTGAAAAACCTGCTTCACACTTTTCAATGCATGTAATGGAGCTACAATGGAAGAAAAGTTAGAAATGAAATTTCTTCGATATTGGGCTACTCCCAAGAAATTTCTAACCTCTATCACTGTATTGGGTTTTGGCCAATTCAAAATGACTTTGACCTTTGACAGATCTATCTTCAACTCACCCTCTCCAACAATATGACCCTAGTAGACTAAATAAGTTTTCCCATATTCATATTTAGACATTTAAAAAAAAACTTTTCCTTCTTTAAGACATCTAATACCTGCTTGACATGCATGAAATGTTCTTCACGAGACTTGCTGAAGATAAATAAGTCATATAAGTAGACTATCACAAAATCATCTAGTAAGGCCTTAAAACATCGTTCATAACCCGCATGAATCTAGCATGAGCATTACAAAGCCTAAAGGGAATAACCAACCAATAAAAAAAACTTTGATTTGTTTTGAATGTTGTCTTCAAAATGTCTCCTTCAACAATCCTAATATGATGATAGCCACTCCTCAAGTCCAAATTAGTGAAATAAACAACATATTTCAATTGATCAAGTAAATCACCGATTCTAGGAAGAGGGTAACAGTTCTATGAATTCCACACACAGGCACCATGTACCATCCTTCTTTGGCAATAAAACAATGGGTGACCTGCATGACGATGTGCTTGTTCAGATGACCCCTTTTTCAAGCAACTCTTGGATTTGTTTCTTGATTTCTGCATTTTCCATCATTGACATTCTGTACAAGCCAATGTTTGGAAGACACCAATCTTGCTGTAATTGGATCTCATGTTAGATCGCTCTATTAGGAGGAAATCCTTTAGGCTCCTGAAACATCTCATCATAGTGGTTAACAACCTCAACAAAATCATATTTTAACTTTGCATCACATCATTAAAAGGATTCATTCTCAACATCATTCTTTGTTTTGATCATCAAAAGTACAAAATTATTGCTAGAATTACCAATCCTCCTCATTTTTACATCATTCACAAGAGAAAGATTTAGTTTCTTGTGATGTGATCTAACATTGTACTCATTACCATATTTAAACAAAATATAATTGTTATCATAGAGATGAAAGATGGATTTTCTATCATAAAGATATGGGCTTCCCAAAACAATACCACATATATCTAATGGAACTAAATCAAGTTATACCTCATCAATGAAGTTTGTAGTGATGGCGAGTTTTAGTTTGCATTTTCTAGTGACTTGCAATTTTGCATTATCAATTACCTAACCTAAAGGATATGGTTTAGGATGAGGAATGATTTCCAAATTCAATTTCTTGACAACAGTTTATGAAATGAGGTTTGCTTGTGATCCACTATCAAACAACGTGCCTATTCTGTTTTGTTTTGAGATAAGTCTAATGTGGAAAAGCCCTATTCTTTCCTCTTCATTTTGAGTTTCATTGAGGTTACTAGAAGAACTAGTACTTTCAATAGAGTCCTTGCCTTTCAATCCCATGGTTGTGATATTTGTTTCATCTCCAAAATCAGATTCTAAATCATGTTGTCTAGTTGAAACAATCTTTTTCCTTTGTTGTTAAAATTTTTGGGTCTCATCTCACGATGAAGTTTCCAACAATGGTCTTCAATATGGCCTTATTTTGAATAATGTTTGCATGTGATTTTTTCTCCCTCTTTCTTGATGGAAGCATTATTTTTTCCTTTTCCTTTGAGTTTTACCTTTCCTTTGTCTCCACTCTTGAGTTTTTCCTTTTCCTTTGAGTTTTACCTTTCCTTTGAGTTTAAATATTTGCGCCAACCGTTTGATTGTGCTCTGACTGTAGTTATGTTGCGTTGAACTGTGGTTTTTTGGTTGGTTTAACTACGAACCAAACATTAACTCAAACCTTGCATTCAACTGTGGTTAAGTGACATTACTGCCGGGTTCTAACCGTCCAATGAACTGTGTTTGGTTCCGCATACCATGGTTGATGTTTGAATACCGCGCCAAAGCTTAGCCCGCTCTAAAATAATTTTTGAATGGTGGTAAGGTTGTAGTATTCCGGGGTTATGAAACCTGCATGCGACTACGGTTGCATATATATTAACTGTGGCTTGGGCCGGTGTTAGGCCTTAGCCTCCAGTGTCCAACCTACGGTCTCGTGGGTCTGGGGTGATCAGGGATGAGGGTCTAACCCGGACCCCGCCCCACAACCATCAATCTCATAAACTTTATATAGAAATATTGGACATAGGATAGTAAGAAAAACTCGTGGCATGATGGTAAGGAACTGTGTTTCTAGTCTGTAGGTTGCGCGTTCATACCTCCCGGAGGCCTATTCGACCGATTACCAAATTTTTTTACCCACATGGCTTCCACCCATTGGACCACCTCACCACAACAACCAACCAATCAAATGCAATGAAATTTCGACTAATTCGGAGAGGCCACTTCGCAGTCTACCATTGGCCTGAAAAGTATAGTCAACTGCACAATCACCTTGCCCAGTCAGCATACAGACTGCACAGTCAGCCTACCTGCAACCTAATTGAATTTTTTTTAGTTTTTTAGTAAAACGATCAGAACGTGATATCCAGTACAATATCAGTTTTGAGCAATTCAATTTGCGTTGGATTCAGCGAGATGAGATATACATTTTTGCACTAGTTTCAAGCACTTTTGAACATTTTTGAGCACTTTACTGATTCACTGAAAGATTTTGGACCTCCAAAATATCATTTCAATCAAAAAATAGATAAGGTTACAATTCCCTCACCCTTCCAATCTTAATCCATGTGTATTTTCTTGGATTTTTCCCTTTGAGCCCCACACGAAGGTACTCCATGTTCCCTCATTTTGAGTCCTTGTTTTTTGTCAAGTATGGTGTCTTGTTGCAATACTTCAAGATATTTAGGAGAGAAATATTCAATTGAAGGAATATGAAAATTATCTCCTTGATCTACAATCAAAGGAGGCTCATACAATCTCAAATTCTAAACATTAACAACTACATAGATTTTCATATACGAAGGAAAATCTAACCTGAAGGCATTATTACCAATCTTTTCCAAAATATTAGATGGACTATAACTGATTGGTTTCAGTTTCTTGCCTTCTCCTTGGAGTCTTTCTTTGTTAATGTGAAGCCAAAATTCATCTCCCGCAAGGAAACTGTGATCCACACGATGCTTATCATGTCTTGTCTTGTACTTGGGTTGACTCTTTTCCAACTGTTCTTGAACTATTTGGTGCACCAATTGAAATTTTTCAATGAACCTTTTGGCCTTATCTATGCCACTATGTCCATCAATAACAACATCCTTCCCAAAGATAAATCTAAAGGATATTTTTCTAAGTATCCCAATCATGCCTCAAATGGCATTGTTTGAGGTGATGAATGCTTGGCCCAGTTGTAAGAATGATGAATATAGCGAAAGTGTTCATCCCACAACTTAGGATGCTTGCTGCAATAACCACGAAGAAGATGTATCACCATTTTGTTCACCACTTATGTTTGGTCATCTGTTTTTGGATGGAATGCTGTGATGTTTTTCAACTTGGTGTCCATGAGTCCCCACAAGATTGACCAAAAATTCCCAACAAAGTGAGAATCTTGATCACTAACAATGGATGTGGGAAACCCAAAATGTACCCATACATTTTGACAGAACAACTGTGCAGTCTATTCAGTTGTAACCTACTTCTTACAAGGCGTAAAAATACACATTTTGTTGAACCTATCCACAACTACATAAAGATAAACATGACTTCTCCTAGACATAGGTAAACCTCCTACAAAATCCATATAAACACATTCCCATGGACAGGAAGGTACTGGAAGTGGAGTATACAAACCCAAATTTCTATTGCTAGGCTTACTAAAAACACAAAAGAGTATCCTCTTACAAATAGTGACATACTTTCAAGCATAGGAGGCCAATAACAATACCTATATAATTGTGCCACTGTCTTACCTACACTAAAATGACCAATAATAAGAGAAGTATGCACTTCCCTTATGATGTTGACTCTTTATCCCTATGGATTACATAGCTTTCTAAGATGATACAACAAGTTATCATGAACATGATAATCTACTTCCTCTACTTGGTTACCTTGACACAAAGTTGCATATACATCCTTAAAATCATCATCTAAAGAATATTTCTCAACATAGCTCTCATGAATGATAGAATTATGCTTAAGAATAATGGATGCAAAAAAAATTGGCCTAGAAAGCATATCAACAACCTTGTTATAGATACCTTTCTTATACCTTTTCACCAAGTGGAATTTTTGTAAGAAACCCATCCATATGAAGTGCCTCGCTTGCTGGAGCTTGGTTTGTGATTGCAAGTATTGCAATGGTTGATGATTAGTGTGAATGCTTGTTTCCTTACCCATCAAGTAATCTTTCCACATTTTCACACTTTGCACCAATGAATACAAATATTTGTCATATGTAGGATAGTTAATCACTGTACCATTAAAGTTTCAGAGTGAAAAAAATATGGGCCTACCATGTTGCATCACGACTGCGCCCATGGCATAGCCACTTGCATCAGTTGTATCTCAAATGATTGTCATGAGTCTGGAAGTGAAAGTAGGGGTGCTAAACCGATTCTTTATTTCAATGCATAAAAATATTTTTGTTGTTTTACTTCCCACTAAAGAACCTGCTTCACACTTGTCAATGCATGTAATGGAGCTGTTGCAATGGAACAAAAGTTAGAAATGAACTTTCTCCAATATTGGGTTGCTCCCAAAAAATTTCTAACCTCTGTCACAATCTTGGGTTTTGGCCAATTCAAAATGACTTCAAACTTTGAGGGATCTATCTTCAACTCACCCCCTCCAACAATATGATCCAAGTAGACTAAACAAGTTTTCCCAAATTCATATTTAGACATTTTTAAAAAGAAATTTTCCTTCTTTAAAACTTCTAATACTTGCTTGACATGCATGACATGTTCTTCACAAGACTTGCTAAAAATCAATATGTCAT